>BFEA01000163.1:1781724-1802758 GCA_003427395.1 Chara braunii | reverse complement strand
CACACACACACACACACACTCTCTCTCTCTCTCTCTCCCTCTGTGTGTGTGAAAGATGTGGAGGTAGGAGGGTAATGTACAGCCGTGAACATACCATTATAGACGGTAGGAGTTGGCTTGACGCAGCATGGAAATTTGGCACTGGTACCCGTCGGCTCTCCGGTAGGGGCATACTGGAAAGTTGGCACTGGTACCAGTAGGGGCATATTGAACATATTCCAGGCCCAATTGACACCAGGTTTTTTTTGGAAACTTGAATCGTTGTCGGAGGAGCAAATCAGGGTAAGTCGGCCGTCGGAGGGGCAAATCGCAAATTAATGCAAACTTCAGGGGCATTTCAAAATTTTTCCGAAAAACAAGAAAAAAAAATGGAAAAAAGAACAAAACAAACGAGTGCCACCGGAAACAGGCAACGATTGGCTCAACTGATTTCCGAAGGGTTTTCCAAGAGCAATTGGTCCTCGGCGGTGGGGTTTCCAGCCGCCGGCCGGTGGGGTCCAAGCCTTAGGAGTAGCAGTAGGTAGATAGTGAAAGGTGAAGGGGAAAAGAAACAAACACGGCCGTGTCAGACTCCCCTCACTGGAGCCCCTCCTCGTGGGCCGTGGGTCGTGGGCCATGGGCCGTGTGCTCGTCGGGACCCTTTGGCCCAGGGAACTGCCTGCCTGAGTTCCGACGAGATGTGTGTGTGTGTGCGCGCGGACTGTACGCGATGCGGCAGGCTTCAGGCGCCCGGGAGCCAGGGAGCTCGCGAACTCCTGGGACATGTAAGTGTAAGCAACGGCAAGCGAGATAGGTGGGCCTCTCCGCAGCACTTGCCAACCGCCAGCATTCATAACGGATCGTGGACTAGTTTTGTGTTCGGATTCATTCACAATGTTGGCGTTTGGCGAGTGGTGCGGCGAGGCCCATTGCCAGCCGTTCAGATCCGAGGATCGTGAGTCGTGAGCATGCAGCCAATAAGAGCGGGCTGAGCGATCGGCTCCTACCGGTAGTGGCCGGCTGGCTCGCCTTCCTAACGCTTGGGAAAAGTCTCCCCTCCTTCCGACATAGCCCCTTCTTCTTCCTCCTCCTTCGCCTCCTCCTCCTTCTCCTCCGCCCTTCTTCGGCACGCTGCGCCGCGCTTCGCACGTCATACGCCCGCCGTTGATGCGGAGAGAGAGAGAGAGGTCCACGTGGCACTCACTGCATGTTTTTGCCGCGGAGTCGTAGAGGAAAGACTTCGCGCTGGCCGGCAACTGATCGCCCAGACACAGACACACACACACACACACACACACACACACACACACCTGTCTCTTATACACATCTAGATGTGTATAAGAGAAAAAAAAAAAAAAAAAAAAGGGTAGGGAGGGCAAAGCGCCAGCCGTTGGCATCTACGACCTGCAAAGTTTGTGTTCCCACGCGAGGCAGCAGCCAATAGCAATGAAGAGTGCCACAAAAAAACAAAGGGAAAATTTTCGAAATGCCCCTGAAGTTTGCATTTATTTGCGATTCGCCCCTCCGACGGCCGACTTACCTGATTTGCCCCTGGGGCCTCCGAACTTTCGAAAAGGCCCTTGTCAGTGAGGGGCACAACTTTTCCGAATGCCCCTACCGTTATCCCATTTCCCGTGGTGGCTGTCCATTTTGCCCTTCTGCATTGGATGCATCTTCTTGGGATGCCCTCTAGTGGGGAGGCCCTCAGAATTCGAATTCAAACTCCTTGATTTTCCGGGCCTCCACGCAAAAAAACAGGGCTCCACTCCACGTTGTCTCCACTGCTTCAATTCACGGTGGAGTTCATTCTTCAGGTACTGCGACCTGCCGCCGCCTTCGACGTCCTCGGAGAACGCTGCCGAAGGTGAGTGTTCCTCCCCTTCTTCCACATCTCTCTCTCTCTCTCTCTCTCTCTCTCTCTCTCTCTCTNTCTCTCTCTCTCTCTCTCTCTCTCTCTCTCTCTCTCTCTCTCTCTCTCTCTCTCTCTCTCTCTCTCTCTCTTTCTCTCTCTCTCTCTCTCTGTGCGTATGTCTGCCTGTCTGTCCCTGTGTCCGTCTGATGCTATTCGAATGAAGATCAAGTTATCAAACTTAGCACTGTGTAGTATCAGTGCTACATATGTGGTACTACCGTCTTCCCCCGAACACAAACCCTCCCCCATTTTGGCTGTCCGTGACGGAAATATGGCTTATATACATTCATTGTCAGGGTGCGTTATGTTCGGGAAAGACAGTAGTACTGTGCATATAGTACTGGTACTCTGCACATAGTACTACCAGTACTCCATGCGTAGTACCAGTAATGTACAAATTGTACTGCTCACACAGTACGGGTACTACTATGGTGCATTTGTACTATGTAGCGCATGTGCAATTATCATCTCCTATGTGGTATGTGCTATGTGCTATCTAGCTCTGTGTTTTGACTACCAACTGCCAAAATTACAGACTTTCTATCAATTGGCTCTGTCTGTCTTCTTCTTCTTCTTCTTCTTCTTCTTCTTCTTCTTCTTCTTCTTCTTCTTCTTCTTCATCATCATCTTTCTTTTTTCCGACACACAAAACTTTACTACAGCTGTGTGTTTTGACTATTAATTAGCTCCGTGTTTTGACTTTCAAGCTGTGAGTAGCTCTTTATTTTGACTATCAACTTATACCAATTTCTCTTGTCTCACTTACGTATGGAGACAGTGCAGTTGCAGTTAAGGAACGATCAATGACGACAGTGAGTGGATTACAGGTGCAGCAGTAATTACAGTAGAAAGGAAGTACCATGATCTGTGATATTTCCGAGCTGTAGTTACGTACACCTCTCTGTAGTGACAGAAATCGCTAACTGCAGTGACGAGTACACCTCGCGGTAAGCGATAGCAATGGCTGACTGCAGTTACGTTCACCGCTGTGTAAGTGATAGACATTGCTAACTGTGGTTACGAGTACGCCTCTTGGTAAGTGATAGCAATTGCTAACTGCAGTTACGCACACTTTACAGAAATTCAATCTGATCTGTGTGTGTACGCATGTAAATATAGCCCCGCCGTTGTTGATTCTCGTTGCTGCTGCCTCTGTTCTCGCTTTGCTACCTTTGCTGGCCGTCCCGATCTGTTTTCACTTCGCGGTCTTTTTTTTTGTTTTTTGTTTCGGTAGTGGTAGCCGTTTATGCATTTGCTCATCATCACATTTGAATTTCGCGCCTGGTAAAAGACAGATCAACGGCCACTAACGGTGACTAAGGTCACACACACACACACACACACACACACACACACACACACACACACACACACACACACACACACACACACACACACACACACACACACAGATATCGAACAGACAAAAAGTTCGTCGGTGTATGGTTCAGCCACATGAACTGGGTAAACCACAATGCTCTTTGACAGCCAACTGATATCCAATCCTTATCCAATATGGGGATAAGGATAAAAAAAGAAAAAAGAACAAGCGGATTGTCCAATCCAAAATGGATATCTTATCTAATCCAATCCAATCCAATCCAATACAATACAATCCAATGCAATCCAATGCAATCCAATGCAATCCAATGCAATCCAATGCAATCCAATCCAATCCAATATGGATAATATCTTATCCAATGAGGATAATATTTTATCCAATGAGGACAATATCTTATCCGATGAGGATAATATCTTACGAGGATATCTTATCCAATATGGATAATATCTTATGAGGATATCTTAGCCCGTATGGGTAATATCTTATTCAGTATGTATATATCTTATCCAATATGGATAATATCTGATCAGTACTGGATTTATCGTATCCAATATGGAATAATGTCTTATCCAATGTGGATAGTATCTTTTCCAGTATGGATACATCCAATATAGTGAAATCTTTAATCCGGAATCTAAATCCCAATATGGATATCTTATCCAGTATGGATATCTAATCCTACTGCGTAAGGGACACGGAACTGGGAGGCCGCAAACAGAAATGAAACAAATTCTTCCCTTAATAAAAAAAAAACAGAGGAAAGAGCGGATTCCATTTGACGGCGTCCTTTCTACATGGAGTCCTGTTTCTACATCAATGTCATGTTTTTTTTCGGCCCTTTGAACAACAACAAAAACTAGGAAACATGTACACCAAAAAAAAAAAAAAAAAAAAAGGAAACATGTACACAAATGGGGCAATTCTTTCTTAAAGAAACTGGCGAGGACCACGCCAGAATAGGTTGGGACGATGCCGAGCATTTTAAAAAAAAAAACAGAAGGAAAAAGGATAGGTTTTACCATGATCCTTTGACAATTAAACATAACACAACACAGATCGAGAAATGATCCAAGTTCACGGCAAAAAAAAAGCCAGAAAAGGAAAAAGAACACCCTTCATTATATCCGTGGGATCCTGCCAGCCTAAGCGAATCCAAATACAATGCTCTTCTTCCTTTTTTTCCCGTCTGTCTCTGTCTCTTTGTGTGTGTGTGTGTGTGTGTGTGTGTGTGTGTGTGTGAGAGAGAGAGAGAGAGAGAGAGAGAGAGAGAGAGAGAGAGAGAGAGAGAGAGAGAGAGAGAGAGAGAGAGAGAGAGAGAGGTTCTGCACGTGCCCATGCTGGCACTGGAAGTGTGCGATCGGGAGAGGTGCTATGTCCCTGGTTGACTGACCGGGTGGAAAGCCATGCCTAGCCACGCGCCTGAGGCGGCTCGGTGGATTTGAACTCTTGATCTGATAACCAACCGACAGTAGATGCTAGCGTACTGTATGTGTATGTGTGCGGGGGTGGGTGGGGCATTCCGTTCTACCACCAGGCAGCTACGGTATGTGTGCGCGGATGCTACCGTAGCGTACTGTCGGTGGATTCGAACTCTTGATCTGATAATCAACCGACAGTAGATGCTAGCGTACTGTATGTGTATGTGTGCGGGGGTGGGTGGGGCACTCCGTTCTACCACCAGGCAGCTACAATAGTACAGGCTCACTGTTCTATGTGCGATGTTCCGGAGCTCCGGACGTTGCTCCACTACTCAGTCGGAACGTATCTTATTTCGAGATATATTCGAGCTCGCCAAAGATTTTTGAATGGATGCGGACGAATTCAGGACCAGATACGTTTGGAATGTTTTACGTGGTGGAGCGATGCGCAATATCTGCATGCATGTCGTATCCACGTTTGCATGGCCAACGTGCCTTATCCTTTCATGCATGACACGTGGCCATTGTCCCGACGCTGCCTGGACGTTGAGAGCTCTTTTTTCTTTTTCCTCGTTTTCTTTTTTCTTTCTTCTTTTGTGTTGCCGGGGTTGCCGAGTCGGGATGGAAATCTAAAAGTACACCCCTTCTCCACCCCTTGTCCCCCTCCGCCCTCCCCGCCGGGCGAGAATCCACTCGCAAAGAGGATTGGATCAAGTGCCTAAATCTGGACGTCCTTTTTTTTTTATATTATATATATATATATATATAAAAGGGGTGACGGTCTTCAGATATTATCATTGAACTGACCGACCCCAAGCAATTCATTAGTAGTCGGTTTTACGCGTCAAGTTCCATCATCTGGATTCGAACACAGGTCTGTATTTCAACAGTTCATGGGTGTACCGAGTGAGCTAGGCTCTTGGGTTCTGGACGTCTTTTAAGAGAGAGACGTAGAGAAGCAGATCAATATAATAGATTTTCTGCACCTCTCCACGAACACGCTCGGATTCAGGCGTTCAATCCACTCCCCTTTGCTACCAAGTGGGACGTCCGGCCCCGGCGGCTAATGTCCCCGATTCATACAGCGTCCGGGCCCGACCTCAGGGGCTAAGTCCCACTTGGCCGGATTTCTCACTTCTGGCCGTCGGTTCTCGCAATCTACGGTTACAGATCGAGAAATTTGGGTAAGCGGGACTTGGGCCTGGGTTCAGCGCCTTGCCTGGTTGGTGCGCAACGAAACTCCCGAACCGAAATCAGAATCCCGCGGCCAAGTCCCACTTACCCGAATCTCTGATTTCTGACCATAGATTACGAAGATCGACGGCCAGAAATGAAGAATCAACGTAAGTGGGGCTTGGTCCCCGGCACCACGGCACTCAATGGATTGGGGCCCCACGCAGTACACTACACGACGGTAAAGTTGTGGGTTAGATTAAAAAAAAAAAGAAAAAAAAAAAGGTGTTGTTTGTGGGTTAGTCGGCCGGCCCGGGCGGTCGGTTGGTCGTCTGGGAGCCAAGTCCCACCCACGAGCAGCGCTGAATTTCCTCAAAGCCCGAATCTGGATGTGTTTGTGGAGATGTGCATTTGAGGAAATTCAACGCGATGGTTCTGCACATATCCGCAGACACGTCCGGATTCGGCTACTGTCTTAACCCCGAAAAAAAGTACGTACGTTCTACCTCTGAAAAACGGGTTAGGTAGCGTGGTGAAGTGGGAGGAGTAACTCATAGGTAGGTTGGTCACGTTTGGTTTAATCACAGTAGTTTCAAGTTGACGTCTGGTTAAATGGGATCTCAGTTGTCCTGTGAAAGGGTCCCCGGGTCCCTTGTGGGTCTCGTAAAAAGCATAAACTGGGTAAGGCTCCCAGATTTTGATTTCTTTCCGGGTAGACTGCGGCAGAAATCGTTGATTCGTTTCCGAACAGAACGTACGGGACAATATAACGCAATAAAAAAATTGCGAAAAAAAAAATGTTGTACAGCATGCCATAAAAAAAAAAAAAAAAAAAAAAAAAAGTACAAACAACTTTTGTTTTCTTTTTCTTTTCCCAGTGCCCAAGGCCAAAAATACAGTGTCCACAAATTTTAAGTTCAGAGGTCTCCTCCAGCCGCAGTTAGCAAGCGGAGCCCATCCCCTGTCAAAAAAAGGATCTCAGAAAACGAACAAGCTATAAAAGAAGACGCAAAGGGATTGCAATGTCACAAAAATAAACTAAGCTATAGAATAACAATGGTACACCCTATTGTCCTAGGTAATAACAAGTACAGCCAAGTTCGGAAAAACCAACCACTGAAGTACTAAAACAACAACAGACCCTATGAAAAAGTAGAACTCACCCTCCCCCCCCCCCCCCCCCCCAAAAAAAAAAAAAAAAAAAAAAACCACCACCATGAAATACAGAGGTCTATTGCTGCAAAAAAGGCCCAAACAAAAAACGAGATATAGCCAGTACAGCTGTCAGTTGATACTTACTGAGGGCACATTTTTGCCCAGTGTTTTCTGAACCAGTGAACCCCAGCTCTGCAACCCTCCGCTCTGTTGACTTTTTCTTCTCCAATATATATACCATTTCTCCTTTTTTTGTTTTATTCTTCCCCATTTATGGGGTATTTCGTTTTGCGGACCTACTGTACGGTTCCGTTTTTTTTTAACTATGGATATGGTAGAACTTACTTGTTTTGGTAACCTTGTCTGCGTCCCGGTTGGTTTGGTCCCGTTGTTCGGTCTATTTCGGCGAGCGTAGCCGTGCTTTCATGTGGGACTAGTCATCCGGGTTCTCTTTTATTGTCTTGGCATCCTAGTTGGTTGCTTCCTGTTGTGCGGCCTGTGTGAGGGGGCGGTGCTTTCATGTGGGAATGGTCATCTGGGATTGTCTTTTATGTTTTTTGTTCCAGTAAGAATGGTTTACAAATGGGAATACCCACGTCTTGATGACGAACAAGGCCATCTGCTGTATATGGATATGTAATCTGGGATTTTTCTTTTTTTGCAGACAAGAGTTTTGTCCTGGGTGGTCTTGTCCTGTCGTTTGGCCTGTGAAGGAGGGGCGGTGCTTGCATGTGGGACTTGTCATCTAGGATCCGTTTTTGGTGCTATTGCTTGTTGCCCCCTGTTTTTGTTGTATTTGGCTGTTCCCTTCCTCTTTTCTTTATCTCTTTGCCCTTCGGCTGTGTGCAAGTGGGTCGATATGACACACCGGGGTGGGGGCAGCCACCACTCAACCTACATCCACGTGGGCGGCTTTGTACGCAAGAGGTTCTGGACAGGGGGAGTTGTAAGAAAGAAGATTAAAAAAAACGAATTATTTTTTCTTGTTTTCTTCTGTTTTTTTTCGCCTTTGCGCTCTGATATTCATGTGACAATATATATAATCTGTCTCAGAGATCCGTTTGTTGCACTGAAGGGGGTTCTCCCTTAACGTACAACATCATTCCGTTGCTTCCAGAGGTACCAGAGCACAGTGGCCCGGAGGGTCTCAAAGACATTAGGCTCTTGATGTCGTTAGCCGAGTTGTCGCAGTACCCAAAAGAACTCCATCAGTTGTCCATAGATCCCCCCAATCTATCGGAGTGATGTGGGTGTGCCTCCATTGTTCCCAAAGCGAATGTGCATCGGCACAGCCTAGCCAGAGATGATGCTGATCGTCCACCACATATCCTGCTGAGCACGCAACACAAAGAGGCCATCCCTTTTTGCGTCTGCGATACAACATTTGAGCTGTGGGAACGGCGTTGTGCATTATTAGCCGTAGGAGACCGGGATGTTTTGCCACAGTTAGAGTAGACAGCAGTCTCCAGAAGTGCTGTAATCTGTTGGGGTCGATGATATGCCCCCTGGATCTCCATCTAGTTGCCACATCCTAGTCAATGTCAAACGGTGGTAATGCTGATCCATAAGCGAAACGAGCCGTATGACGAAAGACCGGGACCATTATATCAGGTTTTATGGGGTGCACCCAATACCAATCTCGAGGATCCAGTACTAGATCCTTTGCGGCTGTGTCCAGACAAAATGGAAAGTACTGTGGTTGCAGACCTACAGATTCCTCGATTACACCATAACCATGATGGTTGCGGACCGGGATTAAGCCATGCAGATCAGAGATGATAGAAGCTGCAGCAATCTTCTTCAGCGGTGACCCAAAACCATCATACCCATCACAGGCTCTCCAGCTTGACATTTCCCATTGCGTATCAGATTTCTGGTTTTCCAGTCTTCACAGGCGATTTGGTCAAGGCATGCACTCTTCTGTGAACCAGGTTCCAGGCAGAAAAACATTGCTGCTGTATGATGCGGAGCCAGTCCTCAGGAAGAGCGTAGCGTTCTGCACGATTTCCAGTTTTTGTATGCAGTTCCTCAGCCCATGCAGCTTACTTGTCATTTCACTTGTGAGTTTTCCACCTTCTGTTTTTTGCTTCCATCCCACAGATGAGACAATGTGGCAACACCACGAGCCATCCAGGCGTGTCCGAAGGCGGCTATGCCAAAGATTCTTAGAGGCTGATCCTCATCAATATGGAGAATGCAGGGATTGTTAAAGATTGGCAGTGCTAAGATGCGATCGTAGCTATATACCGGTCCGGTTCTATTGGGCAGAATTTTCCTCCAGCTGGTTAATGTATCCCTCCAAATTGGGGAGACCGTACACTTTCTACAATACTCATCATTAAAACGAGCTAGCAGAGTCATCTCTGGATTATCAGTAAAACCAAAATCTTGTTTGGGATGATAGGCGAAACGCAAGTGTTTTCCAAGTGGCAGATCTATTGGCAAAGAGGAGGCAAATACTAGGCCACTTGGTACTAAGTAGTGCTCGAATTTGCAGATCCGGGTCCCAACACACCTAGCCCACCAAAGTGCCTCTTCTGTATTTTTTTTTTTTTTTTTAAAGCCCACGGTATTCTTTAGTAAAAGGCGAAAGAATAGTACGCCCACTGAGCTGACCAAAGCGCCTCTTCTGTATGATTTTTCCCCCATGGAACTTTTTGGTAGCATATGTTTTGTTCCCCTATTTTTTTCTTTCCAGATATAATTAGTTGCTGTTCTTTTTATATGCTCGTACACCATTGGCTGCAACGCAGAGAGAGCTTGCATGCTCATACCAAATTTTTTGCAAAAACAGCATTATTTATTGTCAGGGATAGACCGAAAAGAGCAACCGCTTTCCATCTGACCAATTGCAGCGAAGTACTAAGGACCTTTTCGATCAGTTCCAGATGTGGTTGAGCTATATGGCCCTCAAAGGATACATGAAAACAAACAAGCATAGCAATCTCTGTATTTCAGTGGAGCCAGCTATTTATACCCCCCCAATCAATGTACACGTGGTTGGGTCTCGTAAAAAATTAAAACAAATATCTTTGTCGGGGCCCGGTGGGATTGAATTCATTGATCCAGACCAGTGTAAGGGACTTAGTAACACAGTCTTTTGCCAGTTGACTTGTGCCTAAGCGACCACTCACTGCAAAGGAGTCAATGAAAATTTTAAGGGCTTCTATGACACAATCGTCAAGCAATTGTAGAAACAACGAGGTGTCATCAGCAAACGATTGGCCTCTGGCTTCTTCATGAGGTGGGTAAGTCAAGCCTGTGACTCTCAAATCAGCTCGTATCATGGCATGAAGAGCCTCCACATAGATAATGTACAGATAAGGGCCTAAGGGACACCCTTTTTGTGTGACAGATCTCGCGAGAGGGGCTGAATGAGATAACTTGCCATTGGTAAGGAGCTTCGTTGTGGCCCCAGCGAACCGAGATTCGACACATGTCACAAACTCAGGACCAATATTCAATCTTTGCAGCAAAAAAAAAAAAAAAGAAAAGAAAGAAAGAAAGAGAAACAAAAAGTCCCAGTTAACCCGATCGTAGGCTTTCTCAAAGTCAAGCAGCAGCAGTACCCCAACAGGCTGTTCAGTTCTGTTAATGTATTCCATTCCTTGACTGACTGACATCACCGTATCAAGAATCTGCCCGGTGCTGCAGAAAACCAGTCTGGTCAGGATATATCAAGCCTGGCAGAACAGGTTGTAGTGGATTGGCCAACAACATATATGATGTAACTTTATAGGGTCATGTCGAAATTCACAGCCAAAAAAATTGAGAAAAAAATAAAAACGAGAATAAGAATATTCCTTCTTTTAGCCTTTTTAGGGCAGCGACATTCTGTTTTCTGATTTCTTTAGAATTTCGATTTAAAAAAACAATCAAATCCAACCCCTCCCAACCCCCCAAAAAAAGTATGTTGCAAAAAAGTGCAATACAAACAACTTTTGCCTGAGGGTCTCGACAAAATTCCTCACGAAATTCGAGAAAATGCCGGTGGTACTACAGGCTCCTGCAAAGTTGTGCCCTAAAACTCGTACGGTGTATGTATGTTGCATTCGACAACATACGTACGTTTTTTCCTTCTTCGGGTTAAGAGAGTAGTGGGACTTGGCCCCACTGAAGGTGGGCTGATGGGTTGGTTGTCCGGTCGGCGGCCCGGAAAAGAAGCCATGTTGCTTCTGTTTTTCCATAGGGAAGCATTTCGGCTAAGGGGGCATGCTCGCTCAACACCGTTATTTTGCTCAAATCTAAGCCATAACACTGGTCAGATACTACAGACACAGAATTCCCAAGCGCCACCGGTAGGATGCACAATTGCATGTATACCAAGGGGCAGGGTCCCCATCAGGCCCAATCAGGGCCTTAAACTAAGGGAACCCTTTCCAGCACAGGCCCTTTCGATAGGTGGGGGGCGTCATTGGATGGCCTCATGCATATGTACGCCCCATGTTCCATTTACAGGCAGTTGGCAAAGAGGGAAAAAAAAGAGAGCAGCTTGTTGGAGGGTGTTCTTCTTTCCCTCCCCGCCCTCCCCACCCTGCCCCTACCTTCTATCCCCACCCCCAACATGTAAGACCCGAGGGCAATGGAGAAAATGCCAACTGCTTAGAAGGGTATATCTCGTGGTGAAGGGGTACAGTTGGGACTCTTCCAATCCGGAAAGAACAACTACCTTCTTCCCCCAAACACAATGCACCTTCATCATGACTGTATCGAACCAGAAAGATAGCTTTTTTACATTCATCATCAGGGCGCTTTGTGGTCGGGGAAAACGGTCTCCCCAGGTAAACAGTGCTAAAGGACCAAAATGGCTGGCGGCACCAGCCAAAACAGAAGAACAACAATGTTGTGCTGGCGCGTTGGCAATGTTTGGCCCGGAGGTCTTTTCTGCCTTGGCAAAAAGAGGCTCAGGGGTAGTGGCGGTTTTCCATTTTTCTGATATTTTGCCTGGAAGAAAAGTGGGCTCGCTGTTCGTATTTCCAACCCCCCCTTTCTTTCTGACTCCAATTTTTTCCATCTTGTGTCATCCCCATCCAATTTCGCAACCTTGTCTTTTTTTTTTTTTTCTTTTTCTTTTTTTTAAACTATACTCTTCTCTCAAATTTTCCTCACACTACCTACCTACCACTACTCCTACCTATAGGCATACGGGGAAACCCGTTGCATACCGGCCGTCCCCTGGCCGGTATCCTGCAGGCTCGAGGGGCCGTAAAAATACGGCTCTGGTATGCAACCTTGTCTTTTGTCCCCAACCATTCGTCAGATTCATTCTTTAATTCTTGTACGTTAATCTGTTTCTGTTGTGTCTGAACCATTTCGTCCCAGATCTGTAATATTCTGCTTCAAAATCGTTCAAGCAGCCTGCACATCCGTGTTTACATAGTCTGTTTCTGTGATATTATGTTCTTTGGCTTGAAAGTACCCAAAAAATGCATGCTGTTGTTTGCATTCCAAGGCAATCTGGCTCTCCATGCCACCATTAGCGCTTCCAATCTCGTCGAAGCGCACAGCTTTCTCTCGTAGGCAGTCCAATCATCTGGGATGTCTTGGTGAGAACCTAAAAGGAGCAGCTTTATCAGTGATGGATAAGGCTTGTCCAGCCGTAAGCTCCTCCCACACACACACACAGTGTCCCACCACTGTTTTAACTCCAGATCTGCACTACCATGGACGGGGCAGGGCCAATAGGCAGTGCTCTGGAGTGGATCGTTGCCCGGGGAGAGGATTTGTTGCGGTACTGGTGGTACTGGCAGATCGGGGATGGTATGCCTCCCCGCTCTAGGTTAGAACTTGCTGTCCTGCTCAATGTGAGCACTGGGGGGCAGGGGTTATGGGAATGCGGGTATGGTCGGTGCTTTTACGGGTCCAAGAACAGGACGTTGGGCCCGGGTCTATGCAAGGAGTGGTGAGCAGACAGGGCACAGGGGGACAGTTCCTTAAATGGTTCACGCAAGGCAAGCAGGGCGGTAGGCGGAACAGGGGAATCTGGGTGTTGTTCTTTCCAAATTTCCAAAGGTGGGATGCTGGCCCCGGTTCCCCTCAAGGGCTATTGGGGAGATAGAGAGCAGGGACATGGGTCATCAAATTTCTTATACAAGGGATGTTAGGACCTGGTTTCCAGCAAAAAAAAAAAAAAAAAAAAAAAAAAAAAGGACCTGGTTTCCAGCAGGTGCAGCTCCCCACCAATAAAAGACTGGAGTGACCCATACACACCATAGTAGGGAGGGCTGCTCCTGTCACCCTACCTACCATGGTCTACTGAGTCTTAAAAAAAAAAAAAAAAAAGGACCTGACCTGGTTTCCACCAGGTGCTGCTTCCCACCAATAGACTGGAGTCATCCTGTGGCAAGGCCTTGATCCGGGCAGCTCTCTCACCGCTGCTCGGACAGAGGTCTGCCATCATGAAGTTTTTCCCCCAAAGAAAAACGGAAAAAAAAGGAAAAGAATGGTGCAGATCTTTTTTTTTTTTTCATTTATTTTTATTTTTCTTGTAAAACATCACGAGGATTGAGGCCTTGTGAAGGAGCTGGCTCCCGTCTATTGGAAACCGGCTCCAGCGTCCCACTTATACAGAGGAAGAGAGCATTGGCCCTCTTTTATTCACCACTTCCATTCCATTTGCTCTCCCCACTCTCCTTCTCCCTCTAGGGGCATGACCAGGTCAGCCCAGAGCGCTCTCCTTCTCCCTCAAGGGGTCGTTCAGGAACTCACTTCCCAGTTACCACCAACATGTCTGCGATCCAAGAGCTCCTTTTTTTTTTTTTTTTTTTTTTTGTGCCCAAGGCTGATATTATAAATAAGAAGAGTTCCTATTATATTATCCTAGAGACCTTTGGGGTGAGGGTTAGGGCAGGGGGGAAGATTGTGCTTGGCCCAGTAGAAGGGTGAGCGAGGGAGGGAGCAAAGGCGCGGGGAGGAGGAGGTGTTTGGGGAGGAAGAAGAATGAAAGAGGGGGGAGTAGCTGGGGGGGGAACGAAGAAGTAAGAGGGTGGCACATATGTCCATGTGAGCTCATTTCTCTCCAGTTCTTCCCAACCAATAGTAACCCCTTCAGTTCCGATACAACCTTTCCTACCCCCAGCCATCCATTTTTCTTCAAATTCCACACGCGTGGTTAACTGTGGGGTGTTTTTTTTTTTCTCCACCAAATTTCGTACTGAAACTGTCAGACTGTCCATTTTTTTTGCTTTTTTTCCTCGTTTTTCTTTTTGTGCGGTACGTAGGTGCTTTAGGGTACTTCGTGCATCCAGTTTTCATTGTCAAGAAGTAAAACGCAATGTGCTTGTATTAAGGGGGGGGGGGGGGGGGAGAACCTTACGCGGTTCTTTCTGCAAGGCGGTACCTTCATCCTTCTTGATCATCTTTACTATTTGCCCAGGTGGCTCTGATATTTGCCTGGATGAAATCTGTAGTATGTGGTTCCTTGCCTGAATATAAACTTGGATTTCGAGGGAAAACGTCCCGGCCTTCTTTTGCTCATATATATAAATAAAACCAAGCTCTTATCAGGAAAAAAAAAAAAAAAAGTTGCTTTCGTTTAGAGTACCATTTTTCCCGCCAGTCCACCATTGAAATCTGTGTTTTTTTTCCCTAAAAAAAAAGACAAGAAACATCAGCTGCTGACCTAGTGTTGGGGCTGATAGGAGCAGCCTCCAACAGTAGGCCCATAAGTCAGGATAGCTCCCGTTAGGGGAGGGGGGGAGGAGGCTCTCTGGACTTGGTTTCCAGCAGGTGAAGCGCCCCACCAGTAGACTGGAGCCATCTACCTAGGGTCACTACTATTAGAGGCTGCTCTTACCATCCCCCCCTTTTTTTTTTGTTGTAATGCAACATCTGTGGAGGACCGACCCTCAGGGCCGACAAGTGTCCGAGGGAGGGTCCTGCCGGTCGTGATGGCTCCATTTCTATTGTTGGAGAGCTGCACATGCTGGAAACTGGGTCCAGTGTCCCTCATAACATTCACAGACTACAATGTAAGTGGCAAACAGCATTGATTTCCCTCTTTCGAGGGGATTGACTGTTTTCCTTGTTGGTCGACTGCATGACAGCCATAGGTAGCTCTTTTGTTGGAAGGCAACTTATATCAGCCTCTACAGCTTATACTGCATGTCCACTGAGCCAACCTCTTCCGTTCCCCCTGGCCCCTGTTCCCGGCGCATTGTGGCAGTCATACAGTGTGTCCTCCTTTTGGAAAGCTGTTGATCTCAGCCTATAAAGCATGTCCACTGAGCCTAACCCTTCTGTTGCCCTCGTGACATGCGACCGGTGTTGTTGGCTTAAAGATGCAGAGTGTTTGCACTCACCTGGCCCTCCAACCTGGGGATTGGAAACTCGAGTGGGAGGCAGTGACAGTGGATATGGGGACAAGGGAGGGAATGGGGTTCGCGGCGGGCAGGACGAGGGGAGAAGTGGGGGAGGGGAGGTGGACTGCATGATGGTTGGGGGGGGAGCCAGGGGGGAGAGGTGGTGGTGCGGAGCTTGGTACTGATCTGTGCACGGGGGGAGCGGGAGTGGGGGGAACGGGAGTCTGCCATGCCGGGGTGGTGAGAGTAGTTGTTTGTAGAGGGGGCTGGCAGGCTTCATGTACCAACCCTCGAGGGTTATCTCCCAGTAGTAGAGTGTTGAAGCAACCTAGCGGTTACAAGCCAGTTTCTTCCAGACCAACCTCCCATCATGCTTTACTTCAGCTATTTTCCTCCCTGGGTCAATCCGTATTGTGTTGACGCTGTCCATGGCCCGGTCCTTCGTCTCCTGCAGCTCGTTCTTGAGGACGTTTGGTGCTCTGTGCAAGTTTGCTTTTGTGACGTCATCAAGCTCTGCTGTGCCCTGCATGAACCCAAAGGCTCAGTCTTTCCTTTCCACGGAGCATCTCATCCTTCATATGACCATCAGGATGGCCAGTCTCATTCTTTTGTAAAGCTTCTGCTGGAAGCACGGCCACGGAATCGGGCAGTCAGTTGGTTTGCTCAGCAGGATGAGCTTACTGTCCCATTTGAACAGTGAGCTGGCGAGTTCCGTCCATAGTGCATCCCGCCAACGCCACATTTGCAGAGCCATGGGGCATGCTAGCAGGCAATGTTCCAGTGTTGCCCTACGATGCTGGGGGTAGTGACCGCAGTATGAGCAAGCAGATCGGGGACAGTAGTCCTTTCTGCTCTCTGTTTTCTAACAATAGCGCCAGGTGGATGTTAAACCACCAGTACATCTGCACGCGCCTCTTTTGTACGAGGCCCATTCCCACCGAGTGCCAAGCTTTGCCGAAAAGCCAGCGTGGCATTTTTGTTTTTGTTTTGGCTTTTGTTTAGGCTGGCGTCACCAGCATTTTGGTCTGGTTGCCCCATGCCTCCATTTTTTTGGGAGAGGATCAATTGTGATTCTCACCTTGGTTGGGGCCATGTACTGGTGGTTAAAAAAAAAGAAAAGCCTGGGGGTTGCTGCCAACCGTTCCCTCTCATAGATACTCCAGGAGGCTGGGATATCTTCAGCCATCCCAAAGAGGGGCAAGGAGATTGATCAGAGCCTAGCACTCACACACCCTTTCACTGGCATTAGTGGAGTTCCTAATTCGGTGGAGGGTGCTGTGTATCACAAGTCTTTTCCGCCTATGAGGACGGGGATGACGTCAAGTCCGCATGGCCCAGAACCCTCGTATACATCAGGTGCCCACATATGAAAAGGAACTGCAGTTATTTTCCATAAAAAAAACTACAGCAATAAATAAAATTCCCATCAATATCATTTCGACTATTTTTAACATGTGTGGCCCAGCTTAATTCAAATTTCGTCACTTTCTAGTACCAATGGGCGATGCCTTTCGGGGTTTCCGAAGGAATCAAAATCCGTCTGGGAACCTCTTCACTCGCAGGTCCCTGTTCTCTGACGAAATATCCTCCAAGTTTTTTGCCTATGAGGAACGAAGGATCCGAAACCCGGAGCGAGGTGCCAGTGACCTGGATTCTTTGTTTCTGGCTGTTGATCTTTGTAATCTATGGTCAGAATCAAGACTACAGTCAAGTGGGACCTAACCTCCGCAACGTTTTCGGTAATCCAGGACCAGGCAAATTTGAGCTACAGGCCAATGGGCCTAGTTCATTAGATACACATGTGGACTGTTGAAATACAGCCCCGAGTTGGTCAAGTGGGACCTAACCTCCGCAACGTTTTCGGTAATCCAGGACCAGGCAAATTTGAGCTACAGGCCAATGGGCTGTTGAAATACACCCATGGACTGTTGAAATACAGGCCCGAGTTCAAATCCAGATGAACCAGATGAGCAGAATAAAACAATTCTTAGAAAAAGAGAAGAGAGCAAAATATGTGTCTCAGATGCACTGGTGGTGGCTTAAACTTTAAACCACCAGTTGTGGAAACCCTTCTGCAGCGCCCTGCCTGGTTTTCCATCATTGATGTATTGGCACCCAGGGGAGGCAGGCCGCTACCTCCCAAACACTGCCTCGGGGGCAACCATTGGCCAGTTTTTAAGGAAGAACTGGTGCCGCCAACCACCACCACCTCCGAGCCCCTTTTTTTTGGCTGAGGTGGAAAAGAACTGCACGACAAGCTTGGCAGAAGTTCCGGTGCGGCGTTTTTGTTTTCCTTTTGGCTAAACGCCACCAGCCATTGTGGTCCGGTGGTAGCACTGTGCATCCAGAGCACCTGGACTGATACATTTGAAATTCTCGATGCTGCCTTCATTTGAAATTCTATGCTGCCTGGGAAAGGTAGTGGTGGTTTAAACCACCAGTACTCCAAGGGATCTTAGGCCCCCTCTGATGCTAATGCATATGGACCCACGCGGCGCACAGATTCAGCCGCCGCGTTAACGCCTAAGAACGCGGTAGGTAGTGGTGTTGCAAGGGGCAAAGTGGCAGAGATAATTGACTCTGGCATACAGTGTAAAAGACTGGCACAACTCAGAAGCAGGGAGGAGAAGGCAGAGTTCCCAGCGAGCAGAAGGACTAGTTCCATCACAGGTCACATAATGTTGGAGGGCGAATTCCGATATTGCATCTTCCATGGCTTCTTGTACCTTTCTTGCTTTTTATCATTTATCTGGCAGGTTCATGCAGTAGACCTGAGAGGAAAGGAGGAAGTAAGGCAAGCTGACAGTCAATCCTCCACGATGTTGGAGTAATCAATGCTGGTCAGGGATCCTTTGGCCGGACGGAAGGAAGCGTGAGTGGGTTTCATGATGTAATGTTTTATTCTGACTTGCTGGTGGAATAGGAACCGGACTGATGCTCCCCAGAATGGAAATGGAGCCGGGGCCATAAGGACCTGTTTAAAAAAAAAAGAAAAAAAGAAAAAAAGAAAAAAGGAACAAACTAGATTAGGACGAATGGTGGAAGGAGGAGACCGCCCACAGGGCAAGTAGTAAGAAAAGCAAGCATTATTTGAAGAAAAAATACTCAGGAATGAGAAGCAGAAAGATAGGATAGAAAGAAGATAGGAGGAAGTAGTAGGGGGAACTAGGGTTTAGGGTTTAAGGAACCAGGGGGGAAAGTGAAGATTACGGTTAGGGGAGATTGGGATAGCCGATAGTCCAGTAGGGTGTTGTTTTCAAGTTGCTAAGACTGGAAGATCCTTAGAGAAACCTTTTTTTTTTGCCGGCCACATCATAAGCGAAACTGGCTAATGCTGCTGCCAAGATAACCCCGGGTTGAATTTTTGTTAGGTCCACGGCCTCGGCTTTCAATCTATTANCATAAGCGAAACTGGCTAATGCTGCTGCCAAGATAACCCCGGGTTGAATTTTTGTTAGGTCCACGGCCTCGGCTTTCAATCTATTATTAATGAAATGATTCGGTTTTGTCGAAAAAAAGAAGAAATAAAAAAAGGTCTGTCAACGCTGCCCAGATCTACTACAGTTAAAAGTAAAGAACGATTTTTAAGAAACGAAAAGGTCAATTGGTTGCCTGTGTGTAAAAAATAAAAATAAAAATAAAAATAAAAATTAGTTGCCTGTTTGTGTATGAGAGAGAGGCTGAGTGCAATATTGCACTGACCATGCACTGGCATGAAGCCATTTTTTTCCCTTTTTCTCTTCTTTTTTCCATGCAGAAGCTTGGGGTGGATGTCAGGGCTGGTACAGCTCGGCTCCCTCCGATGACAGAGACTCAGGACAATGCCAGTTGATGACAGAGACTGTCGTCCAGGCAACATATATCTAGAGGACCGATGGCATCACAATGACGCCTAACATGTGGAAGACCAGCGGCATCACAGTAACGCATAAGTGGCATAACGTGTATAGGATGTGCTACTGTCTTCACCCGAATATAAACGGCCAGTACACAGCCCCAGCCTTGCTGCAAATGTTTCGTCGCCTGGTCCGAAAATGTCGGTGCTGGCCCGCGGTCGATGAAATAGATCGGCGGCCAGTGTTTCGGCCTCTGCCAGGGGCCCACGGCTGATGTGAGCCCTGCATTGGTGGTATAACATTATTGCTGTATCGAGACTGAAAGTTGCCCCAAATACAGCTATAATGACCTGTTTTTTTTTCCTATTCTGGTGACGAAGGCAGAGGGATGTACTCGGGTCACTCTGGGCCTGTCATGGTTTAGACCTTGCCCTGGACCATTACACACTGCAGGTGATAGCTAGGGGAGGACGTTCAGATATGCTGGCGTACCTGGGGGCTGCCTTTTTTTTTGAGAACTGAAAATATCACGACGGCCTTGAGATATATATAATCATCAAATTGAAAAAAAAAACATAATCAAACTGACAGGCCGCCGGTAAATCACGGCTATTTTATGTACCCGCTAGGATTCCAACTTAGATCTGTTTATAAACAGTTGTATAGGTTGGTTGTAAGTCGGAGAAGACTGTTTGTGAAAACAGCTGGAGATGTCGGAAGTGAGAATGCGGGCATGGGTACCATTCAGTCGCATCACATGGGCTGGCTGCAGGCGTGTTTTTCATCTTGGTCTCCGCGGGCAAATCTCCTTATCCAGCTGAGCGAACAATGCAACTCACCCAAAAGAGTCAACGCAGCCGCCAAGAAAAAAAAAAACAAGGGAAAAAAAGGAAAAAAAGGGAAAAAAGTTCAAAAAAGAATCAGAATTTTTCACAAGTTGAAAAAACGAAGAAAGGAAAAAAGGAAAAAGGGAAAAAACTTCGAAAAAAGAAAAAGGAAAAAACTTTAAAAAAGGAAAAGAAAAGAAAAGAAAAGAAAAAGAAGGCAAAAAGGAAAAAAAGGAAAAAAGGGAAAAAAAAAAAGAAAAGACAAAAAAGAAGAGGAGGAATAGGGGCCAAAGCCACATAACAAAAATGAAGTTGAATAAGATCTCAGACTGTGTATTGCTGTAGCGGCTGCACAGTCTCTTTCTTTCTTCTTTCTTTTTTTTTGTGTGGGGAGCTGTAGGACTCTGTGGCATCCTATATAGACTATTAGCCACATAATTTTTTCTCATTGTGTAAGCAAATCTTATAAAAGAGGTAACCCCCCTAGCATTATTCTATTCGCCTGATTCCATCACGAATCGAGTTTCGAAATCAGGGTCTGTTTTCTAAAACTGTTAGATATGAAATTTATGAATACTATTCAGGCACGTGATGGGCTGGGGGGTGTCATGGCCAAAACTTCTGTCTGGGGAAATCCAGCTTGTGGATGTGTTTTTCCAGATAGAGTGCTGTGGTGATTTGAACACCCCATCACAGTTTTGTTGTAGATGTAGAGAGCGTGTGCAGTCCAAACATACACACACACACACAAAAGAAAAAGGGGGAAAAAAATTGTGGTGGTTGGCATCGGCACTCTATCTGGGGCAAGGTGACACTGGGACGCATTAAGAGATGCATATATTGGACATTTATAATTTTATATCCGTTATCAACTTCCAAGATCTCTTTATTCATGCAGGTGGGACCTTGCCCCGGGCAGTTTAAACACCCCATCACAGTTTCAAAGTTGTTGTGGGTATACATAGATAGAGTCTGGCAGGGGTCACTTGTGTGGGAGCTGTCGTCTTTTTCTCTCATGACCGTGTCATCGTGTGCATTTGTGTGTGTGTGTGTGTGTGTGTGTGTGTGTGTGTGTGTGTGTGTGTGTGTGTG
>BFEA01000163.1:1769606-1780461 GCA_003427395.1 Chara braunii | reverse complement strand
TGTATATGTAGTATGTATGTACTATGTACTATGTAACCATTTAGTGGAAGACAGGTAGGTAGGCAGCTTCCTTCTTGTTCCACGTGTTGTGTTTTCTTTTGCCTTTTCTTTGTCTATTGGCTTTTATTTGTTAGTATACAATCCCGACCTCCAAATAACATCTGGCTGTGCGGGGTGAGAGATAACCACCTGAGTGCCTGCAGGCGAAAAAGAGAGAAGTCGTAGGCAAGTAGGACGGAAGCATGCCCCAAAACATTAGTCCTTTTCCCCCCGTCAATCCTTGCTATGTCTGGACTCTGGACCTGGGTCCCAACAAATGATTGTAAAATCGAAACAATTGAAACA
The DNA here is from genome assembly GCA_003427395.1 of Chara braunii. Classification (NCBI taxonomy): domain Eukaryota; kingdom Viridiplantae; phylum Streptophyta; class Charophyceae; order Charales; family Characeae; genus Chara; species Chara braunii. The sequence goes on along the minus strand of BFEA01000163.1, from coordinate 1,780,116 downwards.
TTTGGCCGTATTTGCAGAAAGAAATTCATGAATACGACATATCCCGACCCCTACTGAGAGAAACATTGCGGACTTGGGGGAGAACATGACCTTTTTTTTTCTAAAAGAAAGGGCTCCGATCTATTCGTGGGGAGCAGCACGTGCTGGGAACCGAGCTCAGTGTCCCATATGGAATACACATGAAGTTTGGAGAAAAAAGGGGTCCAGCGTCCCATACCATGTCAACAGGGTGTCCTGTGAAACCAGGCCCAGCGTCCCGAGGATAGTGCTGGAAACCGGGTCCAGCATCCCATGATGCTTCCAGGCAGAAAAAAACAACGGGCTGGACACCGGGTCCAGCGCCCCACATCTCTCTTCTACAACGCAAAGGGCTGAGAGTCGGGGCCCCGGGGGAACTGGGGGGCACCAGCTAAACCCCACGTCCCATCGCCTGCCCATGTCCGATCCTATGAGTCTGTTTCCTCCCCCGTCCCAGTCCCACGTCCTCTACTCACCCCTGCAACCGCACCTCTAGCGACTGCGGGTGGGGTGGGAAGGGATCAGGAAAATACCCCGCCGGTCTTAAGGGAATGTCAGGGCTGACCATGGTCCAGTCCTTAAAACAAAGGCAGTAGTCGTTGGGGAGCTTCGTTCCCATGTCCTCCCCCTCATCTCAGCTCCCTTCTTCCCAGGGTCCAGACCAAAGCACCTCGGCCACCCACCCCCCACGGTCCCCGCCCAGCCAATCCTTATTATGTCCTTAGGTCTGTGGACAATCTGCCGCCACAACCTGTCCCACCACCTCCAGGTCAACACCGCTTCCGGGCATTGTAGGAAGATATGCTCGATCGTCTCTTCCCTCTTCCGCTCCGGGAACTTGACAGGCACCGCCGCCACCAGGGAGTCCAGAGTCCGTTTTGTCACTTCCCATTGCTGGGTCAGCCCCAGTTGGAAGTGTTGCTTAAAGTACTCGAACCTTTCTTCCCCCTCTACCCTCACCTGTTCCAAAGCCAGCGTGCAGCATTGCCACCACAAACCCACAAGACTACTCTTCTCCCTAGATGAAACATGTTCCATGCAAAGGTATATCCTTGAAGTGCTGGGCAGTGTCCCAGCTGGATGGCTCTCCAATCCCACGACCAGACGTGACCAGGGACAATCTGCCGCCACAACCTGTCCCACCGCCTCCAATCCCATGGCCACACGTGACCAGGGTCACTGTCCGGCACTTCAAGGACACACCTTTGCATGGAACCTGTTCCAAAGCCAGGGCGCAGCGTTGCCACCACAAAACCCACAAGACTACTCTTCTCCTTAGATGAAACATGTTCCATGCAAAGGTGTGTCCTTGAAGTGCCGGGCAGTGTCCCAGCTGGATGGCTCTCCAATCCCACGGCCAGACGTGACCAGAGACAATCTGCCGCCACAACCTGTCCCACCGCCTCCAGGTCAACACCGCTGCCGGGCATTGTAGGAAGATATGCTCGATCGTCTCTTCCCTCTTCCGTTCCGGGAAGCTCGACAGGCACCGCAGGCACCAGGGGAGAGCTCAACCGTGCTGCTCCAACTGGGAGCGATCAATTATCCAGCCATTGGCGGCGAGGCAGCGGTGCGCAATTTGCCACTGCAAGGACATGATCTTGGCCGGACCACATTTTCTGTCCCGGAACCATCTTATGGGTGCCAGGAGCTGCCTGTTGACATGGAGATCCCTCTGCCACAGTTCGCTTACTATATCCTTTAGGTTCTTCTGGCCTGAGCTTTGACGGTCAGGCTGGACAAGGTTCTGGGCCTGAGGCCACTAGCCGTGGGGTGCGCGGGCGGGTTCCAGACCCATTCCAAGGGGTCCAAGGGAAGCTTGGCCAGCGGGGTTTCAGGCCTGAGGGCCCTTCTCTCTTCTCCTTCTTTGAAGACACTTATTCTATGCAGGCCCTCCCTTGGGGTCCATATGAAGGGTTCACGGCTACCTAGCAACTGCCCGCTTCTCCCCACCCTGTACTCTTCTAACAGCACATCCTCCGGCCTTGTTAAGTGGGCCAGCCCCACCTGAGATTCCGCCCGCAGGATGGGGAGCCAGCTCAAGGGGAAGGATTATGTGATTTCCTCTAATGCTGTCTCAATATTGTGGCAGTAACGAAGCCTCTCTCTCATCTGCTCTGGCCTCCTCTTTTTTCACCCATCCTTTCCATGGTGTGTCCGTGCTGCAAAAAATCTGGCTCTGCAAGTTCGTAATCCAGTGATTCCCAAAAAGGGGCTGTCTCGCCACCTCCGCCCATCGCTCCAGAGGTGGGCAATCTGTGTGTGGGGGGGGCTTCCTCCAGGTTTTTATTAGCCGGGCCAGAAACCATATCGTGGCTTCCCCCCACTGATTGCCCACCTCTGGAGCGTTGGGCGGAGGTGGAGAGACAGCCCATTTTGGGGAATCGCTGGATTACGGACAAGTGTTTCAGTATCGGTCATCCAGCCACACCAGAGGGTCAACGGACAGTGCACATTTTCACCTCACCATTTTTCTGTGAGTGAATGTGGATGCATTTCGCTGCAAAGTGCATCCTTTTTTTTGGAGGGGTGGAGGGGGGGGGGGGGGGGGGGCGGGAAAGGAGAGGGTTCCTTTATTGCAAATACAACAAGAATGAGGCTGTGAACCCTCACAAAACAACCCGGATACAGAGCTCAAGTGCTTTCGGGACCATTACCCAGTTTAGGTTCAGGGACCCGAAGCCCGAGGCCATATGCCTAACGTAGCTTAACCGAGTCCCCTGCTCTAAAATGCTTGTACGTTTTCCTCTGGGGGTTTTGAACGTTCTCGTTGTTGTCGTTTTTTTTTGTCACCCAGTGGAATTGCAATGCAAAAGTGCCCACAACGACGTTGAGATAACTACCTGAGAATTGAACGAGTGGTACTGACACGCACAAAACAGACGCTGTATTGTGCGGTCTTTTTCCACCTTTTTTTTTTTTTTTTTTTTAAAGGGCGTCGGACGGCCTTGCGGCATCATCATAGAACTGACAGGCCCTAGGTAATTCGGAATTATAGTATGTAACTCATCTGCTTCCAGTGGAGTTCGAACTCGGGTCTGGTTTTCAACAGTTCAGGGGTGTACTGACTGAGTTAGGCCAGTTGGTTTTCCACTATTTTTCACGTCTGCAATAACTCAGCTCAAATATGCAGCGGCCGTGGGCTGTGGGTCGTCACTTTTGGTCAAAGCCCGAAACGGGGGTCAAAGGTCACGCCCAAGTCATGAAAACGCCTGCCCGAAGGCCTACAGCTGTGGGGTACCGAAGGCAAGGCCAGATCTGGCCTTCAGAGGCCCAACGTGAGACAGTTGACCTTGGGAAAGTCAACAGTCAACCTCAGCTCGGGAAGTTAGGCCCACGAGTCAAAGTCAACATGAATCTAGCCTCGGCTGTAGATCAGACACACACCTTTGGTTGTCTGCAGGTATCCGGAAGGAATCGAGACCAAGTGGAAATCTGCAACTGTACGAGATCCAGGCCATTGGCTAACAGACAATCTGGGCCATCGTATCCGTTTTGTCCAGAGGCTGGTCAACATGAGTCAACACTATAAGGTTGACCCAGCCCTGCTGGAAGACATTCAGTCTTGCACTTGCTGCTTGACGCTGGATTGACGCTGGCACTATGCTGGCTCTATGCTGGCTTGATGCTGATGCGACGACGCAGGACTGCCAGAGCTTTATGCTGGCGCCATTCTCTGTCTACGGCGCCAGCTGTGCAATCGATTATGCTGACACGGCTCTTGCCACACTGATTACGACATTGATGGAGTACGGGCGAGGAGGAGGAGGATCAGGGCTGTGAGAATGGATGATTGAGAAAAGTACATCTTCAGAAGGAGTCTGCGCCATCCTCGCAGGCTGTTGCTGACGTGGCTGGGGGATGGGCGCCATGCTGGAATCTGCTCTGTCTGGTCGAGGGAGACTGTTTGCTGACGTGGCGAGTATGGAGGTGCCCGAAGAAGAAGTGGGCTTGCAAGGGAGCTCTGTCTACATGGCTGATGGATACTCTCTTCCACCCTCCAAGTCTCATCTCTCTCCCCTCAGCTTCTTCTCTGGTTACGAGACATTTAGATACTTTCGCAGCAAGTATGATTTTGATGTACGATTTTTGGAGACATTGATTCTGCGCTGAGACATTTTGTATCTTGATATTGACGAGCTTTCCATGGGACTGGGTTCATTGCACGTCACTCTCCACCGAAACTGTACACAGCAAAATTCAAACTCAGAACTAGGGCTCGGGTATTCAAGATCACAGGAAGGGATCTGGGTAGACGATTATATGGGGTATAGATAACTCAACAGAAAACACTTTTCTAAAGGGAAGTAAATTTCCATAAGTGCATAGCCCATACTGGCAAAAAAAGCGTGTGGATTTGCAAACGTCTTGATATCTCGTCGGCCCCTGGGTCAAAAGGGCGTGGACTGCCACAAGGCATCACCTGACGAAAAGCTGCAGTAGGGATTCCCCATTAGAAGAAACAGATGTTGCATATCTTCCTTGGGCACCGTATGCGCACATTATGCCTACCTACCATCGCACCGTCCAGTGGCAAATCCTGCGCAAAAGTTTGCCTACACCAGACTTGGATAGTGCCCCGCTCAACAATTTGCTATTCTACATTGGGAGGAGCAACCACAATAGGAACAAAAGGGGATGCTGTCCACGATCTGCTCCTATTGTGGCCACTCCTCCCAGCATAGAATAGCAAATTTGGAACATTGTTTGTTAGAGTGCCATCGTGTTAGGGTGCCCGATGGCACTCCAACAATTGCACGCCAAAGAAAATTGAACTGGCGCAGGCCTCATTTCGGCTGGCATGGCCAGCCATTTTGCTTCGGCAGCCGAAATGAAAAGAGAACGAATGCATCTGCCGCAGAAAGTGGTAAGATGCATCCAGTGCTATTCATAGTAACAGATGCACCTTGCCCTTCTCTGTGGGAAGATGCATTCGTTCGTTTTTGGTTTCGACAGTGGTGTGGCAATGCCCTAAGTCCTGGGTTTTAGGATGACAATTGCATCCCGTCACCGTCAGAAAGGGCACTCACTGTGACTATGCACCTTGTTCCACTCTGCAACATTCCAAATCCATCTGGATTCTGGACTGCAATATATCCAGGCACTTTATACATTGGCCGTAAACGTCTTTCTTGATACCCCTGTCGAAATGCATGAAATGCATGTAATTTTAGTGGATGAGGATGGATACTGAATTCTGTACAGAAGATACACCTGGGGTGGGGTCTTATTTACCCGCCCAGATTCTCTGCTGTTGACCCTTAGATTGTGCGGGGAGATTGATGATTAGAAATGAAGAATTCACGCATGTGGGGGCGCCTAGCCCCGGCTGTTGATAAACAGATCATGAGTTCAAAACCTGCCAACATTATCTGCCCGGGTTCTTTGTTGTTTGGCACCTACTGTAGTATTGTGCCGACCCGCCGCCAGAAATGAAGAATCCCCCCAAGTGGGGGGCCCTACCGCTGCTGTTGATAATTAGATCACGGGTTCCAGTCCTGGCGTATTACCTGCTTGGGTTCTCTGTTGTTTGATGCTTAGATTGTGCAGATCCATTTATGACATGACAGAAACGAAGAAGAATCAACATGACTGGAGGGACCTAGCCCCTGTTGTTGGTAAACAGATCGCAAGTTCAAATCCTCGTCGCCATCAGATGGATACAATAATGTTAAGGAAAAACATCCTCTTTGATAGGAAAAACAAAAGGAAAAAGGGAGAAAAAAAAATGTTCTCGAACTGATTGTGTGATGATACGAATCACATCCTGGTTCATCGAGCCAGAAGCCGTAATCAGAGGAGAGACCACATTGCGAGGCTACGCCCGCTTAGCCCCTACGGGGCCCTATCTGCAACAAGGTCGGCCGCCCTAAGTGAAGGCAGGCACGACAGGCCCTTCGGGCCTCATTCTTCAGGGTACCCCGCAACGGGGAAATTCAGGTGCTAGTGGCATCTGTGCGGTGTGGATCGGGGTTGTGAGTGTTACGAGAGACATACCTGGTGCTGAAGCGTGCGACATTGGTCGCCATATGCTCGTACTTCGGGAACGCTGTTGATGTCATCATTCTGCTTCATAGTATAGGTTAGATAGGATCTGCCACCTGTAGTCTGGGCGCCGAGCGCCAATAGGATATCAACTCTGGTTCGCAGTTGATGATGATGGGACTTCTTCAGCATTGTCAATTTTGAACTCTTGGTGTGTTCTTATTTGGTGTATCTCGTGATGCYAGTCTGCTGTGGTTCGAGGTCAAGAMTATCTGGGCTCATATGTATGATGCTGTTTGATTGCYRAAGTTCGCTAATGCTYATCTTCCTTGCAATTTGGTATCAGAGCTGTGGTACGATTGCGCTCATCTGGCGCTTGTCTTCTGCCCTATACGGTACATACATGCGGTCTGCTGGGAGAGTTTGGCCSTAAGTGGTGTGTAGTGAGGARGGTGGAGACGAKTGTGAAGGCGACCCAGGTGGTGAGGGGCATCGCCTGGAAGGCTATGGTGTGAATATTGGGTTTTCGCAGTGTGATGAGAACTACCTGTTTGGTGATTGAGGCTGAGGTGGAACGGCGAAATGCTGGTTGTGCCGATGCTGTGACTGGTCATCGCAATCATCTTCAGGTCATCTGGTGAGATTATCTTTGTGGTTGGGGGCAGCATGAATGAGGTACGTTGCTCTTAACCTTATCTACCCTCTTCATCACTTCTTACCGTGAGGTTGTGAGTTTTGTCTTCAGAGTCCTCTCATCGTGAGGTGTCGTGTGCGCTCAACCTTGAGAGTCGTGATTGTTCACGTGAAGCATCTGGGGGAAGACGGGCGGAGCTTCTTGAAGGGCCCTAGACGAAGCATTGGGTCACGGTGACCATCCCAACCCACTGGGTGTAGTACACGCATGCTTCGCTGCAAGTCGTTGGTTCTGCTGCTTGCGCATGATAGGGGTTAACTCGAGTGCGGTAGCCTCTACAGACGCTTACCAGACCGTCTATAAACATTTCTGGCTGGGGACTCGGCTCTGATCTGGCTGTGATCGTCATCCTGCTGCGAAGTAAAATAATTCCTGATGTCACTTGGGGGCGGACGTTAAATTGCCTCTTGATCAGCCAGATCATCCGANCATTAGTTTAGAATATTATTTATTCCTGATGTTTTTTCTGTTTGGGAACTAATCTTGCTAAAAATAGTATTGACAATAGGAACCTCACTTACCTGTTGACCCCAAATGAGATCTTTTCTGATAGCCACCACTAATTATTTGGTCTGTGTACTAAGCTGTGGTAGGCATCTAGAATGATCTAGTGCGAACAGTGCACATTGTTGTAGCCTATGAGCGACGTGGAGGACACCGGAGAGGACGACCGCAGGACTTTACGATCGGCTAGAGGACCGGTATCCCATGTGTCTTTAGGATCAGAGGGTGATAAGGAACTGTTCCAACGAGAAAGGGAAAGGAGAGCTAGAGCAGCTGAGGCCAGCAGGGCATTTGCTAGCGAGGCGAGTGCTATAGCAGCCATGGCTACCACATCCATGAGCACGTCTGCACAGCAGACTTCCCAAGCCGGAAGTTCAGGTACCGCCGGGTCCACGGTCGTGCAGACCGTGAGTCAGTCCACTGGCTTAATGGCAAGCCAGCCTGCGGTGTTGTCCCCAGAGGATGTCGCCATCCAGCAGGCAGCCCTGCAAGAGGCACAGCTACAGCAGGCATTAGGAAAGATAAAAAGGGAGAAAGAGATGATGATTAGAAGAAGAGCCAGGATGGAAAAGAGAGGGACAGACATAGAGGAGTTAGAGACGATGGACCTGACGCATATGGATGAGGATGTGATGGTAGTTAGGAGGGCCCTGCTAGGTGTAATTGAGATGCAGGAGCATCAAACTACCCTCCTTCAGGACATTCAACAAAGCCTAGCCGTGTTGGCAGGGCGTGCTCAGGCAACACCATCACCAGCAGGGCCTGGTGCCTGGTCAGTGCCATATCCTCCTCTTTTTGTTCCACCGGTGACTGGGGTATCCCCATATGTAGCCCCTTCATCGGTTGCTATCGTTTCCCTGGGCATACCTCTGTCAGGAGGGGTAACAGCAGGGAGTAGTTTGCAGGTTCTTGTTCAGACAGTGTTTACTCCAAGTCCGTCACAGGTTGCAGTCACCACGCAGCCTGCTGTCTCGTAGTTAGTGCAACCTCAGGGCACACAGCCCCTGCAACTAGCACAACAACCTGTATCGCCGGGTCCACAGCCCGGGTTGGTGCAGGGACCGGGACAAAGTCAGTGGGTTCCAAAGACGGCCATCGCCGCTCCCAAACCATTTACAGGAGACAAGAGAGGCGAAGACCTCGACACTTGGTTGAGGGCGGTGCCAGTCTACGTCAGGTGTAAACTCACCTTGCCACACGAAGAAGTGCTTGTGGCTGCGTCCTACCTGGAGGGTAGTGCAGCGAGATGGTTGAGTGGGTTAGTGCAACTCCAGGGGTACGGTCATGACTTCCGCTCTTGGGCAGCCTCTCAAAAATTGGAGGACTTCCTGAAAATGGTGGAAGACAGGTGRCATGATCCGCAGGAGGCTCAAAAGGCCACTGATGCGATTCTGACACTGCACACGCGGCAGTTTAAGTCAGTAAGGGATGCCACCGACGCTGTGGAGCGTTTGATTTGTGTTCCAGGGGTACGCTATGACCCCCAGGTCCTGCTAACTTCGTACCTGAGGACCTTATCTCTGCCGCTCAGGAACCAGTCTGCAGATGACTTCTGGAAATCATCCAGAAGCTAATGGCCAGGTTGAACAAATGAACTGCGCTGTGCAACACCTGTTGAGGCACTACATGAAGCCCAATCAGGTAGACTAGGACGAAAAGCTTGGTCTAGTCGCTAGTCTATATAACAACGCTGTGCACAGTGCTACCGGGACGAGTCCTAACAGTCTACAACTGACATTCAAACCTAGACTGCCCTTAGATTTCCTACTTCCAGACAACCAGCCAACTGCTACACCGGGCACTCTGGACTTCGCCTATAGATATGAACAGAAGATGCAGGAGGCTGTAGAACACATGCAGAAGGCACAGGCAGCAATGATAGAGTCTGAGAATAGACACCGCCGCCCTTCTACATTTCAGGTAGGGGACAGAGTCTGGGTCAAATCTTCAGAACTGGGACAGGAGTTCGGGATATCCCGCAAACTCATGCCTCAGTACTTTGGACCTTGGGAAGTTTTAGRCGTAGTAGGGACAGATCCGCATGGTCCATCATATGTCATCCGTATCCCTGGTCATCTCAGAACTTACCCAGTCTTTCACGCCTCTAAGCTCGCTGCCTTCAAGGAAACTGACCAGTTTCCCTCTCGTCGATCCATGCTGCCCCCAACCATGGACGGAGAAGTCGACATCGATGATATCGTTGACCACAGGGAGATGCCAGTTCAAAAGCCTCCAGGAAGGGGACGTCCTCCAAAACCAAAGCTGCAGTTCCGAGTCCACTTCAGACATCATACCGATCCGAAGGAGGACCGGTGGTTTACTCGGGAGGAACTGATGCAGACCGCTCCTCAAATCGTTGCCCGCTATGAGAAGGATGCACTGAAAGGAAAGCGCCAGATGGCTACAGATTGATCTTCGAAGAGGACKAACGAAGATATGGAGGAGGGAATGCGAGGCTACGCCCGCTTAGCCCCTACGGGGCCNTGCGAGGCTACGCCCGCTTAGCCCCTACGGGGCCCTATCTGCAACAAGGTCGGCCGCCCTAAGTGAAGGCAGGCACGACAGGCCCTTCGGGCCTCATTCTTCAGGGTACCCCGCGACGGGGAAATTCAGACAGTTGCATTGCGCCAGTTGGTTGAATGAATCCAGGCCTTGGGCCGCCTGTGCAAATGAATGTGAAGCAGGGCCTGGGCTGGATACGGGTACCAGGCCAAACACAGGCCGAAAGCAGTTGGGCGCATGCAACCACTTCAGGCCCTAGGCCTGCTCCCTTCGTGACTGGGCCTGTGCCTACCGGGGCCTACCGGAAGTTTCCTGGACTGGACGCAGGCAGGCCACTTTGATATAGGGAAGGGCCTGCCTCCTCATTCGGCATTCGGGTGCTGGCTGCACGCTGCGTGAGCGCTGCTGCGCAATGCGCTGGCTGGCTGACACTCACGCTCTCACGGGCGAGTAGGAGAGAGCACGCAGCCATAGCCAAGCTGCGCTGCTGTATGCTAGGTGAAGCGCAGGGTGGTCCTTGGGGTGCTAGTGGCATCTGCGCAGTGTGGATCGGGGTTGTGCACCGTTGATCTTGAACTTGTGCTGTCGCAGGAGACTGAGAACTTTGTCTAAGTGTGCTACGTGTTCCTCGACAGTCTTACTAAAAATAAGTATGTCATCGAGGTACACGACGACAAACTTATCCAAGTAGTCATGGAATATCCGATTCATAACGTGCTGAAAGGTGCCAGGAGCATTGCAAAGACCAAAAGGCATCACCACAAACTCGTATAGACCGTACCTGGTCTGAAATGCGGTTTTGTGTTG
>BFEA01000163.1:1732836-1743232 GCA_003427395.1 Chara braunii | reverse complement strand
TTTTTTTTTTTTTTTTTTTTTTTACTTTTTGTTTTCACTTCATTGCGGGGCCTGAACAATTTTATTATTTTATGAAACTGTTTTGATGCGTTTTGTATTATGTGAAGTACACATCTGTAAATTTTCAGGGCATTTGGATCCGCCAAAAAAAAATGAAAAATCGCTCAAGATGGTGGTGTCGAAAACATGCTCGCTCACTGACTAATTTTATTTCTCTTTTTATTTTATCTTATTTTTATTATTAGTTCTATTTTTTGTATTTTATTTTTATTTCAAAATTGGTAAGGAATTTGGATGTAATGCTCAGGAAAATGTTGTTTATTTTATTTTTCTCCATAACATATCTTTTTTTTTTTTATTATTTTTTATTTTTATTTTTTTTTAGGCCGAACGCATCCCCAAGGGGTCCCGCACGTTCGGGCGTTCGGCCCGTCCTGAACGCCGGTTACCCTGTATAGATAGATAGATAGATAGATAGATAGATAGAGAGATAGATAGATAGATAGATAGATAGAGAGATAGATAGATAGAGAGAGAGAGAGAGAGAGAGAGAGAGAGAGAGAGAGAGAGAGAGAGTCAAACAGAGCTGCCTGGTAAACCGTTGGCAGAGAGGGAGAAGAGGACAACAAATGAGGGCTGCGGCAAACTGTTTCATCGGAGTTTCACCGACTTAGAGCTGCGCGGTAAACCGTAGGCAGAGATGGAGAAGAGGACAATAAACAAGGGGCTGTGACAGTATATATATATATATATAAATAGAACTGCCCGGTAAACCGTAGGCAGAGAGGGAGAAGAGGACAACAAACGAGGGGCTGTGACAAACTGTTTCATATATATAGGGTTCAGCCTCCTGATGAGTCGGTGAAACTCCGACGAAACAGTTTGTCACAGCCCCTCGTTTGTTGTCCTCTTCTCTCTCTCTGCCTACGGTTCACCGGGCAATTCTGTTTGTGACGATATATATATATATATATCATCACAAATAGTATATATATATAGGGTAACACCGGCGTTCAGGACGGCCTGAATGCCCGAACCCGAACGCCCGAACGTACAGGACCCCTTGGGGATGCGTTCAGGCCGAACGCGGACGGGGAAGGGCAGGTATGCAGGGTCTGCTCCCCATGGTGCTCTTTGATCTTCTTCTTTCTTTCATGGAGGGCCTGATGGATTCTGGCTCATTGCCGGAATCAAACGAAACAAATTGTAACAAGGAATTCAACATGTGTGTGAGTGTGTGCTGGCGGGAGGAGGGGGGGGGGGGGGGCGGGGAAGGGCGCATAAATTGTCACCATAACAACTCCTTTTCCATCCAGAGGAGTAGACTTGAATCCGATACAGCTTGCTTGACGTTAGTTTCTTAGGCATGTCAAATGCCACCATAACAACCCCTTTTCACCCAGATGAATAGATCCAGAATCAAAGAAATGGTTTGACCTTAAAATCTTTTACAGCAGACATCATCAAGCGCACGAAAGCTGTGCTATATATATTTTTTTGAAACAAGTGCTCCGGTCTATTCGTGGGGAGCAGCACGTGCTGGGAACCGGGCCCAATGTCCCATATCAAATTGTAGTATTGTACAGATCATTTGAGATCATTTGAGACCATTTGAGATACCGGGGCCATTACCCGGCTTCGGCTGAGAAAAGTCTTAGAACACGATGTGATTCAGAAAACATGGGGAGGATCATGAATATCTAATGACCTATTAAAGAACCATTCATGCAATAAGCTGCCACAGAGGTCCTACAAATGCTCACAAAAAAAACAACAACAAATGCTCACAACCCTCAGGATCCCTACCAAACCCTTATAAGACTTTCCAACACAGTCTTACTCCCTGCCGAGCTCTTCCAGGCCTCATGCCCCTACCCTGCTGGGTTACAGGGCAACACGACTCGCCCCAGCTCCGACCAGCGTCGTCCCAGCAGCACCCCTTGGTTGTCCCTTGGGATGCCCACCCCAAGGCATCCCAGGATCTCTCTACCAGGCCTCACACTCCTGCATTGGCACATCGTCATGCAATTCTGTCTTTGCCATTAGATTGCTTTTCACTCATGCTTATGCAGCTCTTGTGTGTGTGTGTGTGTGTGTGTGTGTGTGTGTGTGTGTAGAGAGAGAGAGAGGGTTTGAGGGAGAGGTGGATTGTGTTCCTTTTTTTTTTTTTTTTTTGCAAAACAAAATGCCCCTTCTATTCTGGGGGGCTCAGTCCGGTTGCTCATCACCGGCAAGTATGTTTTTACATCTGAAAAGAGGAGGGGGAGGAGAGCAGACAAGACAGAGGACCAGCCCGTCCCTCGTGGCCCTAGACGCCTGCCAAGGGAGGGACTGTTTTGGGGCAACCCACCCCCATATCCTTAGCCTTTCGGGGGGTTGCCCTCCTTGTTCCTTTTTTTTTTTGCTTGCTTTTTTTGTTTTTTTTTTCTTTCAAGGAACTCCTGGGGGATATCCACTTTGTTCCTTGTTCCTTGGGGACTGCTGTTGGCTGAATTTGATTTCCAATTGTGGGGGGTTCATTTCCGGAATTGTTTTGCGAGAAACACTTTGCTAGGACTTACCTTTGATTTTGTTTTCCTTCTTTTTTCTTAGGAGTGATGGTATGAGCATACACTCCTACCTATCTTACGGGGGGCTCCAGTCTATTGATGGGGAGATACACCTGCTGGAAAGCGGGCCCAGCGTCCCTTCAGGTACAATTGGAACAATTGAATGCAATGGCTGACTCTTTGTCAATTGCTTGTTTTTTTCTTGTGGTTGCATCTCTGTTGTCAATTACGGTGATTCAGGACCGGTGACATAGCGTTTTCAAGCTCCTCAGTGCATGGGTGCCGTGTTGCCTCCCGGCAAGGTTTGTTTCTGTTGTTGCTTTTCCCATTGCGCTTTTCAAACTTTTGTTTCTGACAACCCTTTGGTGGTTCTCCCGCTAAACTTCAAACTTTTGTTTCTCAGAAACTTTTGGTGGTTCTCCCGCGATACTCTACTCAACTCAGCCTCTCCCAGCAGTCCTTCATGCTCTCCCGATTCGCAGAAAGCGACGGGGTCAAGAGGAAGGAGATCACCACATATGATTAGTCATACGACAGGGGGCAGGGTTTGTTGTCCTCAAAACACCAGTTCACATGAGCCTAATTTGACGAAGCTACCTTTCAACCCACGCAGGCGTGCAATTGGGCCTTTCCGAAGTGGCCTGCTGTGTTCGCTATTGGTCGAGGGCCAAATCGAAAATATCTCGCCGTGTAAACGGGTAAGAGCCCTAATCTGCTTCAGGTGAACTAGAGTTCAAAAAAAAAAGAAAAGAAATGAAGAACTTGGCTTGTGAGCCAAGTTGAGTGAGCCGTTGTTTGGATGAGAGGATGCCCCATCGACATGATGAGAGTATCATCATGGATTGGACCCTCACATTTACAGAGCCGTTTCTGTTTTCGGGGTATACAGAAGCAAGGCACCTGGATTGGACCCTCACATTAGTCAGCCGTTTCTGTTTTCACGGTATACAGAAGCAAGGCACCTGGTCCCTCCCTGGTGCCCCCCCCTCGCTTCGACCCGTACGTGTTTGGGCTCCGAAGGGAACAGCCCGCCATCACAGCCCATCGCCACGGAGCCCTCCATCGTGCCGCGTCATCCATCGGGCGTGCTGAAGCTTGCGACAGCAGAGCGAGCGAGCGAGAGAGAGAGAGAGAGAGAGAGAGAGAGAGAGAGAGAGAGAGAGAGAGAGAGAGAGAGAGAACCTGGCCTGGGAGTGTTCGGGATACGTGGCCATGGGAGAAGCGGAGGGGGGGGGGATAGGTGGCTACGGGAGAAGCGGGCAGAGTGAGGCGGGTTGCAGAGAAGCGGCGCGGCAGCGGAGTACGGCAGCGCAGCGGGGGGATAGGTGGCCAACATTTTCCTTTTTTTTTTTCCGGACCTGTCCAGACATCCGGACCGTCCGGATCCTTCCGTGTCCCGAGGTCCAGAAATGTCCAGAATTCCGGACGTCTGGAAGCGACCGGACACGTGTCCGGTTTGATGTCCGGAAATGTCCGGGTGCGGGTCCGGGTACGACGTAGCCATGGTTTCTTCTTTTTATTTATTTGGTCTCGAGTAGCTTCCTTAAAAGCTCGACATGCAGGTTGTTAGGGAGGCCCGTTGTTCTTTTTCTTTGTGGCCCAAAGAGCAGCCGCACATCTTTTTTCTTCCAGGTGACGAATTGTGAGCTGGGTCCATGAGGCACTTGGCGTGAAGAAGAGACGAAGAGAAGAAGAGAGGAAGAGAAGAAGAGAAGAGGAGAAGAGGAGACTGTACGACCCAGAGTTGTGGCAGGAGAATGGATACAAAAGCACTCCAACTCAAACAACCAATAGGCATCTCCAAATGAGCATAGCAATCTTTCCATCGCCAGAAAAAACACGGTCATTCCCTTGCTACCGCAAGCAAAATCATTAGGGGGACTATACTCCAACCACGAAGCACCAAGCACATGATTGAAACCAGGAGGCCTAGTCCTTTTGCCTAGCCTCCTTTTGTATTAACCTACTCCGGTCCTTCTCGGTTTCATCAACCTCCTTCCCTCTCCCTCTTTCCATCTCCACCCTCTCCCGTCTGTCAAAACCAGAAGTGCATACAGCGCCATCCCCCCCGGCTCGTATGTAGCTCCATCTGTGCAGAAATATCTGTCCCAATAACCGTTTCCATTGTGCTTCTGCTCCACCCACAACACCGCCATCGACTGAAGTCATGCTGCTTGCAGCCAACCAGAGAGTCCGTCTTCTCGCGACGCAGAGCACCAGTAACCACCAGGTAGGACAGTGAAAACACGTGCTCACTCTCCAACACATCCATCACCGTCGCAAGAGCGCTGTGTCAGTCAGGAGCGAATCTCGCCTCGACTTACGCTCCCTCCAGTGCAAGAATGATCTGCCTCACCCTTGCAGGAGTCCAGCCCTGGAAGGTCGCGCTCGTACCAACTCCTGGTCTAGGTACTGGAGTACCCCATACTTTTCCCTCCTTTGCTCTTCCAACAGTGAAACTCACATCCTCAGGACATCCTGCTCCAACTAGAGCATCCCCAAAACCAAACGAAATGAAGCTGCCACCCCTCCCCCCCGCTCTCCCCCCTGCCTTCCTCTGTTCATTTCTGACAGAGCATCCAAAACTGAAAAGAAAACCCTCACTCCTGTAATCCCAGGCCCCCAGAACCCAGTAAAATTTGGAGGATGTCACAAGGTTCAATATTCCACCCCCAAGTCCATCTGGGCATCTGTTAAAATTGGCATGATTCAGAGAAGATTAGCATGGGCTCTGCGCACACATAAATCGAGAAATGGTCCAAAATAAAAAATAATAATAAAAAATTCCACTCACCAACCTGTCTATGGTACACAGGTATCCTACAGGTATGTTCCATATAGAGCCTCAGGGATATCGCCAGATTGGCAGACCTGGGCAACCACCTCCAGGTAAGCCCCCCTAAAAAAAAGACGTACGTCCGAATCCTTCAAAATCTTCAAGAAGTCAGAGCGAATGCCTCCTACGAATCTTTCTTGCAAATCTCTCTCTCAGGAACGCAGCTCTTACGAAAGAGCTACCGTCTTCACCCAAAATAATAGAACGCCCGGTCGTTATAGCGGTATCAGGACTGAAGTTTGCACCAAATACGGCTATAATGAATGACAGGGCGTTCTATTCGGGTGCAGCAGTTACTGTTTGATAGACATTAAAGCTATAGCTGCACACGTATCGAACGTGCCCGTCGAAGGGCCGTCATGATCTTGTGTACCTGACATAAGGTGCTGATGAGGGATCTGAAACGGTTTCACCTTAGCAGTAGCAGATGCAGATCCCAGGGCTCGATCCCTAGACCTTACCACACCCGTGTACAGTATCGAGTCGACCCCTGTTTGTTTGAACCAGTGACCTGTGTTTTGGTAGTTGACTCTTGCCTGTCGTAGGTCTGTGTAGCTGTAGGGGTTCGATCTGTAGATCTGTCGACTAGGGGTCTTAGTTGTGTAGAGGTCGTAGCTGTAGCACTTCTGAAAGGTCAAGGTTGCAGCTGCTACAGTCCTGAAAGGTCAAGGTCGTAGCTGCTACAGTGGCCTTTCGAGTTTTTTTCTCACGTTACTCACAGCAGACCAGAGGCAAGTGGGCAAATGGTGAGTCCAACTTCGCTTAGTCAGCGGTACCCAGTCCCAGTCTCACTTTGTACAGTCAGCAAGTACCATGAGGGACTGTGTGCACCATGGGCCTGGTGGAAAAGGGCAGACCAGCAACTTACAGAAGTATAAATCAAGAGGCAGCATCCAGCCATTCATTCATTCCTGCGTGAGCCATGCGGAAGCGCTGCCATAGCATCTTGTGCGAGGTGGTCTGCAGATGCCCGAGGTCGAAGTGGGCTGAAGGGAGATAGAGTATCCATAGCCAGTAGAGGTTAGGCGGCCATAGCCGCTGTAGCTAGAGACATAGTTCAGTGTGTGTGTGTGTTCGGTACTGAGTGTGCGTGCGTGGGATATCCAGGGAGATCCAGTGTGACGTGCATGTGAACCGTTGAGGTGAAGAGGGATGTATAAGCGCTCAGGCGCCATATTTAAATTGAAGCGAGTGTGTATCTGAACTGTGTCCTTGCCTTGAATATCTCTCAGCTTTGTGTGGGCGCCCAGCGCCAGTGTGGAATGCCATCTGTTTGTGTGCATGCGAGGTGAGAAGAAAGCGAGTCTGATTGCAGATCCTACCTTCTCTCTCTTACTCGGATATGTATGAATCGTAATCTTGGAAAGATCCATATGTCAGTTCTCCTGACTCCCCCACGTGGTCACTGCCTTCGTGACTAAGGCCATAAATCCCCAAATCAAACCCGAAAAACTTCCAGCCGTACACCTGCAAAATTCCACGCTACCAGAAGCATCATCCGTCCTTTTCATCCTGAGGGTCAAACCATAATTTCCCCTGAAACGTTCCAAGATTCACGTAGACTTTTTCCGTAGCTCGCCGCCTTTGTCTAAAATAACAACAGCGACATCGTCCGTGATACGGAAGTCAAAGACCAGTCTTCCATCCCAACCCAGATGGGTGAGCTAATTGTACTTAGCACATGCACAGAGAATACAAGCGAGGGGGCAACGCGTTGACTTACCCACAGGGTCTCCGATTATCTGTTGCAGAACTCTGTCAGCTGACCGGATGAAAGTATAAGGGAGGCTGGACGCAGTTTCCAGCTTTAATAAAAATGAGAGAACCTTTTTGAGGCTTTTTCAACCAAAAAAAAAAAAAAAAAAAAGATATAATATCTCAGATTGAATGTGACTGTTCCCCTGGTGATGTACTGCAAGGAGGGCATGATCGCCTCGTCCCTGCTCCATCTGACACACAGGAAAGGTCCCTTTTTTGAATTTTTTTAAACTATCTTCGTCTCTTCACAATTCTGACCCATTTGTAACCTTTCCTACAGCAGAAACTTCAAAATTTTAACAATGGGTCAGAATTGCGAAGTGTTATGATCCTGGCCAATTTCAAAGTACACATTCATCAGATAGTATAATGCCGTCCAATTGCAGAAAGAAATGAATGAACTTGAGAGGAGAGAGAGGATAAGAAGAAGAAGAAGAAGAAGAAAGAAAGAAGAATAAGATGATGTACACCAGCATAGACAAGTGACAAAGCTCTTCTTCTTCGCCCAACGCTCTCCTCCTCCTTTACTCCTCTCTTATTCATACAAGAAATAATAGTACAATGTTGAATGGCTGATCCAGAATCATGTCCAAGTTCCTCTTCTACTGCAGGTATCACTTGAGGTCCACCATAGCCATGGCCGCCTCCCTCACTCTTCACTCTCATAGGCTGAGGCTATGGCGGACTACTTGGGCCTTGCCCTGCTGTGCACAGGACAACGCAAAGCAGTTATGGCTGCTCTAGCTCAGGCCGCCATGCCTGACTCTGCCTCGAAGCTTCTTGGTGTAGCTCTCCCCAGCTGGAGTCTCCCTGTGGCAGCGCCCACCAAGGTGATGAAGATGGCTGCCACCATAGCCAGGTAAGTACCTCTGGCGCTCCCCCTTCCTCCTGCTCTTCTTCCTCCTCCGTGTGCTTGCTCCTTCCCCAGCAGCGCTGCTCAAAGCTAGCGCTGCTCCAGCCAGCGCTCCAACCAGTGTGTCGCCAAACTTGCACACCGACAATGAGGCTGGGCTCTTCGCCCGACTTGGAGATATAGCGGCCTGCTTGCCTCTTGGGTGGTGACTTCCAGGCTGCTCGGCCTTCCCAACAACTGGTACCTCCTCCCTTTCGGAGGGAATCATCATTGCAGACCCTGATATTGCCCATACAGGCCCTATACTCAGACTGGTTGGACTGGTACCCGCCTAGACCCAGCCTACAACTACTTGGCCTCTCAAAATGCCACTTTTGTCTTCTTCTGCTCGGCCTCCAGTACCCGCACATCTACCTCTTCAGGGTGCGTTACTGGCCTACCTGCTACTTGAGTGTTTTCCCCCGCTGCAATCCCTCAATGTCACGGCCACAGGTAAGTACCGGCCCTGAGGGCCCAACGAACGGACAAGTACCCTGGCGGGTCACACACACACTCAAGCCAACCAGCACTCAGACAGACATGCAGACCAGCAAGCATGCACACACACACAGACATGCAGAACTTAGTGGCAAGCGGGAAACTCAGCGAGGCATTCAGTCCATGAGCAAAACTCAGAAATCAGCTGTGTGTCTCAGTCCGTGTTTGGTCGGGTCATCACAGAAGAGAAGAAAAAAGGTAAAAAAACTTCAAAAAAGGGACCTTTCCGTCAGCTGGGTAACTGCATCCATAATATTGGCCTCACTCTCACTCCTCTCCTCTCGGTTGCATGTCGAGCTATGGCGGTCCATCCATGGGCATCAAGGATGTTCAAGGGGCAACGCAACTACTACCGTGCCTCTCCCATCTCATTTGGCCATAGCCACACTCTCAGATGAAGTCCAAGACCAGCCGACACCCACATAGGGGCCTTCTAGGTGCAGCCCCAACCAAGCACGGGGAGATGAAGGTCATCCATATCCGAAGGTGAGTATCCCACCTCGGTTCCTTCCTCCATCCTCTCATCAACCTATATGGCCTATGCTGCTCCATAGTCTGGCTTGAGGTCCTTCATCCTCGACCTCCATAGCACAGGCCTACATCCTTCTACTCATCCATAGCCATGGAGGTCTTCTCCTTCACCCTCTAGGCTGAGCAGCAGCATGACCGCCGGGTAACGTGTTGCTGCACTTTGCTGTCGAGTGGTATACTCTTGCAACTCAGTCTCCAGCCTCCCTTGGCCAGGGTACTACTGCGTCTTCCGGTGTGCTAGGCCTAGTGGAAGTTCCTGCCTTTGGGTGGGAACATCATTGCTGTCTGCAGTTCAGCTACTGGGCCTGTATCTAGACTAAAATCCACCTGGATACGGACCTAGACACTCGTCACTTCTTTTTTTTTGGAGTCTACTAGACCCTACCTAAGCTTACAGGAATCCACTTGGGCCGACCCGAGTTGCTGGAAATCCCCTACTGGGTACTTGCCAAATTGTACATTCGTCCTCGTCCGTCCTGGCCTTCTACTTCCGCCCGGCGTTCAGTCTCAGCCTGACCCCTCTGGTTCTCCTATTTCTGATCTACCCTGCCTATACCTAGACACTCATGACGTCTTTTGGAGTCTACCATACCTACTTAAGCTTACGGGACTTCATTTGGGCCTACCCGAGTTGCTGGAAAATCCCTACCGGGTGCTTGCCAAATTGGCGTTTGTCCTTGTCCGTCCTGGCCTTCTACTAAGTCTGCCGGGTGCCCAGTCTCAGCCCCACCCCTTTGGTTCCCGTGTTTCCGATCTACCCCTTCCTGGAGGCTGGAACACAGAAAACACAGTGCGAGAACAAAGTTAGTATACAGCATAGCAATCATCACAAAGGTACTTGGAGACATGCAAGCGAACAGCAATATCCCTCGAGACAAAGAAATCTCAGCAAGTCAAACCAGCAAGTGGCAATACTCAGAAAACCGTGTAAATCTCAGACTGACTCTGTGTGGGTCATTGCATTCCCTCCCCCTCCCCCCCCCTCCCCCCAATCGATGCTGTTGATTTTTGGTTTGCAGCATCTTCTGATGAAGGACGATGCCAGCAGAAGAGCCATGTGCCGCGATCCACTGCACCAAGAGCAGTACTGCATGTGGAGAAAGTGGAAATAAGTGCGGCAGCAGCAGCGGTGCCGACCACGGCGGCACCACCACCTGCTTGGCCCGGCTTTGTTGAAGTTCCAGCAGATAAGAAGAAGTGGAAAGGCCAGAAGCCCATTGCTCTGATAGGCTCCACTGGCTCCATTGGAACCCAGGTGAGGAGAAGGTTGGGGGAAGGGCGGGGGGGAGGGGCGGCGTGAGGACGGGGAGCGGGGGACGGATTTGGGGCTGA
>BFEA01000163.1:1713171-1729551 GCA_003427395.1 Chara braunii | reverse complement strand
ATACATATGTTGGTGGTGGCGAGAGCAAGCTCTCATTGACATTGGCTTTCAGTGCTACTATTCTCCATTGGTGTAATATTGGTGCAATGCTACTTTCTGAACACTGTGATACGATCTGGCTTTCAATGTGATTGTGCAATCTGAATATTGTCATCTCGCTTCTGTTCATTTTCCTTGCATAATTATTAAACTTATTAAAGAGATTTAGAATTGTAAGAGTTCACAATTTAATTTAATATCGTTTAAAAATTAAAAGTTAAAACATCAGCACCTGTCCCAGCCATTTTGTTCTGACGTGTCTGTATACAGCCGCAATTGTTGGGGGTTCGGCCTATTGGGGTTCCAGCAGGTGTTGCTCCCCACCAATAGATGGATCCTCTCCCTAGCACTAGAGGGAGCGAGTTAAAAAGCCAAAAAGAAAAAAAAGTGTGCAAGCCCCAGTTCATTTCCTTTTTGGCGCGTAGCACAAATCCGCCATGGAAGAGGTACTGGCGGTTTAATATTTGAGTGACGTCAGTCCCCTCTTCTTCTTCTTCTTCTTCTTCTTCTTCTTCTTCTTCTTCTTCCTTACCATTTCTCGATTTGTGCGTGTCATCCTTTCACAGGGGGCATGCCAATCTTCTCTGTATTGTTGCAATTTTAACGGTTGTCCCCGAAGGATCTCTCTGCCCTGATACTTGTTTGCTTTCTCTTCCTGACCCTATTCGTTTTCCGTGTCCCCTGTTTTCTGTTTTTTTTTTTGTTTTTTTGCAGACATTGGACATTGTTAACGAGTTCTCAGACTACTTCAGAGTTGTCGCATTGGCGGCCGGTTCCAACATCACTCTTCTTGCTGAGCAGGTCAGCCTCTCCTCTCCTCTCCTATCTGCTCTCCTCTGCTTGACATATGTGTAGGATGTCAAAAAGACAAAACTAGTCATAGCCCTGATATATTCACCGACAGTGAGCGAGCCCATTAACCAGCCGGGCGAGGCTGACCTGGATTCTGGTGTACGGGTGGATGCTGGCAACTTTGGAGGGTCGTGGATTCTGCGCGGATGCGGCTGCCTGCGGAGATCTCATCATGATGGATGTCGTGTGCTGCAAGTAAGTCCTTGCTGCAACGGTGCTGGGGTGGGCTGAATGCCACGACTGGTATGGCTTCAGTTTTGAACACCGGGTCACCGGTTCGATTCCGATCGGCTGTGGAACGATCATGGACGACAAGGATATATTCACTGACACCTCCTTCATGGGTGTCCCTTGCAGATAAAAACCTTGCGATCGATCCCTGTTATGTTTGGATAAGATGAGGAGATGATGAGGAATCGGTAGTCGAACGTGAGGTGCATCAATAGAAATACTGCTGGTATGGCGGAAGATGGAAGCGACTCAGCCATGACTTAAGTAGAAAACCTGATATTTGAGAAACATAATCGGGGCAAAAGCCGCGAAACATAGAAGCGGGCATCCCCTACATGGCGTTTTGGCCATAGCCAGCCCTTCGGCCTCTTCAAGGGCGAGTAACCTGCCAAGACATCATCATACCCTCCAAGCTCTCCTGGCCCTACAGGTGTATAGTGACCGTCTCGCTCAGATCAACACGTTTCAGTGGTACTCTGTACTTGGTCCTGTGGGTGCACGGGTTACTTCATTTTTTTTTTTTTTTTCTTTTTTTGTCGTGATTTTACCTCATTCTATGTCATGCATGGTACGACCTTACTGTTTTCTCCACAGTCCCCAGTTTGCCGATTGAAAAGTGATAAGTATCGGACCGACCGGTAACCCTCTATGTGGGCCTGCAGCACACACCTCTTCGCCCTCAAGGGCCAAAAGTGGACAACTTCCATCAAGTTCCATGCAGTCTCTGGAGCAACACTTGACGCATCTATTCACTACTCCAGATCTGGGATGGACTGATGTGTCTTGCATGGATGTAGGCACTTAATTTCCGACAGATACCTTCCCAACCTCACACCCCTTTTCCTCGCGAGTTCCGGAGTCCTTGGTTAAAAATTCTATCTGGGTAACCTTGCAGTCGGAGTTGGCCTTTCAATGTCAGCGATGCCATCTGGGCATAGCTGGCAATTGTTGTGCAGTTGACTATGCAGTGGAGCGTACTTGCTACTACTACTCTTCTTTGTCTGATGTCGGTGAACAACATAAAATCTTGCATCGTGCTATGTCCTAGAAAGCATTCCTTGCCCCAAGTGTTTTGCTCTCAACCAACACGTTTGGTCAGGGGCTGTTGCAGCACCCTTGTTGTGCAGTCCAATGTCCGTTACACCACGTAGAGGCTTGGGTGCAGTTGACTATGCAGGGAGCGTACTTGGCACTGCTACTCTTCATTGTCCTGATATTGGTGAATGACAGAAAATCTTGCATTGTGGGATATCCTACAAATCATTCATTGCCCCAGATCTGTCCGAAAGTGTTTTGCTCTCAGCCAACACGTTTGGACAGGGCCTGTTGTAGCACCCTTGTTGTGCAGTACGATGTGTGTTACACCACATGGAGGCGTGGGTGAGTGCGCAACCCTGCGCATACGAGCAGCCAGAGAGGGATGTTCACGTGGGGTACGCGGTTATGTGGTCGTTCTCTCTATCTCGCACTACATACACACATGCAGGGTTGGCGTGAGTAAAGCCGACCACTTTTCTCTTTGAGGGGTAGCGCTAACTCTAGGCAAAGTAGTGAATCCTTATTCATCAGTCAAATGCATGCTGAGCAAGTTTGCCGCTCGAAAGTTGCATGTTCTATGTTTTATATTTTATGTTTTGTGTCGCTGTTATGATCCTGGCTATTGCCAGGTGCAAATACACAAGGAAAGACAATGTCTTTCAATTGCAAAAGAAATTCGGAAAGAGAGAGAGACAAAGGAAGAAGAAGAAAGACGAAAGAAAGAAGAAGAAGAAGAAGAAGAAGAAGAAGAAGAAGAAGAAGAAGAAGAAGAAGAAGAAGATGTACACCATCAAAAGACCAATGACAAATCCCCCTTCGCTCATCACTCACTCTCCTCCTTATCTCCCCCAATCTTTTTTTTTTTTTTTTTAATAAAATAATAATAACAACAATGAATTGTCTGAATCAGAACCAATATCCGAATCTCCCTTACTGCCGGCAGTACTAGAGGAGAGGTCCACCATAGCCACAACCTTTTCATCTACAACCACCTCCGGTGGGTGGTGGCTATGGCGGACTACTGGGGTCCTGCCACAATTTTCAAACGACAACGCAAAAGCAGAGATGTCCTCTGTCACTCAGGCCTCCATGCCTGACTCTGCCCTGAAGCCTTCTTGATGCAGCGCAACCCCTACTGGGGCCTTCCAGGTGCAGCACCTGCCAAGGAGATGAAGATGACGTCCACGATAGCCAGGTAAGTGCCTCCACCACTCTCCTCCTCAACCCCTTTTTCCTCGTCCTCCTACCTGGTCCTGTCCACCATAGCTGAGGTGGAAGACCAGGCACTCCTCCTCCCAGCGCTCTACACTAGCGCTGCTCCGCCAAACGCTCCAGCAGCGTGACGCCTAAACTTGCACACAGCAAATGAGGAAGAGCAGTCACTCTTCCCTCAGATATACCGGCCAAGTTGCCTCTTGGGCGGTGACTTCTAGGCCGCGTGGCCTCCCAAGCAAAAGGTACCATCCTCCTTCCGGAGGGAAACATCATTGCAGGCCTCATATTGTCCGCTACAGGCCCTAGACTCAGACTACTGGACAGGTACCCTAGACCTAAGCCTACCGGACTCCTAAAATTCACTCGGCCTCTACAGGTACCAACTTTTTTGTCTTCTTCTGCTTGGCCTACCACTACTCAAGTGCTACCCTAAGCTACGCGGGCCTACACTACCGCTACTTCAGTGCTAGCCTACGCTACTTGAGTGTTCCCATGCTGCAAACGTCAAAGTTAAGCACGGGCCCTGAGGGCCTCCCAAACATACAAGTAGCCTGCACTCAGGCAGACATGCACTCAGACAGGCACATGGGAACCAGCAAGCACGCTCACACACAGACTTAAGAAACTCAGCAGAAAATGGGAATTTCAGCAAGGCACACATTCCAGCGGCAGAACTCAGAAATCAGCAGGGTTCTCAGTTTGTGTTTTTGCAGGTCATTACATCGCCGTGTTATAAGCTGCGGGTGATGTGATCAAAACAGGGGAGCATGTTTGCTAAAAATACAAGGGAGTTTGCTGACGAAAAGTTGCATGTGTGTATGTACGCGTGTTGCATGTGCAGATTCGGCAGTTTCAACCAAGCCTAGTTTCCGTCTCAAGGAGTGAGCTGATTCCAGAGTTGAGGGAAGCTATTGCTGATGTTGAGAATAAACCGGAGATCATGGCCGGTGCTGAAGGCTTATGCGCGGTAGGTGGAACGGCTGAATCTGTTCTTGCATTGCAGATGCTGCCTCTTTTTCTTGAGCGTTTTATTCTTCGTTCTCTGTGAAATGGAGTGCGTTAGTAGTCCTGTGAACAAACAGGAGTGACTTCTTGTCCTCAATTTATTTATAAACCTTGTTACAATCCTAGCAGATACAGTCAGGACCAGGGGGGGTTATATATATCAGCGTTCAAGTCGAAAAGCAAGTTGTCAAGCCTACCTTCTTCTTCTTCTTTTTTTTTCTTTTTCTGTGAACTGCTCCGATCTCTTCGTGGGGAACCTACCTTAAAAATCCAGAGTGTACGTTCTCTCATGTCCCATGTAAGAATGCATGCATACAAGACAGCAGCAGACGGTTGTACTTGCTAAGCAAAGCTCCCAGTGAG
The DNA here is from genome assembly GCA_003427395.1 of Chara braunii. Taxonomy (NCBI): domain Eukaryota; kingdom Viridiplantae; phylum Streptophyta; class Charophyceae; order Charales; family Characeae; genus Chara; species Chara braunii. The sequence goes on along the minus strand of BFEA01000163.1, from coordinate 1,724,808 downwards.
CCACCCGAAACTACCGTCTTCACCCGAACAGAACGCCTGGTCATTATCGCCGTATTTGGGTCAACTTTCAGTCCAGATGCAGCCATAATGACGGGGCGTTCTATTCGGGTGAAGACGGCAGTTCAAGCAAAGCTTCCAGTGTATGTGCACTCAGTGATCCACCCGAAAATAGTCCAAACAAAGCTCCCAGTTTATATGCACCCTTACAGGCCAAAGCTGAAGCCAAAGCCGAAGCTGCCACACATGTCCTATCTCTACCTCTATCTCTATCTCTATTTGTCCCAGTTTATGTCCTTCTATCTCGATCTCTATCTCTCTCTCTTTTTTTTTTTTTTTTTTTTTTTTCCCTTTCCCAAAGACAGTTGCAGTTTTATTATATAAAAATCCATGAGGCCGGGAATTCCTCGACATCTCAACCTGGACAGAGCTGGGGCCATTACCCAGATTTGGCTCGAGGTGGAAACCGGGTCCAGCGTCCCCTTATCTACAACTTCAACAAAAGGGAAACTGGACTAAGAAATGGCAAACAGAAATAAAGGAACAGCTAAGGTACTGAGTCCTTCGGGACAACTGTTAGAATTGGAACGATACAGAGAAGATTAGCATGGCCCCTGCGCAAGGGTGACACACATAAATCGAGAGATGGTCCAAATTATACAAAAAAAAAAAAAACCCAGCTAAGGTACTGAACCCCAGGAGGTAACGCTTCTCCTTAAACCCTAAAACCCTACGCCTATTGATGTTATTTTCCCCTTGCTTCCTGTCTCCTTAAACCCTAAACCCTACTGCTGTTGTTCTTCTTTCCCATTATCATCGCCGCTTCATCCTCTCCGTCTCCACTGAAATAGGAGGCGTGAGGCCTGAATAGTTGCTACTTTGCCGTTCTCCAGAATTCTGCAATCAAACCTGTCTTTCAATTCCTGTTCTTGGTCCGGTTGCTGTCTCATCTGCCTCTGCGCTCTTTTCCACTGTGCTCGGACGTTGGTTTCTAATCGGTTTAGGAGGACCTCCCCTGCTTTCTGCCTGTGCATCGTCCTCCTTTCTTTCCCAGAACCCTGCCCTCCCTCTGTTTCCTAGATACTACCCCGCCTTAAAATCTGAGGTTTCTCCAGGAAACAGGAAGTGTTGGGTTTTCCCTTGTAGGCCCTCTACTTTCTGTAGGAGCGCCCAAGCTCGGTTCTATGGAAGACTGAGACGGGGGGTACTTGATGGGTCTCCCATGGGGAGCTCCCGCTGCCCCTCCCGAAACCAATGAAAGACCAGCCGAGCTCCTTCGATAGTGGCTACTTTGCCCTGGGCCAGAGTCTTTTTCTGGAATTTTTCAGCTAGGCCCTTGGCCCGTTCTGGACTTAGTGATGCCTGCCTTTTGGCCTTCTGCCATTGGACTCTGACGTCCGTTTCCATGAGGTTGTAGAGCGCCACCTTAGCTTCTGCTCTGAACATTGGCGTCTGCCCGATCGCCTGTTGGCATCTTCCTTTCCAGGTAGTCCATAATGTTTACTCTCAACAGCTGGAAGAAGTGCTTTTCGTGGGGCTGCCAAGACTTTGGCACGTCGCCTCCTGTCAGTAACGTCCTCCTTTCTTGTGGGAAGGAAGCCGACGTAATGCGCAGCCACAGTATTTGAGCCTCATTCCATAGGTATTCCGCTTCGGGGCATTGTAGGAGGCCGTGCACCAGAGTTTTGAGTGTGCCGCCCGTGCACTGGGAGCAGGCTTGGTCCGCTACGTCTCTGTGGTGTCTACTACACCGGTCGTACAGCCACGTGTTGACTGGGAGTTCCACGTGAAGAATGATCCACTGCATACTCTTGATCTTACCTAACCTGATGGTGTGTAGTCGTGGCCAAGGCAATTGCTTGACTTGTTCACTCGGTATGTCAACCCTCTTCTTCCATCTCAACAACAGCGGATGGGCGAGCGGGAGTGAGCGCTTCCTCCGACGGTAGCCCAGCTTGGTGGTATAATGTAGGATGTTAATTCTCCTGGCGACTCGTAGCGTGCCTTCCCGGTGGCATCGGGAACTGAGACTGCGTACATGTCTGCACTCAACCATTCTTTGGTTGGTCTCACCGGCTGCCCGATACGGAAGGCTTGGAAGGGTTTGTTGCTTAAACTCCAGGTTGCCCAGTCGCCATTTCTCCATTGTTGCGGACTTCTCAACTAGTGTGTCCACTCATCCAGGATGGAGATGAGGATATCATTAAGGTTTTTGAGTACTCTGTGACTTCCCTTCATTTCTTCTCTCAGTTCCCTGCCTGTTTCCCATATGTGGTTATCTTCCGACCAAAGGTGTTTCACCTGCCAGATACTATGCTCGAGCCAGGTTCCCCACTTGGCGTCCTTCGCAGTTAGTGTTATGGGCTTTCCTCGTAAATCCTTCAACCAAGGCTTATGGCAGAGCTACACAAGGTGGTCCAAGCAACGGAGCTGGCCTTCTTGGAAAATAGAAGAGCAAGGGAGGAGGCACAAAAGTCAGAAGCGGAGGGAAGTTCGAAGGAAAGGGGGGACAATGGTGTGCAGGGAAGAAAGAACGGTTCAAGGAGTAAGGGAACGAGAGAGGAAGAGACGAAAGAAGATGACGAAGACAGAGTCACTGAAGGGGAAGGGAAGGGGGGAGAATCATCAGCTTCTTTTAAGAGGAAAATCAGTGACAGGGAATCAGTTAAAGGGGATAGCTCATACCAAGGACCTAAGCGGCCGCATTCAGGGAAGGGAACAGATGAAGCTTCCACACAGGGGGAACAGGAGCATAAGGAAGATATGGAGGAAGAAGGCAAGGGGGAACAAGGATCTCAAGGGGACGAAATGGAAATTACAGCCTCTTCGGATGACACGTCAGCATCAGCCTCAACGAACCACCAAACAGAACATGGGCCGAACTAGCTCTACAAACAGATCACCTTTCGGTGATACGGAAAACACAGCAGAGGACTCGGGGGGGGAGGAGGACGAAGGAGCAGGGAAAACGTCACAGGATTCTGATACAGATTTGGATGGGGACAGTGACAGGGGGGAGGGGGAATGGGAGGAGGAAGAAGGGGAGGAGGAAGAAGGGGGGGAGGAAGAAGGGGAGGAGGAAGAAGGGGAGGAGGATCCGGAGACACTAGCACAGTGGATTTAGCACGTTCACAAGCTGAAGTGGGAGAGACACATTGAATGTGAGATTTGTCTGGCACACCACAAACATTTGCGCAATTTGAAACAAGCCACAACAGCGGGGGATGGCATCACAACAGCTTGAAAGACTGAAGAATGAGATGGAGGTTAATGAGTTCTACGCTACGCAATATGGATGGAAGGCTAGGCTGGACAAGAATGACATCACGGTGCACAATTCGGGGTACGCCAAGCAGTTCATTTGCCAAAGTCTTACCAGCCACACGGTCTGAAGAGATCTGAACAGAAGCGAAGGACCCAACAGCGAGAAGCGGAGCAATTGGGAAGTAGTAACCAGGATTTGTCAGATTCCGCTCAGGGGTTAGGTGTGGATGAACAAATGGAAGAGGAAAAGAGGCAGGCAGCGATCTTCGAGGCACAAGTCGAGGTTCTCAGGGATCAAAACAGGGAATTGGAGGAAGACTATAAACTAGCAGAAAATAGTCTACACTCCACATGCAGACACCAATGCAGCGGCCAAATTGTATGCAAGACAAGATCCAGTTAAGAGAATCAATCTGCCCTACAGATGGAACAACGGCAACGCTGATTGGGAGGTGGCCATCCAAAGGTCTTTGGCACTAATCACAGCGAAGGACAGTCACTGCGAGCGGGATATATTGAAGGAACGTATCACAAAAGATTTGCCCTCGCAGGCGCACATCATTGGGGATCTCAAGCATAATAGGGAAGAATGGGAAGACGCAGCGGGTACAACACACATGGTAGACTACAGGCAAGTCATGATCAAGCTGCAGGAAAAGGCAGTACTGGCTGAGGGATTGATTTGGATGCCATGGCAAGTGGTGGAGACGATCCCGTATGGACTGCTCAGGGGTTCGGAGGCGGCAAAATGGGTGGCAAGGGGAGCGGCCATAGTGACCAAAAGTGATGTGTTTGCATCGCAGCCAGACTACATCGACGGAAAGATAAAGATCCTGGCTTCAACAGTGGACTGGATCCGGGTAGGATCCTGAGTATGAAATTTCGAAAAGGGTCAAAAAAGACATCATAGATTATGGAGGCGGGATTGAGAGCGGGAGTGTATAAACGTAGAAGGACAATGGATACTTCAAAACGTAGGCAGCTGGACCTTAGGGTCATGTCTTGGAACATCAATGGGATGGTACAAATTTTGGAAAACAAAGACAAGTGGGGCAACACAATGAGGTACTCAAACTGGTTTAGGAAGACACCTCCAAAATTCTTACACCTGCAGGAAACTCACCTTACGGATTCATCAGAGCATCAGAACATTCAACAACGTATAGTAAGACAACTAAGGTGAGTTAAGACAAGTTTTTGGGCGGTAGCGGGCAGGTCACATTCAGCAGGCGTAGTAGTTACTGTAGTTTTACTCAATAAAAGATCACAGGCTGCAGATAGAATAATAGTACAGGATGTCATTCTAGATGAAGACGAAGGTCGGTGGATGAAGCTCAATTTTACCTATTAGAATGAGCAGTTCACGCTCATTACAGTCTATTGTCCTAACGGAGGACACCAGCGGTCGGAGATGATAGATACGCTACAAAACAACATAGACCCTTCAAGACATCTCATATTGGCAGGGGATTGAAATGCTACTTTGGATCCTAGCAGGGACAAGCTAGTAGGCGGAAGGTCAGGGTTAGGGGAAGGAGTTATGTGGGACGAAGCCCTACCTATTCATAACCTTATGGCGGCTAGAGATCTAGTAGACCCATTTAGACTTCAACAGCGAGAAGGGAAACAGTTCACGTATTACAAAAGGAATCATAGTCAACATATTTCAACATCAAGGATAGACTACTTCCTCATATCACAAGACATCGTGGGAACAATACACTCGGTGGGAGTAGGGGACTTACCATACTGTTCGTTCCTAGATCATAAACCCATATTTCTTAACTTTATTATGGACAAACATGTTCACAGAGGAAGAAGTTTCTATAAGGTTAATAATTCGTTATTAAGAACTAAAGAGAAGTTATTCTGCAAGTGTGCCTAACACACAATCCGAACACACAATCATTCGCGGACCTTATAGAAGCCCTGTCAGCAGCAACGGCTGCAGTAGCCAGACAACTGGCAGCAAGACGGGCGGCAAGGGAAATTGAACTGCAAAGGGCGTTGCGTATAGCAGAAAGGAATTTAATTAATAACCCAGGATGGGAGATGTACGAGAAAATAATAGAATCAGCAAGAAACGAATTGGGTGACTGGGAGAGATGGAGGGCTAGGGGTCTGCAGATGAGCGCGAGAGTGAAAGAATGGGAGGAGGGGGAAAGAATGACAAAGTACTTCTTTCAATGGAGGGCTAGGGGTCTGCAGATGAGCGCTAGGGGTCTGCAGATGAGCAAGAGGAAGAAACAAGCTAATAGAACAGTTGGAAGGTCCGCAAGGAGTGGCTTTGAATCCGGAAGGGATGCTTTCGGTGGCGTACGATTTCTACAGTGCATTATACACTTCAATGGAAGGTGACCATACTTCTCATCAGCTGAAGGAAGTCAGAAAATAAGTTTTTATCATACTTAGATTGCACGGTGAAGAGGGAGCAAGCAAAAAAAATGGACGCTCCTCTGTCCAAGGAGGAATTAAGGGAAGCCCTACACTCTATGCCTCCTAACAAGACGTCGGGTAGGGATGGATTGACTAAATAATTTTAGGTGGAGTATTGGCCTATCCTAGGAGGAGAGTAGAAATCTTTTCTCAATCAAGCCTGGCAGAGAGAGGGCTTGGGGTTAGAGTCGGCGACAGGCATCGTTACTCTGCAATATAAGAAGGGAGACCCTAGGGATATAAAAAATTACAGACCAATTACACTGTTGACCCTTACCCACAAGATTGTGGCTAAGGCACTGGCTAACCGCCTCAGGAAAGTTACGGAAGGTTGTTTCCACCTAGATCAAACAGGTTTCATTCCGGGAAGATTTATATTGGATAATGTTATGACTTTATCAGAATCGGTAAGGTACATTACGAATAAGAGGATAAATGCAGCGATCCTCTTCTTCGACTTCGAAAAAGCATATGATCAAGTCAACTGGAACTTTCTGCAACAATGTATGGAGAAGATGGGAGTGGGGCCTAACTTCCGTAAATGGATTCGTGTACTGTATAATGCTGCACACGGACAGGTCCAAGTTAATGGCCACCTGTCAGATAGGTATAAAATGACGAGGTCGGTAAGGCAAGGGGACCCTTTAGCGGCTCCCATTTTCTTGTTTATAATGGAAGCTATTGCCTCGTTCCTTAGGAAAGACCCTTCAATAGACCGTCTGATTGTTGAACCGGATCAGCAGGGACGTGTCACACATTTGCCAACAACGATCTTATTTGCGGACGATCTTATTTGCAGACGATCTGACGGTACTAATCAGAGCAACAGACTCTTCATTTCAAGCCCTTACGAGAGCAATGGCGGCATTCCATATGGCATCGGAGATGAGAATCAACTGGCCGAAAACGCTGGGAGGGTGACTATCACATGATGACCAACAACCACAGTATCAGCCACAAAATTATGGGGGGATGACTTGGTTACCGCCGGATCAGACAATGAGATACTTAGGGATCAGAATGGCGGACTGTTCGGGAGGGCACTAGTCATAAATGCTTCAATCTTCTCTATGTTATGGTATGTTGGAACAACATGGTCACCACCTGCATGTACACTGCAAAAACTGAGGAAGGTGGCGACAGCATATTTGTAGACAGCAAATCCAACAAGATCCAACTTTATATCAAAGGTATCATGGAACCAAGTTATTCAACCAAAAGACAAGGGAGGGTTGAGAGTCTTGGATCCGGGACAACAGATAAGGTCACTCCAGACTAAGTGGATCATTACGTTGTTAACACAACCTCACTTACGGTGGGTCCCATTGGTACTTGACCACATACGACAGATGGCCAGATACAAAACGCCTTCCAATATGAAGGGTACATTCTGGCTATTCTGCAAGGGTTGGACAAAGAAGGATAGAACGGGCGAACAATTAGCAGAGGATGATGTAACTAGAGGAACATATTGGGCTCGATTGCTCAAAATCTGGGAGGAGGTCTTCCCACCAAGAGTAACACAACCCAAGACGAAGGATGAAGTGCTTATACAGTCGTTATTTTGTAGTCCTTGGTTAAAAGACTCTCAAGGAAGACCTAGAACACTAACAACAAAGGACACCAAGTGGGGGAAGTGGTTAGATCATGGGGTATGGCAGGAAAACATCTTTGGTCAGGCAGCAGGGGAAGATGGAAAACAGGTAGGGAGCTGAGGGAGGAAATGAAGGGCTGTCATAGACTAACTGAAAACCTGAATGACATTCTTGTCTCGATCTCGGATGAGTGGACAAGGACATTGAAGGAACCATACAAATGGGGATGGGGGGATTGGGCAACAATAGTCTCTACTAATGAACCAGAGGCAGCCTTTCCCATAAGACAGGAGGTTGGACCTTCTAAACAGTGGTTGGAAGCAGATATGTACACAATACTATCTCCAGGAGTCAAGGTCAGTACGCCGGATAAGGATTCCAGGGTTCCGATCGCCATTAAGAAAAGCATCTTAAGAAAGGTCAGAGTGGCCGAGAATGAAGATTTTACGATCTTTGAGGCAGTGACATCCATTAGGGAACTGAAAATTGATCCAGCAGAGTGGGCATGGAACATCAGGGGAAGCTCGTCCAGAGTAAGCAGGATAATTAATATACTTCAGTACACCACTAAATTGGGTTACAGTCTGAGGGGGAGATCATGCCATCTGGATCAGACTTTGGCGATAAGATGGGAGAAGAGACTGGATATACCAAGGGAACAGGTAGAAAGGTTACCATGGTCAACTTTGCATAGTATCAGATTGGCCAAGGTCAGGAGCATGCAGTGGCTCATCTATCATGTAGCACTCCCCGTCAATGTTTGGCTGTTCGATAAGCGAAGCAGGCTCAATAGGAATGAGTCAGATCAAGATTGTGTTATGTGTATGAGAGGCGTTCAGGAAACTCTGATCCATTCCTTGCTCCATTGCCCGGAAGCAGAATATCTCTGGTCCATAGCTCGTTCATTGTGGACACATACTACGGAGGTCCCCTTCCCGCGAAACAGGAAAATAATATTGATAGGAAGTGAGGTGCCTAAGGAATGGCGGGCAGGCCATAAATATATCTTTCAGCTTTTGAGACAGTACACTCTATGGACAATATGGAAACGAAGATGTCAGCAGGTGGTGGGCTCCTTGGTATGGTACCACCGTGGAGTTATTTCCCCAGTTCCCACGATCTCGAATTTAATTGAATTGTCTCCTGAAGGTTTAGGTCCTTGCGTGGGTACCTTCTCAGGCAATCTAGTGTCGCGGCTACGGTGCCTTTCTTTCTTTTTCTTTTCTTTTTTTGTTTGTTTCTTTTCTCTAATCTAAGGCGCCTCTTTTTTAGGCGCCTTTCTTAAGCGGWAATGGGCCACTTGTTTTGGTTTGGGTAGATTTCAATAGTGCCACGAATTCGAAAAGTAATAACAAGAATAGCGAGCCCAATAGCAGATTCTGCAAAATTTCAACAACGCTGGATCTCTGAGATGAAATTATTGAATCCTAAATTTTCGGAACAGATTGACTTGATATTGCAATCAAAACAAAAACTCTGACTAGAGTGGAAGCCAAGGCAATTCTCTATAGCCAGTTGGAGACAGAGATTAGGGGGTTATGGAGAAGAACAAAGAAGCAAGTGGCTCTTAACCCAGAAAGGGCAAAGGATATTTTAACCAAATTCCAGAAAAGGGTACTAGCCCAAGGCAAAGTCGCGGCCATAGAAGGAGAGAGACTTATCTCCCATTGGTTCAAAGACGAGCGACAGGAGGACACTATAGATGATCAGCTGTCGACACAGGAACTTAGGATGCCATAAGAATTAAAGTGAGGCAAGGCAAGGAAGAATAAGTGAAGGGGGTTGTAGGGTTCAAGGAATACAGAATACGGATAGTAAGATAGGAACTGGGATTAAATGTTTTGACAAACTGAGATAGTACAGGTTAAGTTAGGCAGGGGGGGGGGGTTGGTAAAACCTTCCTTAGGGAAGCATTCAATGTCGTGCACTCGGGCCTCCCAACCATAATGGGGGGGAGCGAGTGTGTGTTTCCTATGTATCTACTATTGACTTGCCGGGGGAAAGGAACCGGACTGTTGCTCCCCAGAATGGTAGGAGCCAGAACCAGGAGGTTCTGTTTTATTTATAAAAAAAAAAGGGGTTGTCTGAGGACCTCCTCACTCGTAGTAGGCTGTCTCACTCTTGCTGGAAAGATCTCACCCCATATTTTGAGAATTTGGGCCCAGTAGGAGCCCCTTTTTGGCCTTCCCTGCCGCTCTCCCATCGGAACGTGTTCCTCCTTTCTTAGCCCAGCTTTTGCAGAATAGCCAGAAGGTACCCTCCATATTGGGTGGGGTTTTGTACTTGGCCAGCTCTCTGCTGTGCTCTAGTACAAGGGGACCCATAACAGCTGAGGATTGGATAAGAGCTTGAGGACTCATTTGGTTTGGAGCACTTCAGTTGCCGTTCGGGTTCCAGGATACCCAGCCCTCCCTGATCCTTGGACCGTATAACTTGCCTCCATGCTACTTTGAATATAAAGTTAGGTTTGGTGGGGTTTGCTGTCCACAAGTAGGATGCAGCAGCCCTCCTGAGCTTCTTCACTGACTGTGTTGGAGGTGTCCAGATTATTCCGACGTACCATAGCATAGAAAAGATGGAGGTATTAAGAACGAGTGCTCAGCCGAATAGGGAAGTGTGGATCTCCGACCAAGCTGAAAGTTTGGTTAGCATTTTCGCTCTGGTGCCATCGAGTGATGCGGGCCTGTATCCGTCGGTCTAATCCCAAAGTATCTCAGCAGTTGAACTGAGGACACCCAGCTCATCCCCCCGTAGTTCTGTGGTTGAGGTTGTGCTTCTTGACCGTCATGTGAAAACCACCAGCCCACAGTTCTTGGCCAGTTAATTTTCATCTCGGACACTAGCTGGAACGCAGCCATTGCTCTCGTGAGGGCTTCAAAGAAGGAATCAGTGGCCCTGATCAAGACGGTCAAGTCGTCCGCAAAGAGTAGCGTTGTAGGCAGCTGGGTGATCCGCACTTGTTGGTCAGGTTTGGTGATGAGTCGATCTATAGAGGGGTCCTTTTTTAGGAACGATGCAATTGCCTCCATGATGCATTGGAAGATGGGGGACGCCAGCGGGTCTCCCTGTCTAATTGACCTCGACATCTTGTACGTCTGTGAGAGATGACCATTAACTTGGACCTGGCCGTGGGTGTCGTTGTACAGCACCCGGATCCATTTGTGAAAGTTGGGGCCTACCCCCATCTTCGCCATACATTGTTGCAGAATGTCGAAGGCGAAGAAGAGAATGGATGCGTTAATCCTCTTGTCTGTGATGTATCTGACCGACTCCGACAGCGTCATGACGTTATCCAGGATGAAGCGTCCCGGGATGAATCTTGTTTGGTCAAGATGGATGCATCGCTGGTGACCTTTCTCAACCGATTGGCCAGCGCTTTGGCCAGTATCTTGTGAGTGAGTGTCAGAAGAGTAATCGGCCGGTAATTCTTGATGTCCTTGGGGTCGCCCTGTTTGTATAGAAGCGTCACAATACCTGTTGCCGGGTCTGGCCCAAGCCCCTCCACTTGCCATGCCTGGTTCAGGTAGTTTTCGTACTCTCCTCCCAGAATGGGCCAGTACTCTAGCCAAAATTCCCTTGTGAGGCCGTCTTTGCCTGGCGTCTTGTTTGGGGGGCATGGATTGGGGGGCTTCCTTCAGCTCCTCCTGGGAGAGAGGGGCGTCCAGCATTTTCGCATGTTCATGTTTTAATTTTTTGAAAGAAGTATTTTGTCATTCTTTCTCCCTCCTCCCATTCCCTCACCCGTGCTCGCAACTGCAGTCCCCGTGTCTTCCACCTCGCCCAGTCGCCCAACTCTGCCCTGGCTACCTTCATTACCTTCCCATACAGCTCCACTCCTGGGTTATTGATTAGATTCCTCTCTGCTATACGTAGTGCTCGCCGTAGTTCTACCTCCTGTGCTCAGCATTTGGCCGCTAACTGTCTGGCTACTGTTGTTGTCGCTCCTGACAGAGCCTTGATTAAATCTGTAAATGCCTGTGTTGTTGATTGTGCGCCAGGCACACTTGTAGTAAGGCCTGCCTCAGTTCTGAAGTTTTCAGCAACGAGTTATTCACCTTCTAAAAGCTTCTACCTCTCTGGATCTGTTTGTCAGTGGGGAGGTTCAGGTGCAAGGAAGATGAGCATTAGCAAACTTCAGCAATCAAACCGCATCATACATATGAGCCCAAATAGTTTTGACCTCGAACCACAGCAGACTGGCATCACGAGATACGCCAAATAAGAACACACCAAGAGTTCAAAATTGACAATGCTGAAGTAGTCCCATCATCATCAACTACGAACCAGAGTTGATATCCTATTGGCGCTCGGCGCCCAGACTACAGGTGGCAGATCCTATCTAGCC
>BFEA01000163.1:1664673-1686670 GCA_003427395.1 Chara braunii | reverse complement strand
TACCTATTTCGCTGTCTCTCTCTCTCTCTCTCTCCAATTATGCTGCTCTGATTTTCTTGCTGTTTTGTTTCCCCTTTCTTGTTGTTGGCTATGACAGCAACATTGGGTACTCGCTCCACTACTCCCCACTCTCTAGATTCTGAGAGTTTATCGTTGCTCCGCCAACTGTCCATATGGGCCCCCGAAATTCCCTTGGATAGCTGTAAGAGTGCACTCTTGAAATCCACTCTGCACCACCTGCAAACTTGTGCAAAGGTCATTACTTGGACAGTCCTTCTTGTAGCTCTATAATGAGCGCCCAAATTTGGACAGCGGGCCTGGAGTCTGGGCGGACAAATGGGATTTCTTTTCAGCTGTCTTTTTGTGCTCTTGACTTTTGAAGAGTCCTTCCATGGAGAATAAGTGGAGCGGTGATCGGTTTTTCGCCTTGTTGCAGAGCCTGACAGCTCTTCATGAAGTGTGACCCATGGGGCCTCGCTCCGCTACACAACACTCTGCATGCAATTGGATGCTTTCTTGACCAGGTGCATTCGGATGAGTCCAACATTTCTAACGTAGCAGGTACAGAAAGCGTCCAAATGCATATGCAGTCTTGTAGTGGAGCGAGACCCATGGTCTTCTTCTGGCTGTTGTAGTTTTGGTCAGTCCTTTGTCTACTACACGTGCTGTTTTGTCTTTTTCTCATCTTCTGGTGGATTTTGTGTGCTTTGGTATTGCGCTCTCCTCTTGCTCTTTGTCCTTCTTCTTTCCTCTGTGTTCTTTGCTTTTTTTTTTTTTTTTTTTGAATGGTCTCTCAGGCTCCACTTAGGGCCATTTGATTATCCAGATTTCCCAAGTGGAGCCCGAGATGTTCCACTTGGAACAAGTTGGGCCTTTTGAAGGGCCCACCAACCGGATCTGGTGATCAAGATGGCCCACAGTCCACTTAGGGAGGCCAGTCTGAGACGTCCCACGTGTTTGGATCAGGGCCCAGTAAATCGGAAAAGATCTGTGTGTGTGCGGCACTGTGCGCTGATTTCTTGTGGGCATCCATATTTTGACAGACTGCTTCGTACATGCAACCTGGGCCTGTATATCATCCTCAATCATTTAAATTTGAACTTTTAATTTATTTAATGATTTTAATCTTGATTCTTTGGTGATTGTGGTTGCTTAATACGTACCTGCTTTTTTGCAAGCTAGCCTTCTAGACATATAGTAGTATATGTGCATGAGGTAGCTCGTGCTAAAAATTGCGCCATGTGTTACAATTGTCGGATGTAGTTGCATTGCACCCTGATCCTCAAGCAGCCACACATGTTCGTGTATGTGACAAACTGATGCCACCCACGCGTGTCCAGTTTTGTAACTTCACTGATGTGGCCTTGAGTGTTTACTCCTGGCATGACCTTACCCGACTCCTCTGATTGCGAATGCCGCAGAGCCTTTCCACATTGTTCTGATCTTGTGGATGGCCATATTGTGTCTGTTGACTACAATATCATCTCCGATGATAGCCTTCACAAGCTTTTTCAAGAAGGCTCGAAGTATCGGATGAATGGGGAAACTGCCGATGTGCTCCAGGCACTGGCAATTGGACTAGACGAGTACATTGCCAATTACAAAAGGTTGTTGGCCGGACATTCTCGATCTGCTTCTTTCTCGTCTCTTTCTCAGAAGCTGAACAGCTGGCGTTCTGCAATCCTTGCGCATTGTCAATCCAATGCATCTTCGTTCTCCAATCATGTGAGCCAGCCACGTTCACTACGTTCTACACATGCCTCCTTGCACCATCTTCAACAACACTTTGCCATTGTCCTTGTGGACAAAACATCACACAATTTGGCAATATGCTGCAGGAATTGATATCTGTTTCATCTCTGTACCCATTTGGACAGTCCCACTTATACTCGTCCTCAAGAGTTCGTTACTGATGTCCTTGACCACCATGCAGTGTGGAATCACCATTGGGGTTACACCCACACTGATACCCTACCTTACCTTTACTATGTACTCAAAGCTCATAAGTCTCCTCCAGCTCTTCGCAACACTCTTGGAGTCACAGCACAAAATAACAGTGATGTTCCCCCGCGTGCTCGCCCTCGTCCAACAATTCGCACCATTCATGAACGACCTCCTCACTAACCTTTGGATAGCACAACGACTACTTCGTCGTATCTCAGCGCTGCTTTGCAAGGAGTGATCTCTACTATTCATGAGAAAGACACTGAGCTCTATCAACAGGTTGGTGTTCGACGGTGCTGGATCGTTTAGAGTGTTGATGAAGTGGCGATTGACATGAAAAACAATGCATCGTCTCTTCCTGGCCTCTCTCCTCGCACTGTTGATTTTACCACAATGTACACTAACTTTCCTCATGACCGCATTTTGAATAATGTGGCAAAAGTTGTTGATGAAGCTCATGCTTATGCCCTTCGGCAAGCTCGCACACATTCACGCTGCGTTGCCCTCAACATGGTTATTCGAGGACCTAGTTGTGGCCAATGGACAACTGATTCAGGCCCGGATACCCTTTCTGTTTCTCAGATTCTCCAACATCTTCGCTTTGTTGTACAAAACACTTTTCTATACACGAGAGATGGCACACTTCGGAAACAAATTATCAGTATTCCAACGGGAACGAATGCTGGCCCATAAATTTCTAAGTTGAAGTTGTATTGGGATGAAGCACGCTTTGTTGATGACATTCGTCAACATGATCTTCAAGCTGCTCAACAATATACCTTCACCTATCGCCTCATTGATGATGCTCTTTCATGGGGACAATTACCTCCTCCACCAGAACACTATGGGCTTGAGTGGAAGGAGATTACAACTACAGATGGCTCCTGTACCTTTTTAGGTATGCATCTACGGGTCCGTTCGATGACTCGCTTCACATAAGCGTCTTTGATAAAGCGGTCGCTTGGGACTTCCCTGTCATTCGTTATCCAAGTGCGACCTCCAACATCCCTTCCCATCAACCGGCTTGTGTGTTTAATTGCCCAGATTTGAAAAAATCTGTAACAATTGGCAGGACTTTCAAATTGTGGCAACAACACTTACTCGTCGTATGCTTTCGCGTGGGCATTCCCCACTAACCCTTGCTAAGGGGTGGACCTGCTACATGCGCTCCCGCCAACGTCGCTATCCTACACATGTGACGCGTCTCTCTCAGTGGTTCCGACGCATGTTGCGATGGTCCTTGTATCATCCAATTTCTTCTTCGCCCCCACGATGCTCTCGTCCTGCCCCTGCTTGCTCATCTGTTGCTACCGCAATTTCCACTGCTGCAGTCTCCAGTCCTACAGTCTTAACTGCTGCAGTGTCCACTTGTTATGATTCCGGTTGTCTGTTTTCTGAAGACCAACACTCACTCACATAGACTCCCAGGTATGCCCATGCATACACAGAAGGAAGGGGAGAGGATAGGAGTATCACACCACACAAGGAGAGAGAAACACAGTGGAAGACTTGACCATGTGATATGACAGGGTACACTGAAGGTGCAATTCACTCCACTCAATCCTCACAACCAGTCATAAAGGCAAGCCGAGTAGATCACATCCAATAAACATTGAAGCAATGATAGTCTGAACCCAATATCAACACTGATTATTATACTTAGAGTCTCAAATTGTCATAATAACTTCATAACTATGATGCGCTGCTCAAAGATGAGCAGCGCTTCACTCCCTAACCCTGATGAACCGCTATCACTACCCCTGAGTCCCTGAAACATCA
Organism: Chara braunii; assembly: GCA_003427395.1. Lineage (NCBI taxonomy): Eukaryota > Viridiplantae > Streptophyta > Charophyceae > Charales > Characeae > Chara > Chara braunii. Next base: position 1,682,947 of record BFEA01000163.1, on the reverse strand, counting down.
AGCGCCACCCAGATACAACCTCCAAAGGGAAGCGTCACCCTGAAACAGGTCTCTGAGGCCAAGCCCCACTCAAAGGATGAAGAAGAAGACCAACGCTACAGTATCTGATGATGACGAAGTGTTGAAAGACTTCCTGGGTGGAAGTCTGCAGCAACTCCACCCCTCCTGACAAGATGATCTCTGAGGAAGATGCTGCAGCTATAGCTGCAGCGCCACTACCTGGAACCCCACTCCGGAGGAGGGTCCAACAGGGCACCAACTTCCCTCGCCTCCAGCAGACCTCAATAACCCAGTCCTCTGTACAGCCCCGCGTGCTGACAGAGTACAACGAAGGGCCCAGCTATGGCTGGCGCTTCGAAGGTCTGGCTATGTCCATCTCCCTCAACGTTGAGCCGTCACCACTTCCAGCTCACGCGTTGCACAACAGCGATGTACTCAGTACCAAGTGCCAAAAGCCTTGAACCGATGTGCCTAACCTATCTATAGTCTACTCTAACCTAGACTCGACCTAGACCGGACTGACTGACCGACCGGTACCGTTTCTGTTTCAGCCTCTAGGGCCTCTCCCAACCCCAGCTATAGGCTATAGGACCGTCTATCAACTTAGGCCCTTAGGGCCTGTCTGTCGTAGGGGTAGCCCGGGTCTGATATTCGCAGTTAGGGTAGCTGTACGAAATTCAGTTAGTACGGGCCTGTATTTTCCCAAATTTGCAGATATGTCCTTCACGAATTTCCTCACAGTTAGTTGTCGTGGTTAGCCCTCAGTCAAACAAAATAACGAACTTAACCTAAGACGTGACCCAACCGAGGCAAGCCCCGAGCTTCGCCCTTGGCCCAATGTACAGTCCACTGAGAATCTGCAGTCTTCATTACATACTTACCCCGCCCGGGGAGAGCTTACCCCCCCCGGAGAGAGTGGACCTCCACACCCATACTTCATTTCCTGGTAATGAACCAGTAGACGAAGTGGGTGTAGCTCTTGCCTGAAGAGGAGAACCCGAGAGACTCGCGGGGTAACCGATGCCCATGATCACTGCTGCAAACAGCAAGGTCAGGAGGAGGTAACCTCAAAGTGTCAGCTGGTCTCGACTGCATCAAGAAACGAGGGTAGGACCTGGTCCTTGACTGTCGCGCAATTGACCACTTCCGAAAAGTTGAGGTTCCGTAGGCGACGCCCTATTATTGCAATCCGGTCTCCTATACTCATGACCAGCACTGTAAACAGTGATGTCAGGAGAAGGAGATTTCAGAGTGTCAGCCGGTCTCGATTGCGTCAAATGACCACAGTAAGAATTGGCACCCGACTAAAGTGCAGTCAACCATGCTGAAAAGTTGAGCTACGTAGATGTTGAGCTATAGTCGTCAGTCCGGGTATTCACCCCAAGTAGACATGGAACCAAATGCAGTCGATCAATAGAGTGGTATATTGGAGCCCATAACTCTCAACTACAATTATTGTTTTAGACTGAAGGACTGCAATAAGAGATTGCGAGTAAAACAAGCAACCTCAGCATGGCGGAGCATAAAGACATAAACACCCAGGTTGTTAGTGTCAGTCACGCTGGGACTCAACTTGTCTAACAGACAAGGAGTCAGGGGCAGGATGCTAAAAGCATGGAGCAATGGCTCACACCACTCAGCGTCAAGACGAGGGAAACTTTGCCAAATCAGCAGCTAACACTGGTCAGGACGTTGAGTATGGCCAGAATTTGAATCAGCAAATTCTGACAGCGCAACACAAATACGTTTGTCCAGGGAAGTAGGAAACGTCTCCTTAGAGAAGTCCAGTCACAAGTAAAAGGGGCTGCGGCCCTTATTTGTGCCATCCCTAGGCCTGCTACAAATCAGTGTCCTCCTACGTGAAGGACCCTGATGCGGCAACTCCTAAATGAACCAGCTAGAGAGGGTGAAGATTCAACTTCAGCAGAAGAGGAATCCACATTGGTGGAAGGAGTTGCAAACTCCACCTCTCTCTCTCTAGTTCGAGTCTGAAGGCCTGTGAGGCATATGGGGACAATCCTTCCGATAGTGGTCCCCCTCGCATCTCAGGCAAACACCCTTATTCTTTCTCTTCCTCCATACCCCCTCCTGGATCCTGAGTGCATGTCAGGGGAAGGTGAAGGATCAAGGGTGTCAACTGGCCAGCGGACGTCACGTGGTAGAGGTACTCTTTGGGCACCAGGGGAAGAGGCACGTCCCTTACCTTTCCCGTTGCTGCTGGTTGGTGCTTTCTGGGTTGGGGCCTTGCCCTTAGTTAAGCCCATCAAAGCATCAGCCAGGGCAAGAACAACAGAATCTGCAGCAAATGATGAGGCAGTCCCAGGTGAAGGAGTCCCACCCTGGGATGCTGTATCACTATCTGAGCCTGAAGCTGCAGCAGCAAACAAGGCACCCTTCCTCCTTCTTCGCCCCTTTGAGGAGGGTCCCTTCCTTCCTTTAGAAGGTGCCTCCCGGACATGGAGTTTGAACTCCAATTCCAGGGCTGCTCTGCCAAAGGACCGCCAATCATTGTGACCCTGAGAGAACGAGGCTAGCTGGAATTGCTCAGGCGCTGCCCTGAGGAAATGAATGAGCAGATCCTGCTCACTCATTTCCAACCCAGGAGTCGATGTGAGACTCTCAAAGGTGGAGTACAATTTGGACAAGGAGCCATCAAACTTTTTCTGGCCCAGACACAAAATTTTGTCTGCTGCTTTTTTGGCCTGCTCCTTGTCTGCAAACTGGTCCTGCAGTGCCTGCAGAAATCCAGCCACCCCCAGCCTCAGCGCCCAATCAGACATTTCCATCCCATGCTTGCTGGATGTAGAAGTGCACCATTTTAGTGCAGTCCTTGCCAAGCGAGCCAGGATGGCACCCACCTTCACATCCTCATCACACTTCAACCCACTCAGGTAGGTTTGTTGTGCAGTTACCCAATCTGCAACATCCACCTTAGGGTCCTCACTAGAGAACATAGGTGGAGGGGTCAGCTTGGGACGCTGCATGTCAAAACGAGCTGAGGGATGTGAGGCGGTTGTTGACTTGGGTGTAGAGGGAGGAGATGTGTGCCTGGATTGTGGGGGCGATGAAGGTCTTCCTTGTGAAGGTCCAGGAGATGGAGGAACTGTCAGAGTGGTGGGGATCTTTAAATAAGTAAAGATCTGATCCAGTTTGGAGAAGATGTCATCCAACGTCTTTGAAAAATTTGACTGGCTGCTCTCCAGACTGGTAATCCTGTCGTCCAAGTTAGTAAAATAAGAACGGTGAATATCATCCTGCAGAAGGATGAATTCAACCATGTCCTTGTTGTACTGACTGGAACTACCACTTGTCCTGATCTTCTCCATATCTGCAATTAGCAACTTTCTCTTGGCCTCCTTTTGAGATGCTTCTTCTTTCTTCTTCAACTCAGCCTTTAGGGACTCAACTGCCTGGGCCTGCTGGCGGAGTTTCTCCTCCTGGGCCTGCAGTTCAACCTCTAAAGGGTCAAGCGAAATCTGAGGCTTCACCTCAGAAGCCTCTCCCTTCCCAGTCTCCGCCATCACCACAATTCAAAAAAATAAATAAATTAAATAAACAGAAGACAAACAAGAGGTAATAAGAATTGAGTTTTCCCTTCAGTACTTACTCAATTGCTATCACCTGGCTGAAGAGGGGAAGTTGGTTAGTCTGAGCAAGTGAGTGCTCAGTCTCTGCAGACCACTTGAGGGTCAGGGTCAGTTAAGAGTAAACTCAGCAAAAACCAATTTCACGATTTTCGAATCTCTGCCTTGACACAACAATTGCATGCAATAATTGCAAATCCTGCGTCAATAAGTTGCAGGAATTAGTCCTGGACTGTTTAGCAGTGATTAGAATTTCGACAGAGTGACTTATTAGTGATAAGCAGGTATCCACTAATGACCAAGGTGCAACGATTGACAGGGGATCCTATTTTTAGACCTACCCTATAGACTTCACCACTGTATGACCCTGTATGCCATACCCTGGGTATGGCGAATTACAATAATCACTGTAACTGACTCAGAACATCAAATTACACGGTGCGATTTCAGACACTGACTGTATACTAAATTGCGATTTACCAGGGACTGGCAGGATTGACTTCTGACGCACAAAATTTAAGTTATGACTGACCCTACTCTAGCCAAGCTTCAGGTATGGCAGCGCATAATTCAATTTTGCATTATCAGTGACAATAAGACCTTGAACACACCAATTTACTACACAGTATGAATCACAATGCTGTAAAGCAGTCACAGATGAAATTTGAGCCAGGCTAGTAGAAGTCAAAGGTGAGAGGTAGGGGAAATCGGATATGGTTGTCCCACAGTCGAATATCAATTTTCAACTGTCAACACCCTGACATACCATATTTCGCTATTCTTAAAATAGACCCAGAATCGCCACTCAGGGTATAGTAAGGAACACACTTGAGTTATGGCTGACTAGTCAACCCTATCTCGCCACTTTCATCTCCTGTTGATTCCCAATGTTCCCAGATTACCCTGAGGCGCTTCACCCCCAACTGATAGATTCAATGAATTTGGACTCCCAGGTGCTGACAAACTCAGTGCAGCGCCACATCACCCTGTACTGCGCTGCTTGGAAATCGGGGATCCTGACCCAATTCCAAAATTGCAACCTCCTGGGATCACTTCTTTGCCAATCGCCGGTCTATAGATGAATCGCCAGGCTAAAATTAGCCCCCCAGAGCCTCCCAGGCCTCTGAGCATCAATCGCCAACCTCTCCTGCACAACCCTAGGCAGGAGAGAGTCACTCTGCCCAATTCTTCTCGCCACACACTCACTACCACCACCCTTACTGACAACAACCCTGAAGATGATGAATCGCTATGAAACTCAACTCCAGTATCTCGCCAGATGATGATGGTTGCTCCAACTCATCAATCGCTCCAGAGTCTGGATCCAATCGCTCCGATACCAACTGTTATGATTTTGGTTGTTTGTTGCCTGAAGACCAACACTCACTCACATAGACTCCCAGGTATGCCCATACATACACAGAAGGAAGGGGAGAGGATAGGAGTATCACACCGCAGAGGGAGAGATAAACACAGTGGAAGACTTGACCATGCGATATGACAGGGTACACTGAAGGTGCAATTCACTCCACTCAATCCTCACAACCAGTCAAAAAGGAAAGTCGATCGCATCCAATAAACAATGAAGCAATGATAGTCTGAACCCAGTATCAACATTGATTCTCGAATTGTCAGAATAACTTCAGAACTATGATGCGCTGCTCAGAGATGAGCAGCGCTTCACTCCCCAACCCTGATGAACCGCTATCACTACCCCTGAGTCCCTGAAACATCAAGCGCCACCCAGATACAACCTCCAAAGGGAAGCGCCACCCTGAAACAGGTCTCTGAGGCGAAGCGCCACTCAGAGGATGAAGGAGAAGACCAGCGCCACAATATCTGATGATGACGAAGTGTCGAAAGACTTCCTGGGTGGAAGTCTGCAGCAACGCCACCCCTCCTGACTAGATGATCTCTGAGGAAGATGCTGCTGCAGGGCCACTACCCTGGAACCCCACTCCGGAGGAGGGTCCAGCAGGGCACCAACTTCCCTCGCCTCCAGGAGACCTCAATAACCCAGACCTTTGTACAGCCCCGCGTGCTGACAGAGTACAACGAAGGGCCCAGCTATGGCTGGCGCTTCGAAGGTCTGGCTATGTCCGTCTCCCTCAACGCTGAGTTGTCACCACTTCCAGTTCACGCGTTGCACAACAGCGATGTACTATGTACCAACTGCCAAAAGCCTTGAACCGATGTGCCTAACCTATCTATAGTCTACTCTAGCCTAGACTCGACCTAGACCGGACTGACTGACCAACCGGTACTGTTTCTGTTTCAGCCTCTAGGGCCTCTCCCAACCCCGACTATAGGCTATAGGATCGTCTATCAACTTAGACCCTTAGGGCCTGTCTGTCCTAGGGGTAGCCCGGGTCTACTATTCGCAGTTAGGGTAGCTGTACGAAATTCAGTTAGTACGGGCCTGTATTTTCCCAAATTTGCAGATATGTCCCTCACGAATTTCCTCACAGTTAGTTGTCGTGGTTAGCCCTCAGTCAAACAAAATTACGAATCTAACCTAAGACGCGACCCGACCGAGGCAAGCCTCGAGCTTCGCCCTCGGCCCAATGTACAGTCCACTGAGAATCTGCAGGCTTCATTACACACTGTTGCGGTTTCCACTGCTGCAGTTTCCACAGCTCCAGTTTCCGTTACTGCAGTGTCCACTGTTGCGGTTTCCACTGCTGCAGTGTCCACTGCTGCAGTTTCCATTGCTTCAGTTTCCATCGCTCCAGTTTTTGTTGCTGCAGTTTCTACTGCCGTGGTTTCCACTGCTGCAGTTTTCAGTACAGAAGTTTCCCTAACTGTAAATTCACCCTACTTTAGTTTTTACTGCTACAACTTCCTGTTCTGCAAATCCAATGCAAAGAACATTGCAATCTCTCTGACGATCACGTCCTTTGCTCCGAGATCTTGCCCAATGCACCCCCCTCTCATCTTTGTCTGTGCTTGGCTGTAGACGGCTGCGTTCCTCCTCACCACGGTCTCGCTTGCGAACTGACTCTCCAGTTTCCATTGTTCCCATTGTTCCACCTGCGTTGCTAGGTACAAGTTCAGCTTCTGTTTGCAACACCACTACTCCTCTTGTTGTGTATCACCGACGACATCTGCGACATCGTCACTTGTCCGGGGATCAGCAACCTGTTTCTTTGTCTAGCCCGATTCTCTCTGTGCCTCCTCCGTAGGTTGTTGCGGTTCCTTTGTTTCAAATGGCAATATCCGCTCCTATGCCTCCTGCAGACAGTCCAGCTGCATGCAGGCAGCCACCAGTCCGTACTCAGGATGCAGCCGCTGCCCAGAGTACACTCCCGACTCCAGGTACAGTCCCTTCTCAGGATGCAGCCCTAAACGTTGAGGGATTGGAACACGATCTGCCCGGATTGCAGTTGACCCCACAAGGCGTAGACCACATGGGGGGTCTTTTTTATTTTTTTTTTATTTTAAAAAACAGCCTGTATGGGAGATAGGGGCGCTGATACGAGCAAACACCTCTATCTCCCCCGGGGGCGCTCCATCTATTGGTGGGGAGCAGAAAATGGCTGACCAGCATTGTTCAGATGAACCACAATTTTGTGCTCCACCACACGCAGACCACACGGGTGATCTGCAAATGACTGACCAGCAAACAAACCAACACAGTTTGGGTTTGCAACACCATCTGGGTGATTTGCAAATTGTTGGCCATTATCCAACAAACCAGCCTGAGAACCTCACCGATCTCTGTGGTCTGACAGCAACTAATATTTGTCTTCACATTCTCCATCGCCCGTTTTATACACCATCAGACTTCCTTGCAATCGCCCTTCAGCTTGATGCTGATCTTCCCCAACGACAGCTAGAGGATTGTAATTATACCAGTGAAGGAGGCTTTACCATTGCTGTCCTACAAGTAGCAATGAGGGACCGTCAACTTGAACTACGCAATGCTCGAGCAGGTGAGTGGTTTAATYCTCCAYCCCACATCTCTGCCTGCATTGTGCACGGCCCTGGCCATTACATGGCCATTGTACATGCCTCTGACCACTGGGAGCTGTGGGACAACGGCACCATGGTCCATGCCATGATTGATGTCACTGATTTCTTACAAAATGATGCTGTTTTCTTGCCACAACAAACCGTCCGCAATCTCTTTTATGTCGAAGATCATTCCTCTGGCCCCGTGCTGCAGTAAGACAATGTACCAACACTCTGCGACCTTCTCCTTTGCACAACCACAAACACTGTTACATTTGGCTGTAGCCGCCATCGTCTCTGTCACAATCACTGCAATGACATGGTTTCTGCATCCATGTGTGCAGAGGACTGTCGCACCGTTCCTGACTGCAGGCACCCTCCGCATCCGGACAATATATGTCCATTTTGCGGCCATGGGCGCTATACTGAATGCATGCTCTTTTGTGGTGACCGTTCTTCTTTCATTTTGGCCTGCAATCGACATGCCATTTGTCGGGGGTGTGTGGCGGGCATGCTCAATGCCACCCGTCGTGGCAATTGTTGCCCTGAGAATGCTCAGCTAGGTCTTCCATGTGTTCATCCACGTCATCCTTACAATGTATGTCCTCTCTGTCGTCAAGGACAGACTCATTCTTGAGCCTTTTCTTATCCTCTTTTGCCTTCATCTTCACTCCACACTCCATACTTTCCCTTACTTTCCCTTTATCGTTCTTTGTTTGTCTGCTCTCCATCTCTCCTTCCTGTGTTTATCCCCTCCCCCTTCACTCTGCCTCTTTCTCACAGTGTACAAGTGGGCTGTTGTGGCACACGGGGATGGGGGCAGCTCGCGCTCAACTTCATCAACGTGGCGAGCCTTGAACGTGAGAGGCACAGTGAAAGGGGAGTCAAAAGAAGAATGAGTAAAATGAATGGTTTCACTGTGCCCTTCATGTTTGTCTTGTTTTTTATTTATTTATTTTTTTTGCCGTTTGTTTCTAGGAAGATTCTCACGCCCGGCCGGTCCTGCCCGGCTGGGTCACGCCCGGGGGGGTCTGACGCCCGGGATTTTTTTTTTTTTTTCAGTTTTTGGTTTTCTGCGCTCTCCCAGAGGACTCCAAATCCGGGCTCATTGCGTTTTTTGCGAGTTGGCTGTCAAGTGGGGGGGAGGGGGGTATAAATTGGTTTTAAAGGGGCTAAAGGGGTCTAAAGGGGGGTGCCTTTGTGTGATTCTGTTATTTTCTTTTTTATCTCCGATTCTGTGAGGAATTATAATGTGACCCTCAGCCAAAAGTGATTTGCATTTCAATCCTACACAACATATTGTTTTTCCCGATTTTTTGAGTTTTTTTTTTTTTTTTTTTGGGCGCTGGGGCTGCCCGGAACCCTGCCCGGGGGTCATGCCCGGCCGGGCACCCGGGTGTGTACCCGGGCAGAAGTTGGGTGCCTGGGCGCCCAGGAAAACAGCCTAGGTTTGTTTCGCAAATTGCGCTCTTTTAGTTCATAGTTATGTGACAATATATATATTGTTGTAGAGAACTGCCCGGTAAACTGTAGGCAGAGAGGGAGAACAGGACAACAAACGAGGGGCTGTGACAGACTGTTTGGTCAGTTTCGCCGACTCGTGGGGAAGCTATTCCCTTTAAATAGTATCTTTACAGATGATTCTTCTGAGGATCGTTTTTCTTTTCTTTTTTTCAGATACACCGAAGGCCTCTCAACAACAATGTGCCTCCTTTGCAAAACTGAGGGCCTTGCTCACACTAGGACTTTTTCTACAAAGCTCCGGTCGCAATTGCAGTCATATTCATCAGGTCTGGCCGTAATTGCAGTCAGATGCATTTTGGAAAGTGCTAGTTTCAGTATGCCCTGGTTCCAAGTGGTTTGCCAGTGTTCATCTTGTGAAAATTCCCTTCTTATAATAAGTTTTTACTCTGGGCTATACTGGGCACAGACATGCATCCAGCCACCCCAAGTTCCCCCAGGCACGTAAGAACTCGTTTTTTTTCCCCCATCTTTTTTCTTTTCCAGGTTGGTGGGGCGCTTCTGCACCCACCGGAACCAGCTCAAATCTGGGACCTCTTTTGTTTCTCAGTGTTGTCCGTTGAGGGGAGGGAAGGGGGGTGAAAATGGGGCTTAAAAGGGCTTAAAGCCTTAAAGGGGATCAAAGGGGTTTAAAAGGGGGGTGCCTTAGTTTGATTTTTATAATTCCGTTTTTTTTAATCTCTGATAAGGAATTCTGAGGTGACCCTCGGTCAGAAAGATAAGGGTTTTGCAGTGCAAGTCTGCACAACATAGGTTTGTTTCCAGGTTTTGTTGATTTTTTGTTTTTTGTTTTTTTTTTTGCCCTGGGGGGACCACCTGGGACAGCACCTTAAGGTCCTGCCAGCCTGGGCAGGCGGCTGTGTGTACGAGCACAAAATTTGTGCCCAGGTGCATGGAAAACCAGCCTAGGTTTGTCTTTAAATTTCTTTCTCTGCAAACGGCTTTGTTTGCTCCTCCTCTTCCTCCTCGTCTCTCACTCTCCGACTGCTTCTAATGTGTCTCTGACAGCCAACAGTTGCAGCAATCAAGGCAGGGAAAGATATAGCGCTGGCAAACAAGGAGACTCTCATCGCAGGTGGCCCTGCAATCTTGCCGTTGGCCCATGAACATGGGGTGAAGATTCTCCCAGCTGACTCGGAACACTCGGCTATATTCCAGGTGGGTTCAACTTCACTGTGGTTTCCCTTTTTAGATCGATGAAGGTTTGGCTGGTTGCGTTTTTTTATTATATATATAAATAAAAAGTTCAACCAGGGCTGGGCTGGCGACCGGCCGGCGTTGCTGGCCGGGACCTGCCCAGCGGGATCAGTTGAGGAAACCCAACCGGAATTTCAGCTGGGCCCAAAACAGAGCTTCCCTTTTTTTTCCTTTTTTTTTTCTGACTGCGGGGTCCGATTGTGCTCATCAAGAACAGTCAGAATCCGCAATAAAAAGTTTGAATGAACAACCCTCTTTTCCGGGGGTAGGGTCAGGGGGGGAAGGGGGGGCAGGGGAGATTAGGGTTTGGGGCAGGGTGTTGTGGAGTCCCAGGTGAACGCTAGAACCTGCATCAGAAGAGAGGATTTTTTTTCCCTCCTGTCGTCTTTTTGGATGTAGGTGAAGTTTCCTAATTTTCTTCAGGTTGTGTATCTAATTTTTCTGAGTTTTCGAAAATTTCTTAAAACTCTTAAAAAGTTGGATGCTGGTTGTAGTGGGGAGGTGGTGTATTGTTTGGTGTGCGGTGTGGTAGGAAGGTTGGTATTGTGTCCTGCGGCGAGGAAGGCTTTTTAGCAGGATGGATGTAGGGCATAGCAGCGGTAGGGATGGTGGCTCTGGTGTGGTAAGTCTTGCCGGAGTGGGGTTGTGAAGGATAGATGTATGGGGTTGATGAAAGACTGCAACCAGCTCTTGTAGGAGTTGGAGGCATTGGAACCATTGTTATGGTGATGTCGGCAGCTTGTCTGATGTTTGCTGATTCCCGTGAATTCAGAGGTTTCTGAACGGACGAGGCCGGAACGACGCTGGCAGGTGCAGGGGCGTGGTCGCGCTGCCTTGTAACCTAAGCTGTTTGGGGGCAAGAGGCCTGGTAGAGAGATCTGGGGAGTTGTCGAGGGTGGAAGGCACTCCAGTGTCTGTTGGCAAGCTGGTACTCAGACGACATTGGTCGAAGCCGGGGTGAGTCGCTTCACCCTGTATCCCAGCAGGTGGGGGATTATTCTGGAGTGGGTCGTGCCACTCTGTTACCTAGCAGTTGGGGGTGTGAGGCCTGGTAGAGACTGAGTATAGAGGACATGGGGGTTGAGGTAGGCTTAGGGTAGGCGGCTGAATAGCACTAAAGCATTTTGGTTCTAGGTTGAAAGCTTCTGTGGATTCAAGATTCAAGGCAGTAGTTGCTCATGATTTTCTAAATTCCCATCTCAGTTAATTCTTAGCCAAAGCTGGGCAAGGGTTCCGGCTCCTTACATGTTTTGTAAAAAGCCATATGGGATGCTGAACCCAGTTTTCCAGCACCAAAAAAAGAGGCGAGTGGGAGAAGTAGATGGTGAGATATCAAGCGTCCTACTAGTGAGGGGGCTAGCTCGTAGGATGGAAATAGGGTACAGCAATAGTGGAGATGGTGGCTCTGCTGCAGTAAGTCTTGCCGGAGTGAGGTAAAGGGGATTGATGGGGGATTTCTGAGTTGTTTTCTGAATTTTGCCTAAAAAAAGAGGATCATCTTTCGGGTGGTTTTGAGAATGCTTTAGGATTCTGGGGACTTCTAGCAACTCTCTTTAGGCTGTTTGATACTGGTACATTCATGGATCTGCGGTTGTTCGGTGCCAGAACGACGCTGGCCGGGGCTGCAGTGTTGCCCTGTAACCTGCTGATTGCAGGAGCGTGAGGCCTGGTAGAGAGATCTGGGGATGCTTTGGGGTGGGCATTCCAAGGGACAACCAAGGTTTGCTGTTGAGACGACACTGGCCGGAGCTGGAGCGAGTCGTGTTGCCCTGTAACCTAGCCGGGTGGGAGTGTGAGGCCTGGGAGAGCTTGACAGGGGATAAGACAATGTTGGACAGTCTTAGAGAGTTTTGATTGGGAGTCTAGGGGTTCTGAGCATTCGAGAAGCAGTCAGTAGTCATTCATAGTTTTCAACGTCTCCTTTAATTCTCTTGAATTTCTACATTCGAGAAGCGGTCAGTAGTCATTCATAGTTTTCAACGTCTCCTTTAATTCTCTTGAATTTCTCCAATAGTTCTCAGATTGATTCTCAGCCGAAGCCGGGTAATGGCCCTAGTATCTCAAATGACTTGTGTAACTCTATATGGGACGCTGGGCCCGGTTCCCAGCACATGCTGCTCCCCACGATTAGATTGGAGCATTTGTCCCAAAAAAAAAAAAAAAAAAGGCAGAGCCACACTCTGCAGTAATTACCATGGCAAACCGAAATCCAGACCGTGCGGTGTTTGGTCCGGTAGGTTTGAATTGGGCCCAATTTTGAAAAATTCGATTTTTTTTTGGGTGGTTCCTATGACATTTTCCGGGTCCTAGGCCGCCCTCAAAAAATGCCCCCGGGATTTTTTGGCCGTTTCATGGCCTACCGGACACCGCCAGATGCCTCTAACAGCTCCCTCTGTTGAGTCTGGTTTCGGAAATGAAGCGCTGGCTGCAAAGCACCACAAAACATCAAGAGAGAGAGAGAGAGAGAGAGAGAGAGAGAGAGAGAGAGAGAGAGAGAGAGAGAGAGAGATGTGATATTGGTCAGATCTGAGATCCCGTCTTAGATCTGGTCCTGACCAGATCTCAGATCTGTTCTTCCGCAGATCTGAATAACTTAACAGTTTAAATTTTCAATTTTCATATGAATATGAATTAGAAAGTCTAACTTCACGGCAGGAAGGATCCTAAACGGCAGGAAGGATCCTAGACAAAAAAAACGACCCTAGTGACGGAAGATGGTGCCTCATGCACTTTAAATGGAAAGAGGAAGAGTTTGTATTGATCAACGTCTACGCTCCAAATGATTCATCCGAGAGGACCACCTTTGTCGCCAATCTAAGCAGAATGATTCCCCCATCTCTCAACTTGTGTTGTAGCTGGCGATTGGAACACCATGATAGATCCCTCCACAAACCGTATATCAAGGTCGTCCAGCTCACCTAACACACAAGAGGCGATACCAATCGAGAAATTCATGCTAGATCACAACCTGGTATAACGGTATAGAACTCCGCACCCTACCAAAAGGACCTTCACACTAATAAAAAAGAATCACGCTCATCACACTGCCTTCTCATTCATAGATTACTTCTTGGTATCAGAGACAATGATGGGGGCGGTCAAAAGTGTTGAAATTCTACCTCTTCAACAGATTCGGGCTTGGACCATAAGCCGATTGAGCTAATAATCAGCTTTGAGCATTTTTTGAGAAAAAGGGGCAATTTTTACAAATTAAACAACTCTCTCCTATTGAGTCAGATTTTTCAGGGCGGGGTATGCGACTGTTGGCAAAACCAGAGAGCCACACGCCTGCCCATTCATGATCGATGGAAGTGGTTCCAAGAGAGCTACTCCACTCTCTCCCAGACAGTGGCAAAAATCTCAAGGAAGCTAGCTACCATGAGAAAGCAAAGGAGACAGACTCTTGAATCAGCCCTAAAGATCATTGAGACCAGCCTGATTGACAACCCTTCGTCTTCGCTATACTCCGACGTCCTTGAGAAAGCACGTGAGGAATTGGCTTTATGGAGATGGTGGCACCTAAAAGGACTCCAAATAAGAGTCAGAATGAACGAATACGAGCTCAACGAACCAATGTCGAAACACTTTTTTGCCCGCATCAAAGCCAACTCGAGGGCGAGTACTATAGAGAGGTTGAAAACTCTCACAGTCCCGAAAGAGACAGTATCCCATAGCGAAGGAATGCTAGAAGTAGCAAAAGATTTCTACCAAGAGCTCTATCAAACCAAAACCCCGACGCCCACTCCACCCGGCACAAGGGAAGCAAGACAAAGGATGTTACAATACCTGAAACAAACGATAACAACCGAGCAAGCGAAAATGTTAGACAAACCACTCACTTCGGAAGAACTATATCAGACACTCAAGAGTATGAACAATGATAAATCACCAGGGATTGATGGGTTAACGAAAGAATTCTAGGAGAAATTCTGGCCACTCCTGGGTGGCAACTTGCTAAACTTCTACAATGACAGTTGGGCGAAAGACGTAGTTACTCTGTTGTACAAGAAGGGAGATAAAGAGGACGTCAGGAACTACAGGCCTATTTCGCTCCTTACGCTCCCCTACAAGATCTTGGCCAAAGCCTTATCTGCTAGAATCGTGGAATTAACAGATAAGTGCTTCCATATCGACCAAACAGGTTTCATTCCGGGGAGGTACATACTGCATAACGTATTGACTCTAAATGAAGCAACCAATAAGGTTCGAGAAAAGAGGATAAACACAACCATCCTTTTCTTCGACTTTGAAAAGGCGTATGATCAAGTGAATTGGACCTTCGCAAGCATGGAGAAGATGGGAGTGGGACCAAACTTTAGGAAATGGATACGCATCTTGTACAACGATGCTACAGGCTGTGTACAGGTAAATGGCTTGTTGTCTGAATGTTATCCAATCTCCAGGTCAGTCCGTCAAGGAGATCCGCTAGCTCCCTCGATCTTACTATTCGTAATGGAAGCTATTGCATCATTCTTACGCAAGGACACGTCCATTCACAGACTCCCAGAGGTCAACGTGGGGTCAGCCCACCATATGAACTTCCCGACAGTAATCATGTTCGCAGATGACCTTACTGTCCTGATCAGAGCCTCAGACTCCTCATTCAGAACTTTGGCTAGAGCCATCGAAGCTTTCAGATTGGCCTTTGAGATGAGGATCAACTGGAAAAAGACGGTAGGATGGTGGCTATCAGACGAGGACCTCCCTCATATGCAAGGGTCTGAGGCTGCCATGACGTGGGAAACGTCGAACACCCCAACCCGCTACCTTGGTATCCTTATGAAGATGGAGGGTCTGGCGCCCCAAATGGCCCAAAATGTCCCGACAAAGCAAATTAATAAACTAGGGAGATGGGGGAACACTTTCACCTCACTAATTGGTCGAGCCCTAGTTCTCAACACATCACTTGTTCTCTATGATGTGGTATATAGCCTCAATCTGGACAATACCGGATAGCTCGATTAAGGAACTTAACCGCAGAACAAGGTCCTATTTATGGACGGGAACCCCAACAAAGAGGGTTGTATTCCTAAGATTGCCTGGCAGTATATCGCGATAAAACCGCTGTATGGGGGTCTAGGGGTTATAGACCTTAAACAGGAAATAAGGGTCGTCCAGGTTAAATGGATGATCAAGCTTCTGATGAAGCATGACAACGCATGGAACAAACTAGCTTTAGATAGCATTAGAGCGTTGGCGCCAGTGGCCTCACCAGAGAACATGACAGGTCTGTTCTGGGTAATGACCAAGGAATGGAGCCCCAAGACAGGGCGGAGAAAACCAAGAAGAGGAACTAGAGCTGATGAAGCCACTCGTCCCACCCCATACTAGACAGCTCTGATTCAGATATGGAGAGAAATTCTGCCAAAGAAGACTAATAGACCAAGGTCCAAAGACGAGGTTCTGAGACAACTGCTGTTCGGCAACCAATGGGTTACAGACAAAGGCGATAATCCCCTGCATTTAGATCACAGATGGCTATCATGGGTCAAGAATGGGGTATGGAAAGTAAGTCACCTATGGAGTGAAGAAAGGAAAGAGTGGGTAACCGAACAGGAGCTGAGCACGCAGTTGAAGGGATGTCATAGGCGAGGTTCTAACCTCCAATACATTATTAACCTCATTCCTCAAGACTGGAAAGATATCTTGTGTGAAGCGTCGCCATGGAAATCTGGAGAGTGGGGGGTTAAGGTACAAGAGTCCCCTCCCTCACGAGCCTTCCAATTCTCCCACATGCAACCGGGTTCTTCTCCTCCTTCCCGATTTCCCCTTCTAAACATGGAATAGCATCTATATGAAACAGAGAGGTGGAATCGGTAGTCATGGACTTCTTTCTACTTAGGAAGGTAAGAGTACTAGGGTTGTGGCCTAAATCAATCTTCAGACCAGACACGTCAGTCCAGAACCTGGAATTCGACCCAGCAGAATGGGCCTGGGCACCGGACAGGGAGAGGAATGTCAAGTCCAAGGTCCCCATATACGACTATACAGTTAAAGTCGGCTACAAACTCCTAGTTAAAACAAAAGACCCAGATCCTATAATCAAAAACAGATGGCAGAAACTAGTAGGTCAGGAAGCCGATAAAATTACACAGATCCCGTGGAAGAAATTTAAGACTATCAGACCCATAAATATCAGGAGCCTCTGTCCTTCGGGACATCCGTTAAAATTGGAACGATACAGAGAAGATTAGCATGGCCCCTGCGCAAGGATGACACACATAAATCGAGAAATGGTCCAAATTAAAAAATAAAATAAAAAAAATCAGGAGCCTCCAGTGGCTCATTACGTACGTGGCACTGCCTGTGAATCAATGGCTACATATAAGACGTCAAAAAAACGATCCCACCAGTTCGGACCTATGCATAATCTGTACAGAAGGCGCTCAAGAAGACATAGTTCACTGCCTAATCCAGTGTGAGGCTACAGATTACTGGGCACGGGCCTCAGCCCTCTGGGATTCCCTATTCCATGTCCCCTTCCCCGAGCACCCCATCCAAATCCTCCTCTGGACTAACATCCCCGATCATCTTCAGAAGACAGAGAGGTTGTGGTTCGGACTGATCAGGAAAGTGACTCCATGGATCATTTGGAAGGAAAGATGCTCCAGGACTATCGAAGGACTGTCCAACCCAAGAGAGAAGGTATGGGCGGAGACAAGATCTATGCTACAGGCTGAAATTCTCTGCAGATGGCAGAGGTTAAGGCTGTCGATGCCTGAGGAGGAGGACCAGCAAGAAAAGGTTTGGAAGAAGTTTACCAGACAGTGACTGGTGAATGGCAAGGTGGCCGAGTTACGTAATGACCGAGTGTGCTGGAAAGACTGGCACAATTCAGGCCGGAGGCCCCAGACCACACCTGCAGCGGATGGGCTGATGAGCTGCAGGGAGAAAGGGGCCACATCAGGTACCAGGCATCAGGTACGAGAACAAAGACATGGTTAAGCGACTTCTGAAGTGGGGGCTAGGAGGAGGAGACTTCACTCAAACCCAGATGCTGTGAAGACTATCTCAGACAGGACAAGCAATCAGAAGGGCCTAAGGATACATAGAGAGACAGGAATCCATAACGAAACACGAAGGTCAAGGACCAAAGGTTGAGGATGCAAGAGGTGGGGCAAAACTGAAATCTAAGGCCAGGATAGGGTAAGCTGACGAGAATATAGACTTACCACATACCCGGGTTCAGGACGGAACAGACGGTATTCTTCATTAACGGAAGGATAGGTACCATATAAGTTGTGGATATGGAAGTGAGGAGACATAAGTGGCTATGGACCACAGTTTACAGGTTGCTGTCAATGGAAGGCTAGTAGAGAAGGTATACCACTTAAACGAATAGGGGAAGGGCTAGGGTTAAAGGGGTTAGCCAGCCGGTAGCGACTCAAGGGTTTAGGGTTTAAGGGTTTTAGCCAGCCGGTTCAAGGTAGCACAGGCGAGGCCTACTTTTAAGTGATGTAAATAGGGTTAAGGCAGCTTGGTAGACAATAGGCGGTCTTTTTTTGGGAGGCTGAGGAGTGGGAGTGGTCGTTGCTGCTAAGGGCCTTTCCTGGTTTCTCGTTTGTAACTGACAGGTTCCTTCAGTGGGCCTGAAAGGAAAGGGTTTAGCGGGGCAAGCTGACAGTCAATCCTCCATATACATGGAGTAATCAATGCTGGTCAGGGGTCCTTCGGCCGTACGGAAGGAAGCGTGTGTGAATTGCTCATGCTGTATTATTGTTTTGACTTGCCGGTGGAATAGGAACCGGACTGACGCTCCCCAGAATGGAAATGGAGCCAGGGCCATAAGGACCTGTTAATAATAATAAAAAGAAAAAAAGAAAAAAAAAACTTCGAAGTTCGTAGTTCTGTTTCTTTGTGATTTTCGTACTCTTTTCTGAAGTGACTTGGGATTGATCTGTTGAGAACTGGTTTCAAGTTTTGTGTTAGCCTTTGTGAATGTCTGTGACAGTATTGAGCTGTCAAGTTGTGAATAGTGAAAGACAGTAAGCTGTGGTTAGTTACTTAGTACTGCTTATTAA
>BFEA01000163.1:1612509-1623876 GCA_003427395.1 Chara braunii | reverse complement strand
GAGAGAGAGAGAGAGAGAGAGAGAGAGAGAGAGAGAGAGAGAGAGAGAGAGAGTTCTTCTTCTTCCACTTCTAAGTCCACCATCTCTCCCTCACCCTCTCGCTACCTAACTTCTCAGTATCTGCAGACTACGAGAGAGAGAGAGAGGGCTGGTGACATTTGGATCCAGACTCGACATTGGGCTTCAGACATTTGACAAGGGATTATCTGGACTTGTACCGAAGACTTGGTGTTGACAACATTCGCATCTTTCCCCTCTTCTTCGTCTGATCCCCTCTCCTCTTCGTCTGTGGATGTTTGAGGGGCTGGCACATTCTTCCTGTGTGAGCGCCAGGCCCCTTCACACTTTGTGATGAGGATGATGCATGTTTGGTCTGCATTGCGACATCGATTGGGTTAGTCATTGGTATTCTAGCATTCCACTGCGCTGTCTTGTACTACGTGAGAGAGGTCAGTCCCGGTCAGGTCAGGGCTTATATCTAAGTCTTCCGCTGCGCTACAAGGCGCCATTTTGTATGTATCAGGATGTACATTGCTTGTTGAGATTCCACTAGAACTGCATTGTCCATTCAGTCCTAACATACTTGAGGAACCGGCTCCAGTCTGTGCCTCGAAGAAATACATACACGACAGGTGGCAGCCGGTGTTTCACATGGAACACATGGAAAAGGATTGATCTTCTTTAGGGATTAGGGTTTAGGGCTGAGTGTTGGGACAGAAACAAGACAAGCAGGGGCTAAAATTCAAAAGAGTTCACAATGCTTAGCTGTAGGGCTTAGGGTTTTGACAGCATTGCTAGCAGATGTTGCTTCTTAGGGCCTCGTTCGACACCACTTGAAAATACTTGACTTTCAAAGGGCACCCTAACTCACGGAAGGTGATTAATTTCCCCTAACTTGTTTTTTCGTTCCACAACCCCTTGACGAAACCCTTGGGACGGCCGTCCTTGAAACTGAAGTGCTGACGTCATTGCACCACGAACAGTGGTGATTGGTGGAAAAAAAAAGAAAACAAGAAAAAGGTCGGTATATTTCTCGTTTTGAAGGGTGAGACCCTTGCGCCCCAAGTGACCTCCCGAGGCACCCTTGGGATTTTCGTCGATTTGCCTGGGCCGCACTTCCGTTTCAAGGGCGGACACTTGGCCGCCGGGATGTGGAAACAATTAGAGACTTCAAGGGTGGGTGATTAGGGCGGGGTCGAATGACGCTTCCTTAAAAAACAGCAATTTCCAAGTGGTGTCGAACGAGGCCCTTAGACTTTTCTTGCTTTACACGTTTTATCTGACAGCAGTGACAGGTTATTATAGTAAACAAAAAAAAAACAAAAAAAACAAAAAAAGCAATGAGAAACGAAAACTGGTAACGAAAAGGTTCTCTTTTTTTTTTCTTTTTTTTTTTTTGAAGAACAGCCCGAGGTGGTGCTCGGGGTGCTGATAGGAGCAGGCACCACTATCACTCTCGGGAAGGCTTCATTTATTGGTGGGGAGCAGCACCTGCTGGAAACCGGGTCCAGCGTCCCAGAACATCGTGCTTGCTTGTTTGTACAGACATCTGATTGTGGGGACTGGTAGCTGCATGGCCTATCCTCGAAAGAGGAAGTTTGGCAAGTGGGGCTACACAACTACTCAGTAGCCTAAGTTGGTTGCCTGCATGACAGCCTTAGTTAGGCGGCAGTATACCCAAGTCCCACGGCTGCTATCCTCTTTCAATCTTGGAGCCAGGATCTATCACCTATGAATGAACCACAGTGCATGTAGGGAAGCAAACCTCCCGTTCCCCTACCCCCACCCTTTGGAACATGAGCTGTTAAACAATGCTAGACATTGTTAGTTATCTTTTGAGGCTGCTACAAGCTATGGGAATTTGATCTGTAACGGAGTGTGCAGTTGAGCCTTCTGTACCTCTTCACTCATCCGCTGAGCGCCTGATCTGTCGTGAGGCCTCCTGGTACTTTGGCATGCGGGGTTTTGGGGAGTTATAGCCTACGAAACGGTTCTTAAGATTGAAATCTGAACCCACTTGCTGAGAAAACCTGCATGTGTGTGTGTGTGTGTGTGTGTGCCATTCAATCACGTGCTGAGAAAACCTCAATGCGTCAGAGAGAGAGAGAGAGAGAGAGAGAGAGAGAGAGAGAGAGAGAGAGAGAGAGAGAGAGAGAGAGAGAGAGAGATCTGACCAGTCTCTGAGCCCGCTCAGCCTCCTCTCTATTCCTTCTTTCCTCTGAGATAGCTTCTTCAAGCATTGCGCAGCGCATCCGGTAGTAGTGCTCAATACGTCTAAAATCTGTCGTTGACCTCGACCTGATCCGTTCCTCTGCGAGTCTCGTGAGAGTGGCGTCTTTTTCAATCCTCACAACCTTTTCCAGCCTGCACAAACAGGAGGTTGGCGAAACAACGCACACATGACAACAGAGGGAACGCCACAAAGCATACAATCAACAAAAGCCTCTTATAAATGTCAAGGACAAAAGGAAGAAAGGTCAACGATCAACGACTCCTCAGCTGGCAAACAATGTGAATAAATTAAAACTTGAGAGTCTCAACATTTGAAGCGCAAGGCTTTTTATTATATTTTATTCTAATTTAAGGAAAGCGCAAGGAAAATGAGCGATAGCGAACTTCAGAAATCAAACAGCATCATACACATGAGACCAGATAGTCGTGACCTCGAACCAATAGCAGAATTGCATCACGAGTTTCACCAAATAAGAGCACAGCAAAAGCTCATAATTGACAATGCTGGAATAGTCTCATCATCATCAACGAAGAACCAATGTCGATATCTATCTGGCGCTCGGCGCTCAGACTACAGATGGCAGATCCTATCTAGCCTATCTACGATGCCCCTGATGATGTCAACAGCTCCCCGAAGTACGAGCAGATCTCGGCCAATGCCGTTCGCCTCAAGCACCAGGTATGTCTCTCGTATCACTCACAACCTCGATCCCCAACTCACAGATGCCACATGCACCCAAGGACCACCATGCGCCCCATCCAGCATACAGCAGCGCAGCTCGCCTATGGCTGCCTGCTCCTTCCAGCTCGCCCGTGAGCGCGTGAGCGCTGGCCAGCATTAGCGCAGCAGCTCTTGCGCAACATGCAGCCAGTGCCCGAACGACCAATGCGTGGGCAGGCCCTTCCCTATATCGAAGTGGCCTGCTGCTGCGTGCGGCAATTGCGGTACGGGGCCCTGGCCCAGAAGCTTCCGGCAGGCCCCACGAGGTTGAGCCTCAGTCCAAAGAAAACAGGCCCAGGGTCTGTGGTGGTTACCAGCGCCCAACTGCCCTCAGCCTTTGTTCGGTCCATGTTGTGTATCCGGTCCACGGCCTGCCTCAGTTACATACGATGAAAGGCAGCCTGGGCCTGGGCGCTTCCAACCAACTGGCACTGTGCAACTGCCTGAATTTTCCCCAGTTGCGTAGTAGTCCCAAAATAGGCCTCGGTCGGGCCTGCCTTCACTTAGGGCGGCCGACCTTGCTGATAACAGGGCCCAGTGGGGCTTATTGAGGTGTTGTGCCTCGCATTCCCTCCTCCATACTTCGCTAGTCCTCTGAGTAGTTCATTCAATCTGACACTTTCCTTTCTGCAACAACTTCTCGTAGTGGGGGACAACCTGTGGAGCGGTCTGCATCAGGTCCTCCCCTGTAAACCATCTATCCTCCTTAGGATCAGTGTGATGTCTGAACCGAACGCGATACTGCAGCTTCGGTTTCGTAGGACGTCCCCTGCCTGTCGGTCTTGGAACCGGCATTTCCCTGTGGTCCACGATGTCGTCGATGTCGACCTCTCCATCCATGGTTGGGGGCAGCATTGAGCGACGAGTGGGAAACTGCGCCAACTACATTCCAACACTTTATGAATTATTTGTTTAGGCCTGGTTAGATAGGTTCGTGATAGTATACTTAGATGACATACTAGTTTTGAGCAAGACCCTCCAGGAGCATGAGGGCCATCTGAGGCAAGTCTTGGAGAAGCTTAAAGGAGCTAACTTCAAGATCAACGCAAAGAAGTGCGAATGGGTCAAGACACAGGTTTTGTACTTGGGCCACGTCTTAGACGGAGACAGGATAAAACCCGAAGATAGTAAGATTGCAGCGATTAGAGATTGGCCAACACCCCGCACGCTGACAGAGTTGCGGTCGTTCTAGGCCTAGCTAACTATTATAGGAAGTTTGTCGGGAACTTCTCTACCATCGCTGCACCCCTTTGCAGGTTGCTAAAGAAAGAAGCAATCTAGAAATGGGACAAGGACGTGCATCAACCCTGAGGAAGTTGAAGCGGGTTTTGATAGAGTATTCAGTCCTTAAGGTAGCTGATCCATCCCTGCCTTTCGTTGTTACCACTGACACGAATCAGTATGGCATAGGTGTTGTTTTACAGCAAGACGATGGCAATGGATATAGGCCCGTAGAGTTCATGTCTGCCAGAATGCCTTCAGAGAAGGTAGCGACATCCACGTATGAGAGGGAACTCTACACTCTCAGGCAAGCATTAGAGCACTGGAAGCATTACTTGCTTGGGAGACACTTCAAAGTCTATTCAGACCACGAGAACTAAGGTGGCTGAAGACACAAGCTAAGATGACACCTAAGCTTACTAGGTGGGCCGCCGAGTTAGATCAGTATGACTTTGAACTGAAGCCAGTCAAAGGGAAGTATAATGTAGTAGCAGACGCTCTGAGTAGGAGAGCTGATTACTTTGGGGCAATAGTTTACTATCTAGATATAGGGAGAGACCTGCAACAGAAAGTTAGAGAAGCGTATGCACAAGACCCTATCTATAGTGACCTCCTCAAGAGAGTTAGGGAGTCCCCGATGTCCGGACCAGACTACCGTACTACTGACGGATTACTATTTGCGAAGACTAATGTACCTGCGTCTGTGCGTTCCTAACAGTGAAGAGATTCGTTGTTTGATCTTTGGGGAATGCCATAACACAGAGGGACATTTTGGTTGGCAAAAGACACTAGCTAACCTCATGCGCGCATATATATGGCCCGGTATGAAGGCCAACTGCATAGAGTATGTACGTAATTGTAAAGTCTGTCAGAGAAACAAGACTACTACGCGAGCCCCTCTTGGTCTTCTCAGACCCTTGCCTATTCCTGACAGACCCGGAGATTCAGTGTCCATTGACTTTATGGATACTCGGGTCAAGAGTAGGCATGACAAAAGTCAAGTCATGGTTATAGTAGATAGATTTAGCAAGTATGCAGTATCAGTTTCTTTGAATGGTGCAAGTTTAGAGGCAGGAAAAAGAGGGTAAGTACGAAGGTGTCCAGGGATCCGAATGACATACGAGGTGGGCGGCGGTGCTTGTTCTCAGATTCGATCATCGCCGCCTGTGCTTTGTGCATGTATTCTACCGCCTGCTGCATATGATTCTCATATCTATAGGCAAATTCCAAAGTGTCTGGAGCAGCAGTGGGCTGGTTCTCTAGTAGAAGAAAGTCAAGAGGGAGTCTAGGTTTGAACGTTAGTAGTAGGCTGTTACGACTTACTCCCGTGGCCCTATGAACTGCATTGTTGCACATGCTGGCGACGAGAGCAAGCTTCTCGTCCTAGTCCACTTGATTAGGTTTTTGATGTAGTGCCTCAGTAAGTGTTGAAAAGCGTGGTTCATCTGTTGTGCCTGTCCATTTGCCTCCGGATGGTATCCAGATGTCATCTGCAATTGCGTCCCTTGTTCGGCAGCTGCGGCCTTCCACAACTCACTGGTGAATCGGACATTCCTGTCGCTGATTATAGACTTCGGCAGGCCAAAGTCTCTAACCTAGTTTTCCTTAAATAGCCTGATAATGTACTCGGTCTTTGCTGTTTTTGGCATAGCTATTAATCTAGCAAACTTACCAAATCTATCCACGATGACATAGATGTAACTCATGCCACTCTTGCTGGTGACTAGCGTATCCATGAAGTCCATGGACAAGCTTTCACCAGGCCTTTCCGGAATGGGAAGGGGCTTGAGCAACCCAAGAGGAGCTTGTGTCCGGGGCTTGTCACGTTGACAAATTTGACAAGTCTAGACATACAGTTTGGCATCTTTCATCATCGTAGGCCACCAGAATCGCTGCAACAGGTTGGCTGCAGTCTTCTTGAAGCCAAAATGTCCGGTGGCATCATGACTTTCGCCTAAAAATAAACTACGTAAAGACTCTCTATTAGGAACACACAAACACTTATTTCCGGCCTTCTCAAGGAACAACAAGTCGTTGACCAACTCAAACTTGGCATTTGTAGCTTTGTTCTTCGCCTCGAGTCTACGTATGATCTCAGCCATAAACGAATCCTTGCGATAGGCTTCCACCAAAGAACGAGTGACATTATCCGCAAGCCCAAACTCAGTGATCAGCGCACCGGAGAAGTCTGGCCTACACGACAGCGTATCAACAACTTTATTGTACTCACCTTTGATGTACTGGGGCTCGAAGTCATACTGCTCAATGACTTTGATCCAGCGTTTCAGCGCATCGGAGAGCACAGGCTGGGTTCTCATCCACTTCAGGGTCTGATGATCAGTCCTGGCGTAGAAAAACCTCCCAAGGAGGTAATGTCTCCAATAGGTCGGCGCTTTATAAATCGCATAGAGTTCCTTCTTGTAGGTGGACTTTGCCAACTTCTAAGAGGGCATTTTTTTGGACATGTACTCGACAGGCCTCAACTTTGGCCCCTCCTGCTGCGCGAGCACGACGCCTATGCCATCTTGACTAGCATCCGTGGTGACTATAAACGGCTTGTCAGGATCGGGAAGCTTCAAGACCTCATGGTGTGTCAGAGCATGCTTCAGATGTCTGAAAGCAGCCTCACACATGTCTGTCCACTCCCATGGGGTGTCAAGGCGAGTCAAATCCGTCAAAGGGGCGGCAACTATGCTATAGTTCTTCACAAAATTACGATAGTAGTAGGTCATCCCTAAGAAGGATCTCATCTCAGTCACAGACTGAGGACGCGGCCAGTCATGAATGCTGGCCACCTTCGCATCATCGGGCTTCAATCCCTCCGCGGAAATCTCATGACCCAAGTACAAGATGCGGGTGCGGCCAAACGCACACGTCTCCCCGTTTATCTTGAACTTGTGTTGTCGAAGGAGGCCAAGAACCTTGTCTAGATGAGCTACATGCTCTCCGACAATTCTATAGAAGATGAGTATGTCATCAAGGTACACGATGACAAACTTGTCCAAGTCGTCATGAAAGATCCGATTCATGGAGTGCTGAAAGGTGCCAGGAGCATTGCAAAGGCCGAAAGGCATCACCACAAACTCGTACAGACCGTACCTGGTCTGAAAAGCGGTTTTGTGTTGATCCTCGGGCCGGATTGCAATCTGATGGTACCCGGACTTCAGATCTATCTTACTGAAGTACCATCACCCTTGCACTCGATCTAACAAGTCATTGATGCGAGGTAGGGGCTCTCGGTTCTTAACAGTGATGACATTGAGGCCCCTATAGTCAATGCACATCCTCAAGGTTCCCCCCTTCTTCGGTACAAATAAGACTGGAGATCCGTAAAAGGAGACACTCAGCCGGATCCAACTCTTCTCTACGAGTTCCTTGAGTTGCCGGCGAAGCTCGTCAAGCGCCTGAAGACATCTGATAGATCCTACCCTTCGGGATGCTAGACCCTGGGATAATTTCTATCGCGTGGACAACCTCCCTCTCAACAACCCCTTTCAACTCTTCGAATAGATAAGGGTACTTAGCGACTACTCCTTCCATCTCCGGCGGCATTTTCACCGGCTCGCCTTTTCCAGGGACATAAACTAGATACGTACCCTCCTCCGGATTTTGCTTATAATAATTGTAGAATGCGGCCGCACACATGCACCCATAGGACTCCATCAGACTACTAGCCTTAAACTTATGTAATTTGGCGGTCCCCCACCGGGCAAAGTGTGTTTGACCACTTTTCGGTCCTAGTCAAACTGGGGCTGTGCAACCGAAAGATAGTACATACCCAACAGGATGTCCATTGGGAGATCATCACTGACTAGGAACGAGATGCGATGTCTGAGTTCCCCTCCCGCATACGGGAAAAGACACTCAACGTCCTGAAGGTAGTCGTTGACTACCATGCACTGTTTGTTGGCACAGGTCGACTCCACAGGTCGACTAAGGCGCTGCACTTGCCCCTGTAAGCGCAACCTCTCAACACACGCGCGACTGATAAAGTTCCGTATCGAGCAAGTGTCATAATAGGCCCCGGCCTTGCGGCCGCCGATGACTACCTCGCTGATGAACATCTCACCCTTAGGGGCTTTAGCCAATGCCGTCCAAGAAGCTAGCGGGTCTGATCTAGACCACTCCTCCTCTAGCTCCTCCTAAGGACAAACACATTCATCGAACAAAGGCTCGATGGGTCCGAATGTGTTTGCGGGACGACGATGGAGTCAATAGCTTGGGTCATCTCTCGAGATGGTGAGGGTGTGACCGTAACAGGAACAACTACTATCCCTACTGGCCCGACGCGTTTCCCAGAGTTGTGTCAGAATTGTTGGCCACATTGCTACCAACGGGAGCAGAGGATCCCAACGCCTGCCCCATCGTAGGCGGGATCTTCTCGGTCACCTTTTTGTTTCGGCACTTGAACTGATTATGGCCATATTGGCCACAACGGATACAAGCCTGCCGGGTGTACCGGTCTCTCCACACGTCCTCGGTTAGACCCGCTTTCTCCCATGGAGGAGCGTTGCGGTCAACTTGACTCCTAGACCGGGAACCTCTACGGCGTCTACCGGTCGCCTTACCTTTCTGTGCTGAGGCAGCGACTACTCCACCCCTTGAAGCCTCTACGCTCCCTGCCTCTGAACCCACTCCCGCCTGGAAGTCGTCTTCCAACTCGATGGTAGAACCATCATTGTCGACGAACATAATGCGACCCTTCGCCTTCCAGTTGGGAGGCAGTGACTTTTTCCTACCGTCCGTTGTGGGTGTTTGTCCATGCCCTATCTTTGCCTCAAGGTCTAGGGCCTTCTTGCTGAACGAGGGGAAGTTGTGCATGTTGATGTTGGCCTCACCTGTCTACTGATTCCTGAGAGGCATAGGAAAACATCTCAGGTAGGAAGTGAGTAAAACCTAGGGTTCATAGCGCACCCTATGACACAGATCAGATGCTCTACTGCTTTTGTGGTTTCTCTTACTGACTTGAACTGCCTGTTATTCAGAGTCAGGATCACGTCAGTGGCCTTTTGAGCCTCTTGAGGATCATGCCACCTTTCTTCCACCAGCTTAAGGAAGTCATTCGGTTTCTGGTTGACCGCCCAAGCGCGGAAGTCATGACTGTATCCCTGTAATTGCACTAAACCACTCCACCATCTTGTTGCACTCCCTTCCAAATAGGGGGCAGCCACAAGTACTTCCTCGTGCGGCAAGGTCAATTTACACTTGACAGACCGGCACTGACCTCAACCATGTGTCGAGGTCTTCGCCCCTCTTGTCCCCTGAAAAGGGTTTGGGAGAGGTGATGGCAGTCTTTGGAACCCACTGTGTTCGTCCCGGTACCTGTCTCACTCCAGGCTGTGGACCGTGGGGAGCAGGCTGCTGCACTAGCTGCTGCCGGGGCTGTGTACCCTGCGGCTGTGCAGGCTGCGAGACAGGAGGCTGCCTGGTTACGGCAACCTGCAACGGAGGTTGGGGATACACTAACTGTACAGTAACCTGTACACTAGGACCTGCTGAGAACCCTCTTGTTAATGACATACCTAGGGAAGCGGCTTGGACCGATGTTGGAGAGACATATGGGGATACTCCAGTCACCCGTGGGACAAACGGAGGAGGATGTACAACGGGCCAGGCACCGGGTCGGGACGACGATGGTGCTGCCTACGTTCGCCCGACCAGTATGGCCAGACTCTGCTGAATGTCCTGAAGGAGAGCCATGTGGTGGTCCTGCATTTCTACTACATTTAGCAGGACGGACCGTAGGGTCCTCACATCGTCATTCATGTTCGTCAGGTCCATCTCCTCTAACGTGCTAACGTCCGCTTGTCTCCGCTGCATCCTGGCTCTTCTTCTAATCATTTTCTCTTTCTCTGCCTTAATCTCTCCTAACGCCTGCTGTAGTTGTGCCTCGCGAATAGCGGCTCGCTGTATGGCGACCTCCTTGGGGGTCAACACTATTGGCTGGCTTGCCATAACGCGAGTGGACTGACTCAGGGTTTGTGCGACCGTTGACCCTATAGAACTTGACCCACTAGCTTGAGAGCTCTGCTGCGCAGCAGATGCCATGGCTGCTGAAGTAGCGGCCTCGCTCACGAATGCCCTGCTTGCCTCTGTGGCCCTAACTCTTCTCTGCTGCTGCTGTCTCTCTCTCTGCTGATGGAACATAAATTTGTCGCTCTTTGGTCCTAATGCCAAGTGGGCTATCGGGCGCCTTGCTGATCGCAGGATCCTGTCGTCCTCTCTAGTTTCCTCCCTGTCGCTCATAAGCTACAGAACTGCACACCGTCTGCACTAGGTCACTCACTCGATGCCTACCGCAGCGTCATGCACAGACCGATTTAAAAATAAATAAATAAATTAATCGGTGGCTATGTCAGAGACTACACATTTGGGTCCAACAGATAAGTTCAAATTCCTACAAACGGAACTATTTTTAATTAATTAGTCCACGAACGGAAAGCATATTTCTACCTAATGTTGTCTGTCAGATGTCAATGAAAGTCCATATAACTAATCAAAATAAAAATAGAATCGTTTGTGTGGATATTTGCATAGTGGAATTAAACACGAACTTATCACCTGGAATCTACCCCTCCCTCAGTTATTCCCGAATGTCTCTTGTCATCAATGTCCCTGAGCGATTCGGAACAGCGTGCGTGTCTAAAGGTGTGCACACGGCCCACCCCTGTGCCCCGAGTCCTGCTGAGATGGCCAACCCTGCACGATATTTATCCTCGCGTGCAACAAGCCTTACATCGACCGATTGGCTGATCAAGAGGCGTTTTTACGGACGGCCCCTGAAGTCCTCAGGAATTATTTAACGCGGCAAACAAGACGACAATCACAGCCAATGGAAGGTCCCCGCCGGTACTTATTTATAAACGCCCTGTACTCGTCTTTCCCATAGGGCTGGCCTGCCCCTCAGAACCAGGGTTGTCGAGCCCCGGCCCCGGGGCCCCGGCGGGGTTCCGGGGTTACGGGGGTGGGCACCCCCAACCCCGGCTCCAGACCCCCCCGCAAATAAATAAATAAATAAATAAATAAATAAATAAATAAATAAATAAATAAATAAATAGTGGGGGGTGCGCAGCGAAAGCGCGCACCACATGGGCTAAACCCCAAAAATGGGGTTTTATGCCCCACCCCGGACCCCCCCCGGGGCCACACCCACCACTCGTGGGACCGGGGTAGCTGCTGGTGCGGGGCCGGGA
>BFEA01000163.1:1591766-1611526 GCA_003427395.1 Chara braunii | reverse complement strand
CAGCCATACCTCTCGCGAGCCCCTATGACAGGATAGGGCCTACGCGAGGCACAACTTACCTCCACCTTACGGGAGCTGTCACCTCCCTTCGGTGGGCGTATCCCCGCCGAGCTACCAGTCCACAGTACGAAAGCTACTCGGTTGCAATCACAGAGGTGGACCAGCCGAGGGCGTTTCTCGTTCGCTGTAGCATAGGGGGTACGCGCGGTAATACGCCTATCGGACCCGCACGCGAACCGACATCTTGGGGGGTTTTGGTCCCAAGCGCGACTCGTCGTCGGTCGACTAGGACGTATCCCACTCACCACGTGCACACCACTTTACGAACACAAAAATAAAACACACACACACTCATATACGAAACGATACAACGCGACAACACTCCTAGTCCCTTCAGTAGCCGTCCCATAACTTTTCGATGCGGAAATCGGATAGGCGTCGCGCGCGAGACTTAGTATAAAACCGCGCGGACGCAGGGCTAACTCATATCGACTTGCAATGCAAGCGCACACAAGCGGTCGCAATGATGGCGTACTATGTAGTACCCATACTCACGAGGTCCTCGCTAGTCTCGAGGGCCGCATTCGACACTCAAGTGTCGGCTGACACGCGCCTTGAGGGTTAATCTGTCCACGCTGGACAACCGCCATGCGCAGTTGAGCACCACACACCCTCTTCTGCACCCTATGCAGAGTGGGTGGTACACAGGTCCATACCTGTGGTGGCAGTCGTTTCTTACTACCCTGGAGATGAGCCCCACTCCAGGCCTGGACAAAAGTCAAGGGGTTTGACTTTGACGGCTGTCACGGACTACAACATCCAACTATCAAAATTAATAAGCAAAATCAATCAGTAAAATAAATAAACATCCCACACTCATATACCAAATCACATTTCGAGATAAAGTAAAAGAAGGGGAAACATAAACCCATCAGGTATGCAGATCGTGCGACACATGGTTGTCATTCTCACTGCCTCCAAAGTATGGCCCGTATACCAAGCTCCAAAATACTAACCTGCATAAAACACAGACACACACAATAGCCATATTGCCATACACCAATGTGGTCAATTTTACTGTTCCCTGTAACTCATACCACGCCTCACACACTCGAGCCCCAATCATAATCCAATCTTCCATAAATCTCACAAGTTCTCTATAATGGCCATTAAAAGAAGTCCAGTTAAAACCATCAAAGAAACACATCAAATCTCAGGGCTAAGGCAATCAAGTTGAGGTACAGGTGTAAGCAAAGTTGTGTCGTGAGCCGACAAGTCGGCGATCAACCAACACTCATAACAAGTCGGTTGGTTGATCGCCGACTTTTCGGCTCACGACACAACTTTGCTCACACCTGTACCTCAACCTGATTGCCTTAGCCCTGAGATTTGATATGTTTCTTTGATGGTTTTAACTGGACTTCTTTTAATGGCCATTATAGAGAACTTGTGAGATTTATGGAAGATTGGATTATGACTGGGGCTCGAGTGTGTGAGGYGTGGTATRAGTTACAGGGAACAGTAAAATTGACCACATTGGTGTATGGCAAYGTGGMTATTGTRTGTGTCTGTGTTTTATGCAGGTTAGTATTTTGGAGCTTGGTATATGGGYCATACTTTGGAGGCRGTGAGAATGACAACCATGTGTCGCACGATCTGCATACCTGATGGGTTTATGTTTCCCCTTCTTTTACTTTATCTCGAAATCTGATTTGGTATATGAGTGTGGGATGTTTATTTATTTTACTGATTGATTTTGCTTATTAATTTTGATAGTTGGATGTTGTAGTCCGTGGAAGCCGTCAAAGTCAAACCCCTTGACTTTTGTCCAGGCCTGGAGTGAGGCTCATCTCCAGGGTAGTAAGAAACGACTGCCACCACAGGTATGGACCTGTGTACCACCCACTCTGCATAGGGTGCAGAAGAGGGTGTGTGGTGCTCAACCGCGCATGACGGTTGTCCAGCGTGGAGAGATTAACCCTAAAGGCGCGTGTCAGCCGACACTTGAGTGTCGAATGCGGCCCTCGAGACTAGCGAGGACCGCGTGAGTATGGGTACTACATAGTACGCCATCATTGCGACCGCTTGTATGCGCTTGCATTGTGAGTCGATATGAGTTAGCCCTGCGTTCGCGCGGTTTTATACTAAGTCTCGCGCGCAACGCCTATCCGATTTCCGCATCGAAAAGTTATGGGACGGCTACTGAAGGGACTAGGAGTGTTGTCGCGTTGTATCATTTCGTATATGCGTGTGTGTGTGTTTTATTTTTATGTTCGTAAAGTGGTGTGCGCGTGGTGAGTGGGATACGTCCTAGTCGATCGACGACGAGTCGCGCTTGGGACCTCAGCCCCCCAAGATGTCGGTTCGCGTGCAGGTCCGATAGGCGTATTACCGCGCATACCCCCTGTGCTACAGCGAACGAGAAACGCCCTCGGCTGGTCCACCTCTGCGATTGCAACCGAGTAGCTTTCGTACTGTGGACTGGTAGCTCGGCGGGGATACGCCCACCGAAGGGAGGTGACAGCTCCCGTAAGGTGGAGGTAAGTTGTGCCTTGCGTAAGCCCTTTCCTGTCATAGGGGCTCGCGAGAGGTATGGCTGGCGCACTCGGTCGGAGTGGCTTGCGGAAGCTCCATCTATAATTGCGACGAGGATTTAGACCAACTCCTGCGTGACGCGACCGAGAGGGTCCCGCTCTGCCCTGGTGCGGTGTCGGACCGATGCGCTCGACAGGTGGCGCCGTTGCCGGGGATAACGGTTGCCTACCGTTGTCCCTGGTGGAACGACATCCGGGTATGGAAGTGAGAAGTAGGCAAAGGCGATTGGCTTCTATCTTGACTATCGTTGGAAGTACCGTAAAGGCTGAGAGACCCTTAGAACTCGAGCCTTGATTCGGGACAGGTTGATAATCCACGGAGAATGACCGCCTCTGCTCTATTGACTGGGTTAGGAGGAATGGTTGATCGTATATGGTATTGGATAAAGCATGAAGTGAGGGTTAATCTCGTGAGTGGGGCTTGAGTGGTGTAGTAAGGGTCGCTTGAGATCGGCAAGCGTCTTGATTATGCGTTGTGAGCACTGCCTAGTATGCGATTTAAATGGAGTTGAAGGACTCTTTGATCTTAATGATCGATGAGTTTGGGTAATGCTTTGCAGGCTCGAGTCGGCTAGGAGTGAGTAAGGTGGCACTGACATTGCTAAGTATGCCCATGATCGGAATCCAAGGCTAATTGACTCATTACGTGATCGCTGTATTAAGCCTACCTTGGGGGATAGTCAAGTTAAGATGGAGCACCTCCCCTAGTCATATGACCCCTGCTTAAGGAATGTTCCGGATATGAGAGCAGCATGGGTGAGGAGATGACTGATAAGGTGCGAAGTGAGGAATCCAATTGTAAAAATCTTTCCTTGAGCTCTGACTGAGATGTAATATGATAGGTGCTCCCGTACTACCGCGATCAGTACCATGCCTAGGCTTTCTGATAATGTCAGTTGACGATGAGTGGAGTCACTTGAGGATTTTCTAGCTGGCTACCAGTGGAGCCTCAGGAGTATGGATTGCTGGGGTATTAGTTTGGCTAGTCCGAAGAGAGGCCTATGTGTTAATTATATGGGATATACGTATGTATGGCATCTATGATTGTTTGTTTGGTTATCTCTATATGTGTGCTTTCATTGTGTTTTGTTTGATGTCAGATTGATGGCGTATGTATGGACTGCCTTCCACGAGGACATAGATTCTGCATGAAACCCACGTCTGGCATGAGACCAGGAGTGAATGGGGTGACTTGCTTCTGTGGAAGGTGGTTCTTCCCAAACGGGGTTAAGTCGGCGTGTATAATTTGTCCTCAGTGGAAGTACATTCTTGAATTGTTACTCCCTCGATGAGGCTTAAGGAAGCGGTAGTCTCGAAACTGATAGTGAGACCCACGCCGGAGCTATGTTCCTGGTCTATTAGTGGGGTGTTGTTGTCTCTCCTTTGATGGGAAAGTAACTACATTATCTGTTGAGAAAAAAAGAAAGGACTTGCTACCTCGCTGAGGCTGTGATGGCCAGGTGAAACAGCTACTGCGTAGTGAGAGCGGATCTGGGATAGCGACCTAGACTCGTCTCTCGCTAAGTAGGGCCACCATATTTGTAAAGGTGCGAGTTCGCTCCTCGTTGCCTTGATAAGTGTGAATGGGGTTATCCATCTGGCCATGACAGGATTGCGCTGGAATCAGACAGGGATGCGGTGAGGCTTGATCTTTAGAGCGGGGCTCAGGAGTCAGGATGTTATCTTATGAGGATTACACCGCCCCTATGTAATATATGCTTCGCTTAAGAGTTGAAGAGGTAACAATTGTATCATGTTGTTTACTCATTGCTAGTCTTATTTCTGCCTTATAAAATATGGAAATGTGTTGCCAGGGTTTGTCTTGTTATATAACTGGCAGTTGAGTTGGCTTCATGTTGTTGTTTATAAAGTTTACCGTGTTCCTCAGTTATAACCCTTGTCAATAAGTTGTGCTTATTATGTTGTGATTGTTGTCGTGAGTATATGTTATTTAACATGGGTTGTACTGCATTTTGGACTCATGTTTGGAGTATCCACGTATGTGACATATGTATATTGTGTCCCGCCTTGATAATAGAAACCATAAGTGGTTAATGCCTGAGCTATGATTGGAGGGATCTATTAGTGAATATTTATGTGTTGTTTTAAGTGGATACTTATTTAAAGACTCTCTTCGGTAACGTCGTTCTCCTGAATAAAATTCTTATATGCGTTTTCATGATGAGAACGACATAATCTAGTAGGAATATATTCTGCATTAGATTTTGTTGCGTAACTTCCCTCGAGTCTCGACCCTAACGTGACTCGTTGTTTGCTCAACATGTGATGCGGTCGAGGGAACTCGAAATGGAAAGGTCTCAGGGGAAGATTGGGGTCAAGGAGCTTGCCTACCTGCTGGGAGTGCGTGATTGGGAGCGAGACAACCTACCCAAGGTTGAGATCAACTTCTTCAAGGGCTATAGGGTTTCTGACTTCCTTGATAAGTTTGGGCAGATAGCGTCCCACTGCAAATGGGGTGAGGAGCAGATGCTGAAGGAGGTCATAAAGTATATCCATATAAGCTTGAAGGAGGAAGTCAGTGGGCTGGTTAGAAGAGCGAGGTCATCATGGAGGAAGTTTTATGATGACATGTGGAATAAGTACCGGCTAGGTGAGGAACAACTGACCAAAGATGATCTTGAGAAGGTAGATCGATATAATTACGTGTCAATAGGGCATTTCCTGGCGGAGTATGAGCGTGCGTCCCGCAAGGTCTGGGCGTTGTCTGAACATGACAAGTGTTTTGTCTTCCTTATGAATTTTACGGATGCTGAGCAACGAGATTTGATCCGCGGGGCAGAAGGAAGACTCATATGGGGCAAAAAACGAGAAAATTTTGTAGAGGGGGATTACGATCAGTACCTCTGTCATACTCTGCGAGAAGCAAGGAAAAGAAAGCAAGTGTTGAATAGTGAGAAGAATGAGATTGGAAAGGGGCCAAAAGACCCTGCGGCATGCACCTCTGATGCTAAGAAAGATGGACTTCAAGAGGACGCTAAGGTCGTCAAGCGAAATCACAGATGGAGCAAGGAGAAGGATAGGGAGCCAGGTGATGAGAGGAGATAGTCGCAGGCAGGAAAGAGGAACGCTGCAACTCATACCTGTGAGAGGACGCTTGACGCTCCAAATGAGAAGGGAATAGAAAAGCGAAGAGTTCAGGAAGAAGTTGGTATAGCCTTGCCAACTGCTGCGCCTGATCCTACTAAGGAATGTGATGACAATGGAACGTCGTCAGTTGTAAGTCGAACTGGACAAAGGAATAGAAGAGGACGAGAACGGTGGACGCGGATAGTATGCACTTGTTGTGGGAAGACTGGTCATACCCCTCGCAGATGTAAGATGGCAAAGAAAGGAATTGAGGGGTGAGGTTGTCTGCCTAGGTGAGGATGGTGTCGGCGATCTTAAGTGACTAATAGATAGACATTCGAAAAGGCATGACAGCGCGGTAGGCTCGATTGATAGAACTAATGAGCGATTACCTGCTTATCTTGCTTTTATTTCCAAACCTATGAGTTTTATGAGACATAGGCCCTTTTCTGTATATATTTTTGATATCGAGGGTGCGTTTTTACTTTTGGGGTTGTGCGTACATTTTGGATGTGATTATCTTCTCTTTAAGCCGGCGTTAACTTTTGTCAAATACGAGTGAAGGTCTTTTAAGAAGTTGTCGTCTGTACGCTAAACGCATACCCAATTGTGCAAGAACATTTGATATTATTTTGCGTAAATGACCTGTGTGATACGCTATACAAGGTCTCTGGTTTGATTGGGATATGAATTTGTGATAATTTGAGATTTGTGAGGGTGTGAGACTTGGGATAACCCGATTTTCTTCTGGGAATTAATTTTTTTGGGACGAGTTTTGATTCCCCTGGGTTGCAGGATCGTGCATGTTTCGGTTGTCATTGGCATTCCCATCAAAGTGGCCTTGTGAGTCTTTTTGTGTATTACTTTAATTAATGGTGAAGTGAAGAAAGCGTGATTATTTGTGAGATGTTTCTGGAAGGCTCAAAGAGTCCAAAAAATCCCATTAAGAGAGAGGTTATGCCCAAGGGCGGCCTGGCA
This sequence comes from Chara braunii, assembly GCA_003427395.1. Lineage (NCBI taxonomy): Eukaryota > Viridiplantae > Streptophyta > Charophyceae > Charales > Characeae > Chara > Chara braunii. Next base: position 1,604,867 of record BFEA01000163.1, on the reverse strand, counting down.
AAGTTTGAAGGGTATTTTCAAGTGAAAAAATGTCTTAAGGCTATATGAACAAATCCATCCATGAGCGGGAGGATGGCTGAGGGATTTTTATGGGTGATTCTCCTTCAGAACGGAAGGAGTCTTAAAAATTATTATGGAAGGCTCACCCTTGAGGCCTTGATGGAAGGGGCTGGCTTAAAAAGAATTTTTATGGAGTTAGAGTATTATCTCCGGCCAAATCGGCAGTTCCACTCTGTTGGGCCTCAGCTGCCAGTAAGCGTGTCATCTGCAGCAGGGAAGCCTGTCATGTAAGAAAGCCCTTTCCCGGCCAGTGGCTGAGAGTCCCGGGTGGTTTTGTGTGTGGCAGGGGGTAAGGGAGGAACAGTTCAATTCGGCATCCCCGCTTGCGTAGTCGCATAAAAGCTGGTAAGGCTGGGTGTGAGCCCTTTACTCAGCTTGTTATGAGCCACAAGCGGTCTAGTCTGTGACGGGGACTTCCATGATTAAGGCTCCTGGAGAAAAACTAAAGTTTTTGCTAATAGCCGGTGGGAGTGCCATCCACGAAAGGAAGGATCGACCTGATTATGGGGCCCTCCAATCGACTATAATTTTGATTGAAAGTGGCATTGAGTTTTGTTTGGAAAGAGTTATGAGAGCTGCTCATTGAGCAAAAATTGTGGATGGGACTAGCAAGGTGTGTGATAAAAGTGAAGAATCACACTCATAAAAGTAGGATCTATGGGGAAGAGGGGTGACCTTCTTTATTTTGAAAGACTAAGTGAATATCACCGCCCATACCTTTGACGAGTTAGAAAAATGAGTGACTTTTGAATGGTAATAGTGCCTTATGGGACTGGGCTTAACGGGGCCCTGCCCACAAGGTACATTTGTGGTATGTATGATGGGGTCCAACACCCAAATCTTCTAGAGTAGCTGAAGGATTGAGGTGTCTGATTAAATCCTACAATGAGGTGTTCTTCTGAGAGAGGGCTTGTAAAAAAGAGTATATGGATCGGTTGAGTTTGAGTAAGTGATGGGTGAAAGGTGAAGAATCTACCTAGAGACAGAGGCCCTGAAATTTGACCCACCACTGAGTCTGAGTCTTAGCCAGCGGTGGGGTGATCAGTGTGTCCGGCGCGATAAACATCGCTCAAAGGGACCGGGAGTGTTGTAGTCCTAAGTTTGGCTTTGGATGGCTCTCCGTCCGTGATTACAGTGGGTGGAAAGTGGGTTTGCCCACTTTGTTGAAGTAGAAGTGGAGGAGTGTTTGTGCTTAGCCGATTACTCGGCTATTATAGATTTCTAATTTTGATCAAAAATTGAATGATAGTTTCGACCTTTGGCTTCTGCACGGATTGCCTTAAGGAAACGAGGTCTAGTGTTGATACAACTAGATGACCGTTTCAGTTGAAGTTAAAAACTCGGGGAAATTATCAGGTACTTCTTCTGAAGACTATAGTTGAATAGAAATACTTGGTGCGACGGGGACGTCGTTTAATAGGGTCCGGGAAGACTGTCGTACCAAATACCCTTACAAGGGTATTTGGCGTGTTTTTTTTGCAGCTCACGCAAGTGCAGTGTCGCCCGCCTGACGGCGTGCACGTGAGCGGGAGCATAGGTCCTTGTCAGGGTGAGGGGCGCACGTGGCGGCATGAGGTATTGACGGTGAGGCGCAACTGTGCGCTGCCTAGGCGTGTGCGGAGTCACGGGTCAGTGGGGCGCGCGACGTTTGTCTATGTTTTCTTTTTCTATTTTTTTACTGTTGTGTTATTTTGACTTTATAGGGTCCGGCGACGTGACGCCGGAGTTAGTGGTCGCCACGGCAGTCGAGGACCTTAAATGTACGGTGCGTGGAGGGACGGTGGGTATTTTGACCCACGGCTAGGGAGGAGTATCAGCGGCGGGGCCCTTGGCGGGTGTACTGGCCCCCCCCCGCGGATGTGCTGTGAGAGGCTTGTGAGTGAGCGGGCCGTTGGGACCCGCGAGCTGGCGGACTGTGCCCGGGGCACTATGGCAAGGTCCACCGCGGTACTACGGCATGTTGCGGACCATATGGGACCGTGCTGTGGGCCTGCAGTAGGCCCGCGCCCTCAACTGCAGGGCGGCCTGTGTAGGGGTTGCCCGTTGGGGACCCGAAAGGGCGGCGCACTGTCGAGCAGCAGCTGGCCGATAGAGAGGAGCAGGGAGCGCAGCCGGGGCGAGTTGAGAGCCCAGCGGTGTAGCGCAGTGAGGGCAAGGCGGGGCCAGCCGATGCGGTGCGCCGTCCGCTTCCCACCATTGCTGTGAGAGGTTTGAGTGTGAGCGTGCCCGCTGGGGCACGTAAGATGGTGAACTATGCCTGAGCGGGGCGGGTACCCATGGGAGGCTGCCACATTTTTCATTGTGCGGCAGGCTGTCCCAGCAGCAGGCCAGATTGAACCCACATCCACTTCGGCCTTCAAAGTTCTCATTTGAAGATCGCTACTGCCACCAAGATCGGCCCCAAGGCCCACTTCACCCAGGCTCATGCTGCTGGCTTAGCAGCGGGCCCGTGCCCTCCTACCCGCCGCAAGAGCCAGCAGCCACCGGCCCTCAGGGCTGATTGACTCAGCAGGTGAGTTGCTACTCACTCCTTAGCGGATTTCCACTTCCGCGGCCACCGGCCTCCGGACTGTGTCAATCACTGCCTGTTGCGGTGCCTGGCTTAGTGCACCAGTTAGCGGAGGAGAAGAGTGTGAAGGCAGCCAAAAAAAAAAAAAGAAAAAAAAAAAAAAGAAAAAAAAAAAAANGGAGTCACGGGTCAGTGGGGCGCGCGACGTTTGTCTATGTTTTCTTTTTCTATTTTTTTACTGTTGTGTTATTTTGACTTTATAGGGTCCGGCGATGTGACGCCGGACTTAGTAGTCGCCACGGCAGTCGAGGACCTTCAATGTACGGTGCTTGGAAGGACTGTGGGTATTTTGACCCACGGCTAGGGAGGAGTATCAGCAGCGGGGCCCTTGGCGGGTGTACTGCCCGCCCCCCCCGCGGATGTGCTGTGAGAGGTTTGACTGTGAGTGTGCCCGTTGGGGCACGTAAGATGGTGAACTATACCTGAGCGGGGCGGGGCCAGCGGGTACCCATGGGAGGCTGCCGCATTTTTCATTGTGCGGCAGGCTGTCCCAACAGCAGGCCAGATTGAACCCACATGCCACCAAGATCTGCCCCAAGGCCCACTTCACCCAGGCTCATGCTGCTGGTAAGCAGCGGGCCAGGGGCGTTGTGAGGAAGACTGCAGCGATATTGCTGCAGCTCGTTTGACGGAGAGGGGCACAGTGTGGCGAGGTAGCTGTAGCAGGGTGCCCCAGCAAGGTGCTCACACGGGACCCTCCCCACCTCTGAGTGCTCATTTGAGAATTTTATACTACCACCAAGGCCTGCACCGGGACCACGTCCTCCTGACTACTGCGTTGTAGTGCGGATCGACCGTCGAGGCTGATCGATCTGGCAGGTGAGATATTGCGCACTCCGTAGCAAGTTTCGCCCTCGATGGCCGACGAGCCACTGTCGTATAGAGTGAGACCAGTGCCGTCTACAGGCTAGTGCGCTGTTTAGCGCAGATGAGAACGCACAGTGCCTGCAGAGACGAGCGAGGGGCGGTGGAAGAAAGGCCAGAACGAAGTGCTAGAATGGGAGATGTGGCCAGCAGGAACTGGCTGAATCCGGGCAGCTTACCCGCCAGGTGCATGCAACAGAAAGAAGGGAATGAATCTAGCTGTCATCTGCTGCAGGGTGCATGCGGGGGGAGAAGGAGCGCAGCCATGGAGGAGGGGCTATGGCGAGTAAAAAGAGTGTAACTCGCCCGCTTCTCAATGAAATTGGGCGAGGGCAGATGCTAGACCGGGGTTCTTGGACCAGGCGAGTTCAGTGGTAGCATTAGTTTTGGCAATGGATTAGAGTAGAAGGGGGTTAGTAGAAAAAGTCGTGCGCGGGAGATGGCTGAAAGAACGAAGAAGGAAAATGGCAAATGCATATCCCGCTCGTTTCCGGACGAAATCGGACGAGGGGGGATGCTAAATGGGGGTTTTGGGCCATTCCGAGTTGAATGGCCATGTTAGATTTTTGATTCGGGCGATGACTTGGCCGTCATGAGTAACGAAAGCTGCGCCCTGGGAAAACTAAGTGAAAAAAGTTACGTATCTGCCCACTTTCAGCGGCTGGTTCCTTCCTATTCTTGTGCATGGGGCAAGTGGTTGAGGCCCCGTGCTTGAGATCCTTCTTGTATCTACCGGCCATATCCATCATCGAGCTGCTGCTTTTGTACGGTCGTGACTGTCTTCAGGGGGCATCTTGACTATGGGGGCCACTGAGTCTGATGAACCTGGCGGAAATCTGAGGAAGGTGCATTTAAGATGAAGAAACAGCAGAAAAATTCAAAGTCTACAGGGGTGAGAAGAAACCAAGGATGGTAAGAGAGAGAGAAAGGGAAAGTCGGGCTTATCTGGTTGATTAGTGCCATACGAGGTGCTGTGCCAGCATGGATGTATTTTTGCTGGGTCCTAGAGGGAGATTCATTCTAGTTTGCATAGTCGACAGTCATGGCTGTGGTGTAGTGGATGAAGATGCAAGAGGTCGGTGAAGGAGGAGACAGCCTTGTCGACCAATGGACCTGCTGAGCAACGAGGTGTTGACAGAGACTATGTAGATTCGATTGACCCCGCTACTTGGAGCTCCCCTTCTAATGGGTTAGAATCTAGCCATGGTAAGCGGCCAGATACAAATAGGTGGAGTAGCGCAGTTTGGATAGTGGTTAGTGAACAGAACGGGAGTAAGGCTGAAAGGAAAGGGGCGTGCTCTCATCTGGTAAGTCTAGCCGACATCGTGTCTTTCGACAGTCCTGCAGAGGAATCCATTTGGCGGTAGAGCGAAGTTGCTAGTACTCGCCTTATGGCCACGCTGGCCTTGGTGGTCAAGGACAGGACTGCACTGTCTGCTCACCGCCCCGATTGTTTGTACTGGTTACTGAGCATCCGTCATGTTGGCCATAGTGGTGAGCGGGGTGCAGCCTGCTTTTTTTGGAAGGGGCCTGGTAGCTGTTGATAGGGCTCTAGTGCTGCTCCTCATGGCGGCCTTGTGCTTGTATGAGTAAACGAGAGGAGTGAAGGGACCAGGGGGCTTACCTGGTGAGACTGGTGGAGTTGCAGAACTGCCTGCTGGTTGCTGTGCCGCCTCACCAGCGGGCTGAAGAGGTGAGGAATGAGCAGGGAGGCTGCAAATTTTGCCTGTTAGCCTGTGAGTCGCGCAGCCCATTAGCCGGAGAAGGGGTCAGTAAGCGAAAGAACTACGAGGTTGCCGAGACAGGGTGACGAAAGGAGATGGTGGGAGCGAAAGATCGAAGTAACTCACCTGTTCTTCGTGGACAACGGGCGAGCGAAGGTCCGTTTTGGGGCTCTTTTYCCGGTGCTGCGAGTTTGGTGAAAGTGTTAGCTTAGCGTTGGAAGAGTTGGGATCGCGGAGCTCGGCTGTGTACTTACCATCGACGAAGTCAAGGGCTACAGGCGGTGGACTGGGCAGGAAGTACACTGCTGACATTGAGTTCGAACTGCAAGCGGGTGGTGAGCTGCGCAAGCATACCCTGCTATACAGATGAACCGCCGCTGATAACGAACTGTGCTTCCCTTCTCTGGTGTGTGTGAAAGGATGGTTGCTGGATACCGAGGCTGCGGCTACTGTAGTTTTGTGATTGTCTACGTACGAGTGGCCTACCACTACCTTTCGTTCACCTTTGCCTCGCTACTGCGCACGACTGCAAGGCACATAGTGTAAGCGAGTTGCTACGTATTGTTGGGCTGCACAGCGGGTGCACGGTGCTGTGCATGGCTGCTGGAGGTACAGTGTCGGCAAACTGTTGTGGTAATTGGCATGGGCGTAATAACGGGGCGTGATTACGGCAGCTTGGGGGAGTGGTCAGGTTCGGCGAAGGGGGGGGGGATATTGCTGCGCACTGAGAGGTCGTCAGGGAGTCAACAGTCGAAGGGTGACTTCAGTTTGGCCGAACCGCTGCGTATTTGCGGGGCCCTCAGGCGAATCAAGGCAACAAGGCCCTCTCTTGGGAGTTGAGGCAGTCCCTTTCTTGTATCTCGAGAGTCTGAAACCCCTTTTTTTGCCCTTCTGACTCTAAATCTAGCCTGTTTGGTCCTGAGAGGAAGGCGGCAGGCGGGATTGCAACCCGTAATCCGTGCCAAGGCCTTTGTGGGAGGTTGCCCCACCGATTGCGGGAGCCCTGTCGGAACTCAGGAGGAGTTCTGGAGGCAGGGAACTCAGAGGTAACCTTTGCTTCCCCTTGTAAACCCAGTATAACCCCTATCTACACACCTCCCTATGGAGTGTTTGGCTATGCTGAGTGCAACCTCTACTTTGACTTTTGGATTGACTTTCAAGACACAAATCAGACCAACTAAAGGAATGCTTGTATAATGGCAATTTCAGTTTCTTGATTGTCTGAAGGCAGATTGTCACAAGGGGTTGCATCAGGGGGAAGGTTGGGAGGAAGGCAATTTTGCTTGCGATTGAACGGGACTTATAGGGTCAGACATTGTTTCTAAGATGAATGGCCTGACTGCTGTGTTTTGTTCTGTTTTCTGAAGAACCAAGCATTGTTTCTAAGATGAATGGCTTGGTTGCTGTGTTTCTTTAATTGTGCCAGACATTATTTATAAGATGAATGACCTGGCTACTTATTTCTGAGGGGTATTGCTTGCTTGACTTTTGAGGGCCAGATATTGTTTCTAAGATGAATGGTCTGGCCGCTGTTTACTTGGGTGGTTTCTAAACAGTCTCTGGATCAGACCCAGGGTACTTTGTTTTTTTTTTTTTTTTTTTTTTGCTGAAAAAGGGGAAGCTGAGCATTGTTTCTAAGATGAATGGCTCATCTCTCCTTGATTGTTTTATTCTGAGGGAGGATTCAGGTCGAGAGGACTAGACATTGTTTCTAAGATGAATGGTCCAAGTCTGAGGCCTCAGGACCATAATGAGAACAAAGGAATAGGGATTCTCTATAATGTTGTATATATATGTATATGTACTTATATGCGAACAAGGCTAGTCAGACATTGTTTCTAAGATGAATGACCTGACTATAGCCTTATCACAAGCGAAGAGAGTATAATCGAGAGCTATAACTGAAGGTAACCTGGGAAGGCTGAGCATTATTTCTAAGATGAATGGCTCAGCCCTACGCCCTCTTTCTGAAGACTAAGGTGCAGAAAGGTATATATAACTTGGCTATTTAAAAAGTTCAGGGCGACTAAGCATGATTTTTAAGATGAATGACTTAGTCAAATGCCCAACGGAAAGAAAAGTAGTTGTACAACCTGTTCGTGTATAACTAAGGCAGAGGGCTGACATTGTTTCTAAGATGAATGGTCAGTCCCAATGCCCTATGTAAGCAGGGTATAAAGGGTTAAAACACTAAAAGACTATGAACTAATGTTTGCAATGTCAACCTGGGGTTGGTGAGAGTACTTACCTTTGTGGTTTGACTTGCATGTGGCTGAGTGGCATCACTACCTAGTCTGAGTTTGAGTTAATAGGTAGTTGCTGTAGTGACTCGCCACGTGCTAGAGCTATAGGAGTTAAATTCAATTCCTACATTTTCTGGGCTAAGTTTATTTTTACTTAGGTCAAATTCTCGCATTTTCAGAGATTTTTTGTTATACTTGGCTTCGTATAAATTTTGGTAAGCTACTTTCTCTACGGGAAGCGCTGCCGAAATTTCTGCCAATCCAAGGAGTTAGTCAAGTTTCTGACTTCTCAAAGTTCAACTTGTCTAAAGTTCATATATGGCTTAGTAAAAATCTGGGAAGTCTCCTTTTCTAAAGGGAATGCTGCCCAAATTTTTGCTAATTCAGGGAGTTAGACAAAATTGGACTTTGGAAAGTCAAAGACTATTTCTGTTTTCATATTCGGGCTAGTATAAATTCTGGGAAGGCACTTTTCCTACGGAAGCGCTGCCAAAATTTTCTTAGTTTAAAGGAGTTAGATTATATTTTGACAGGTGGCGATTCTAGTAATACACCCTGGATAGGGGAGATTGTGCCATGAGTCTACCTTTCTTTGGACGCTGGCTTAGAGGTAGACTTAGGCTTAACTATTAGGAGAGACTTTGAGATAGATTGTGGTGTGAGGATTATTCTCCAGGGGCTTATGGTTTTAGCCTGGGGCGTTGACCTGTCTTGTGTTACAGGTCCTTTTGATCGTTTGACTCAGGATTTGGACTAGTTTTAGCTTGATCCTACGAGGATCATCTTCTGTTATTACTGATAACAGGTCGGTTGGTTGATCGCCGACTTGTCGGCTCACGACACAACTTTGCTTACACCTGTACCTCAACCTGATTGCCTTAGCCCAGAGATTTGATATGTTTCTTTGATGGTTTTAACTGGACTTCTTTTAATGGCCATTATAGAGAACTTGTGAGATTTATGGAAGATTGGATTATGACTGGGGCTCGAGTGTGTGAGGYGTGGTATRAGTTACAGGGAACAGTAAAATTGACCACATTGGTGTATGGCAAYGTGGMTATTGTRTGTGTCTGTGTTTTATGCAGGTTAGTATTTTGGAGCTTGGTATATGGGYCATACTTTGGAGGCRGTGAGAATGACAACCATGTGTCGCACKATCTGCATACCTGATGGGTTTATGTTTCCCCTTCTTTTACTTTATCTCGAAATCTGATTTGGTATATGAGTGTGGGATGTTTATTTATTTTACTGATTGATTTTGCTTATTAATTTTGATAGTTGGACGTTGTAGTCCGTGACAGCCGTCAAAGTCAAACCCCTTGACTTTTGTCCAGGCCTGGAGTGGGGCTCATCTCCAGGACAGTAAGAAACGACTGCCACCACAGGTATGGACCTGTGTACCACACACTCTGCATAGGGTGCAGAAGAGGGTGTGCAGTGCTCAACCGCGCATGGCGGTTGTCCAACGTCGAAAGATTAACCCTCAAGGCGCGTGTCAGCCGACACTTGAGTGTCGAATGCGGCCCTCGAGACTAGCGAGGACTGCGTGAGTATGGGTACTACATAGCACGCCTTCATTGCGACCGCTTGCGTGCGCTTCCATTGCGAGTCGATATGAGTTAGCCCTGCGTCCGCGCGGTTTTATACTAAGTCTCGCGCGCGACGCCTATCTGATTTCCGCATCGAAAAGTTATGGGACGGCTACTGAAGGGACTAGGAGTGTTGTCGCGTTGTATCGTTTCGTATATGCGTGTGTGTGTGTTTTATTTTTGTGTTCGTAAAGTGGTGTGCGCATGGTGAGTGGGATACGTCCTAGTCGACCGACGACGAGTCGCGCTTGGGACCTCAACCCCCCAAGATGTCGGTTCGCGTGCGGGTCCGATAGGCGTATTACCGCGCGTACCCCCTATGCTACAGCGAACGAGAAACGCCCTCGGCTGGTCCACCTCTGCGATTGCAACCGAGTAGCGTTCGTACTGTGGACTGGTAGCTCGGCGGGGATTCGCCCATCGAAGGGAGGTGACAGCTCCCGTAAGGTGGAGGTAAGTTGTGCTTCGCGTAGGCCCTATCCTGTCGTAGGGGCTCGCGAGAGGTATGGCTGGCGCACTCGGCCGGAGCGGCTTGCGGAAGCTCCATCTATAATTGCGACGAGGGATTTAGACCAACTCCTGCGTGACGAGGCCAGGAGGGTCCTGCGCTGCCTTGGTGCGGTGCTAGACCGATGCGCTCGAGAGCGTGCTCTACCCTCGGTGGGTTGGCATGGTGACTGTGACCCAGTGCTTCGTCCGGGTCCTTTAGATAGCACCGCCCTCTCTCCTTCCAGGTGCTCCACGTGAACACTGGCGACTCTCAAGGTTGAGCGCGCTTGACTCCTCACATGAGAGGACTCTCAAGACAGAACGCACATCCTCACGGTAAGAAGTGTCGAAGAGGGTAGATAAGGTTAGGTGCAACGTACCTCAAAATAGCTGCCCCCAACCACAGATATTCTCACCAGATGACATGATGCCGATTGTGATGACCAATYGYTGCTTTGGCACAACCAGCATTACACCACCATTCCACCTCAGCATCAATCACATATCAGATAGTTMTCATCACACGGCGAACACCCAATATACACACGGTAGCCTTCCTRGCGATCCCCTCTCCACCTGGGTCGTCTACTTGCCTTTGCCCTCCTCACTACACACTCCCTACGGTAGCTCGCCTAGCATACCGCATGCATGTACCGCATAGGCAGAAGACAAGCGCCGGGTGMGCGCAACGTACCACAGCTCCGATACCAAATTGCAAGGAAAATGAGCGATAGCGAACTTCAGAAATCAAACAGCATCATACACATGAGACCAGATAGTCGTGACCTCAAACCAATGGCAGAATTGCATCACAAGTTTTACCAAATAAGAGCACAGCAAAAGCTCATAATTGACAATGCTGGAATAGTCTCATCATCATCAACGAAGAACCAATGTCGATATCCTATCTGACGCTCGGTGCCCAGACTACAGATGGCAGGATCCTATCTAGCCTATCTAGGATGCCGTCAACAGCTTCCCGAAGTACGACCAGATCTCGGCCAATGCCGTTCGCCTCAAGCACCAGGTATGTCTCTCGTATCACTCACAACCTTGATCCCCAACTCACAGATGCCACATGCACCCAAGGACCACCATGCGCCCCATCCAGCATACAGCAGCGCAGCTCGCCTATGGCTGCCTGCTCCTTCCAGCTCGCCCGTGAGCGCGTGAGCGCTGGCCAGCGCTTGTTCAGACAGCCTTACAAAGACTCGCTAAGTGAGACGGCCTACATACATCGCTCGTAGGAAGAGCTCTGGCAATAAATAATGCAGTGTTGTCCACCATTTTSGCATGGCTCATGCGAATCCTCTAGAAGCTAGGGGAATTAGTACTAAATGGTCAGTAGAATTTACTTYTGCTCAAATTCATGGATTTACAAATGCTAGAGATATACTTGAATTAGTGACTCGTCCTTTAAGAAGAAATYAGAGCCTTCATGAACTAGGTTGGAATAATTTAGTGAAAGTAAATTATCAATAAAGTTAARWTATAAAAATTCAGAATATTCATATAGAAATAGAGAGGTACAAGATTGTCTTTTGGGAGATCCCTGAAAAACAACTTGCACACCTGCGTGCGACACTGGCAGCCTACCTCTGGAGGAACGACCACGAGCTCACCCGTTGTATCAAAAGGGTTGCATGAAAATATGTCGCACAACCGAAGAAGGTGGGAGGATTRGGCATCCTAGACCCRGGGGATGAGATCAGAGCCCTGATGTTCAAGGTGGTCATACGCCTCCTGTTAGCAAATGATGTGTCAYGGCTGCACTTGGCACACATCCAACTGGCGCACCTGGCCCCTCCATCCCACCCTGACCGCCCGGTTCATCCCCTCTCCTGGCTCAGCAACAAGGCCTGGTCCGTTCCGAATCCACTGCGGCACAAAAGGGATGGGTCGCACCGAAAGAGTGTAAGATGGGACYTGAAAAACGAYCCTCTTTGGCCATCGATGCTGGAGTTATGGAGGAACATGGGGCCAACCAAGAAGTCCCCTCCGCTTAGGTGGCAGGAAATTTGGCGACAGCCACTGTCTAGAAACCCATTTATCCTCGACAGCAATGGGAGACCCTTCTCCCTCACCACAAACTCCCACTGGCTATCATGGGTGCGAAACGGAATTTACACCCTGGGAGACTTGTGGGACAGCCAGGAGGGTACATGGAAGTCGGCGCAGCAGCTGCGTCACACCCTCAAACACATCAAAGGGAGCCAGCGCAAATTGCAACAGCTACAAATGGCTGTCCCACCTCAGTKGGTAATTACTTTGCAAGAAGGGTCGGTGCTGCGCGGCCCCGACTGGGTCATTYAGGACACACCTAACTCAATCCCCATGACTATCTTTAGGGTGTCACATTTCACACACGAAGGGGTGCAGCTGCACGCTTACGAGCCAGACATACCGGGCGCGAGATGGGCCTCCCTGAAAATGAACCAGGAACTAGACTGCACAGTCCCRGTGAATGGTTTAACAAGAATTAGAGTCGTGCGGTCTAAGGACACAGGATACTACTCTTATGAGATGTCCACCCCTATAGGTGGCCTACCTTTTGACCCGCAAGAGTGGGAATGGAAGGGCCGCAACCCCACCCCGGTATGGCAATACTTAGTTAAGGAGGGCTATAAAAGGGCTCATGCCTTCCACCCCTCCACTTCAGTCGTCCAGAACAGGTGGAAGAGAGATTCCCCGTTATCTGAGGAAAACCTGAGTCACATTCCGTGGGTTACCTACACTCACATTATGCCCACTTCCCATAGAGCCCTCCAATGGCAAATAACCCATCGCTGCCTGTCGACGCCCGACTGGCAAACGACGAGAACTAATTTAGAGCAGGCGGGAGTCCTATCCCCCATCTGCGCTCATTGTGGACCCGGCGCCCTACCACGAAGAGCGGATCTCGAGCACTACCTTCTCGATTGTCCATTGGCGAAAGGAGTATGGCAATGGTGGGATGCAATGTGGCACATGCTCACGGGCGTCGTGTTCCACTGGGATGTTCCTCTCATTCTACTAGGGAAATGTAAGAATATCCCTTCTGCATGGACACCCTTTCAGCGCAACCTATTTCAACACATGAGGCTGGCAGTCCTCATGGTCATATGGCTGGTGAGGTGTTCAGCGGAACGACAAGAGGCGGCCTTTGGGATTTATCAAGCCAAAGCTGAACTGGTAGAAGTCGTTCATGCTAATTTGGTAAAAGCCAGCAGAAATCTTATGAAGGTGGTGGCGGCGGCCCGCGATGAGCACAACAAGAGGCAAGCCGTATCCGCCTTCCGAGAGCTTTGGCTTGACCCCCATATGAAGATGGCGGAGGTGAATGAAAACGGGAAACAAACCTGGAAAAAATGGGCCGCACAAGACGACCGGTGGTCTTACCAGAGTGCAGACTGTTTTCCTACACCGCTGCCGGGCCAGGCATGGGACGCCATGGAAGTGCTGAGTTCGGTCGCTAACCCGGGCGCTCACGTCCACAATGGGTCACCTTCCCAGCCTTTGCGGGAGGAGCAATCCTCCCTGACGCCCGCTGAAATGTCGCCCCCTGTACCGTCGGCCTCTCCCCC
>BFEA01000163.1:1569045-1581250 GCA_003427395.1 Chara braunii | reverse complement strand
ACTGCGACTTTTGGAGGCCCGGAACGCAACATGGGCCGCTGATGAAATTTATCAAAGGCGGCCCGGCCCCAAAAGTTGCCCGTGCTAACCGCCGCGTATTTGTTCTTTGAGCGGGGAAAGGTACTGGTGGTAAAAAGGGTTCTTGAAGGGAATCGAGGGTCTCAGGTAACGCTGTCTGCAAGACCCCATTTCCCGGTTGGGCCCAGGGCGCGCTGTGCAGATTTCTTTTTTTTTTCCTTCTTTTTGTTTTTTCTTTTCCCCCCGTGGGGGATGGGCCACGCCCTGCTCCGCTGCAGCGCAGTACGAAGGCAACGCTGGAGAAGTCGAGCAGGCAAGCCTACCCCTGTGACCCCCCTGTAGCCCTTAAAATTTAATTTAATATCATGTGTCTCGATGGACCACGGACCAGATATGAAACTGATTAGAACAGATACCACACTTGATCTTAGACAAAAGGCTGAGAAAAGTATTGTGCAGATTTCTTTCGCAGTGGGCGGTGCTCTTTTTTTTTCGGTGGGCGACACGACAGGAAATGTGTTCATTCTTTTTCCCCCCAGCCACGTGGCACTCCCAAGCGAAGTGGACTGGGGCGTCTTTCTTTGGGTCTTTGTGCCGCATGGCGCACACTCTTTTTTTTTTTCGGTAATATGATCCCGGCAGGGCTGTGCCAGCAACCGGGCGGTTGAACCCCAGGTGGTCCAACCGAAATGCCGGTTGGGCCCAAAAGTGGTTTTTTTTTTTTTTTTTTTTTTTTTTTTGTTGAAAGAATGGTCGGACTGCGGTCGCCGAGATCTCCCCAAATCCGCAAAGAATATGTGAACAGAGAAGTTTCGTTCCACAGGGGGTTTGGGGGGCGCGGGGGGAAGGAAGAACAAGAAGTGAGAAGAAAAAAAAAACTAGGCTATGGCGGGCTATGGGAGAGGGGGTATGCTTTGAGGATGACTGGGAGGAGCAGGAGAAGACAACGAAGAAGAAGAACTGGGGAGGAGCAGGAGACGACGACGAAGGAGAGGGGGTATGCATTGAGGGGGTATGCTTTAGGTCGGCTTGAGGGGGGAGGCAGGGGAGAGGTAGTGGATGGGGGGGCGGGGGGAGAGGTAGTGGATCTGGGGTGCGGCCGGCAGCGGCTGCAATAATTCGTGGAGGTAGAGGAGAGCCAGGAAGTCCAAACTGCTGGTCGGATATTAGCACGAAATTTGTCGGGAGGAAGGGAACTTCAAAATCGCTGAGCGGTCTTCTTTGCCAAGCTGGTTCCGATGCTCTTCTTGGCTTCCACCGAATATTGTGAGCATCATCCATTTCTGAAAACAGCTTGGCCGGGTCCTGCCATAGTTGATAGTAGGATTCTCGGATGGCTTCTTTGGCCACTGGTTCCTTTTCCTCCTGGTAATCCCTGACAAAGTTTTTCCAGGCCTCCTGGGTTCTCACTCTAATGACCTCCTCTATGACTTGATGTGCTTGCTGCAGCCCAAATTGGTGATCATTCCTTTGAAAGGAACATCTGGCTCTCCAGGCGAGCATGAGAACTTGCAGCCTCATATACGCGAAGAGATTGGCTGCGAAGGGGGACCATTTCGCTATCAAATGTTGGTACAAGAGGCATTCTCATGATCATTCTTCCATAAGTAAGCCGCTGCAGCAAGTTTTAGTCTTTGCAGTTGCTTTTGGGTGAGTGACCCGAAAGCGACTTTGTACCATAAGGAGGCGAATATCGCATTGTTGAGAACTAGGGCCTTTCCCACCAGCGATGTCACTTTACCGTCCCAACGCGACATTCATTGGATGGCTAAGTCCACCAGCTTGTCACCGTGGTCCCGGGGGGGGCCCAAAGCCGTTAGGTTCAACCCAAGTACTCTAATCGCCACCTCTCAATTCCTCCATGCCACAAGCGGGGCCATTGGAGGGTCTTCCTGTAGTGGGTGCAGCCACCACCCTTCTGTCTTTGTTTCCCAATTCACCTTCATATCCGTTGCCACCTCAAACAAGTGGATGGTGTGAGCCAAGGCTCGAAAGTTGTCTGCATCAGCCCGGAAGAGGACCGTAAGATCATCTGCAAAGAGTGAGGTGGTGGGAATGAGGTGTGCTGGAATTTCTGGTACCTTTATTTTTTGGATCTGATGATTGGCCCTGATCATTGCAGAAAGGGACTCCATCACAAGGACGAACAACATCGGAGCCATAGGGTCTCCTTGTCTGACCGATCATTGCAATCCAAATTGAGGAGCCAAATGGTCGTTAAGCATGATGTTAGTCGACGCCGTCCTATGTAATATGAATATCCATTTGCGAAAGAGAGGGCCGAATTGCATTTTGGTTAAGCACATGTCAAGAAAGTCCCAATCTACGTGGTAGTAGGCTTTTTCAAAGTCAATGAACAGGATGGCAGCCTCGACTTTCCTTTGACGTGCATATCGAATGGTCTCATTCACTAGCAAGATAGTATCCTGGATATTTCTGTGTGGCATGAAGCCCGACTGATTTGAGTGAATGAGATGCGGTAGGAGAGGTAAAAGTCTATTGGCCCAAGCCTTCGCCACAATTTTGTAAGGAACCGGTAACAACGTTATTGGACGGTAGTTGCGAATCTCCTCCCAGTCACCCTTTTTGTGTAACAGCGTGGTCACACCCTACCCAATCATGTCCCCAAATGTCTCCTCATGAAAGGCTGTCGTCACATATGATGTGAAGTCCCCAGCGAATACTTCCCAAAAGTGTAGCCAAAATTCCTTAGGGAACGCGTCCAGTCCGGGGGTCTTATCTTCACCCATCTCCTGCAGTGCCTTGAGAAGCTCTGTTTGGGTAAGGGGTGTGTCCAATGCTTGACTTTGGCATGTAGCCAGTAGTGCCGGGAGGGCGTCTAAGAGGGTTTTTCTGGAGTCCTCAAACTCCTGCAGTTGCCTGGTCCCCGACTCAGAGGTGAATAAATGCCTATAGTACGTAGAGGCATAGTCCACGATCTGGTAGGCGTTTGTCGCCACAGGTTGGGAGCTGTCAAACGGGTGTTTCAAGGCGGGGACTGTGTTATGTCTACTTTTGGCCCTAGCCTTATTGAAGAAAGTTTTAGTCATGAGGTCGTTTGTTGCATGCTTATTGATTTTGGCTTGTATGCGCCATTTCTCGTTCTGATTGTCGATGTGATCTTGCAGTCGGGTTCTTGCCCTTTGAAGGGCGTCATATGTGGGTGGGTCTGTGGGGTCCTCCATGAGGCTTCTGTTCCAGTCTTCCAATTGCAACAGTAGGTTGTCAAGAACTAGCCTTCTTTGTCTCGCGATTCATATTGAAAGTTTTTTAACCCTCTCCCGTAGTTGTGCGACCCCATTGTTAAACCATCGAACAATCGAACTATCCTTCGGCTTTTGAGCTGACCAGTACTTCCATAATTCTTTTACGTGATTGTTCAGGGTTGGCAGCTGAAGGGGGGATGTGTTAAATTTGAAATAATTGGGGCCCCTGGTCACATGTGTGTGAAACGAGAAACCCATAGCAATCATTCGGTGGTCGAAAGACTTGCAAGGGGAGAAAGTTAGGATGCCCGCCATCGTAAGAGTCCTGTTAGGTCTTCTGAGAGGAGGTCTAGGTCTATCCTTGAATTAGAGAGCCCTGCCTCCCCTCTCGATCTCACACATGTGTAGGCCTTCGTGTTAGGATGGAGGTGTCGATACGAATCCAACAAACCCAGTTCAGTCATCATGTGAGCTAGTGCAATGCTGTCAGGTCCACCCTCCCTACTCCTGTTTTGGAGGCCTGATGAGCACGATGAAGACAATGATCTTCTATCCAAGGAGGGATCTAATGTTGTGTTAAAGTCGCCAATCATGACAATGGGGAGGTCTTTCGGGAGGGTCTAAAGCAGGTTGTAGAAAAAATGGGCTCTTTGTCCAGGGTCATTAGGGGCATAAATGCAAGCCAAACAGATTTCCTCTTCCCCAACCTTCGCTCTTAGCCAGACCCATCTACCTTCAGATTGGTCCCATTGTGCATGCACCGGTGTAAGTCTCGTGGAGGGGGGTAGCCAAATGGCTACCCCTGTTGATCCCGCTGAACTGGCCGGTGCCGCAAATGCCGTGTGAGGCCAGATTTGGTGGGCCCGAGCTCGGTGGGGAGCGGAGTCTGTGAGGTGTGTTTCTTGGACGCCAATTGCATCAGGCCATTTACCCCCCATATCTCGGGTTATCAATTTCCACAGAGCGTTGGATTTGTGGTCATTTGGTTGAGCCAGGCCATTGACATTGATAGACCGGATGTCCAAGTCAGCCTCCAGTAGTTTTTGGGTCCAGGGTGGTTGGCGGCGATGTGTCGGGGGGGGGCAAGGTTGACTTGGGCAGGCAGGATTGTTCATCGGTGGTGGTTGCCTGTGTCCATCATTGTCCCCTCCGGGATTATTCTGGTCCCCTTTCTGTCCTCCCTGCGCCCGCTGGATCAGTGATACCGGGGGCTGCGGTCGGGATTGTGGTGAGTCTGAGTATGAGCAATAACGTGACCTGCTATTTTGGTTGACTGACATCCGTGTGTTGTGATGATCTAATCGATTATCGGAGCCCCAATAGCGAGGCTGTTAATGAACAGGGGGTCATCCCACATCCTACAGGCATCCAAGGCGTCTTCCTCAAGCAGCCTCTGCAAGAACAACACTTGTTCTTCCGCCGCCCAGGTGTTGTTTGTGCGCATTCTTGCTATCGGGGCATCGAGGAGCTCTTGCTGTGAAAACCATGTTATATGGTTTTCCTGAGAGTCCAGCTGATGGTCTGTTTCAAACAGAACCAGATCGGGGTAGCCCCTGCCGGGAAGGGGAGGTCCCTAGGAAAAACCGATCCGAACGCCCCCCGGTCACCTTGTTGGATGATGTGATTGCGCAACATATGCCTTGTGAGGACCTGATGGGTGGTGCCCCGCCATCCGAGTATTGTAAGTCCTGGGGGGGAGTCTGTTAAACTCTTGAGGGCCCGGGCTGCCACCTTGGGGACTCTTGGGGTGCTATGCCTTAGGCCAACTAACCATTCTCCTCCCTGTTGTCGTCGTCTCATGGGTAGGATGACCACTCCATCGTTTAGGCTCCCCCCCGGTAAGCCTTCAGCTGTTGTCCTCATACAGTCCCTGAATACCGTGCGCTTGGCTGGCAGCCTCACTTGCACCTCTTGTGGAGGTACAGGATTGGCATCCAAAGGATGGTCGGGGGGGATGGTCTGGATGACTTCGAGTCGGGTTGTCCCTATATTCTATTTCAGGAGGGGGAGATTCCACTCGAATATTGCAGCGGAGTGTCTTGTGCTGTGAGAGCAGTCCGAGCACTCTGAGTCTTCAGAGGCCGATGTTGAGCTGGAGTTAGTGCCACTATTCTTCTCCTTCGTCCACTCAATCATCGCTCTCTCATCCTGCATATCTGCAGATTCTCTTGTCCTCTGAGCTGGGAGCCGTCGGATATGCAACAGGGGGTTCAACAAATGTTGGGGTACCATTTCTTCTGATCCCTGCAGTATAACCGCCTTACTGCAATCAACTTCCCCCACTGTGCTGTCCAATTCCTGGACTATTATTTCGGGCCACTCTATCCCTTCAAATGAGAGGGCTCCCTCCTGTTGTTCTGCTGTAGTATCTGGAAGGGCAAGATTTTTCCTTTCCCTCCCTTCTCTGGCTTGGGTCGCTTTGCGGATCTTGTGGATGTTGGTCAGAAGCCCTTGCACAGTGGTTAGGATTGTCGCTGCTACCACCTTCCAGTCTATGGCCGAAGGGTCTTTTGCTTTTTCCAGCAGTTTGACAACTGATTCTGTGCTCATGAATGCTCGCCTGATCCTTTCCCAATGTAGCGGAGGAATCAGGGAGTGATCTCCGCGGTTCTCAGATTTCAGAACAGCCATGAGCACAGCATCAGTGACTGCCTTAAGGCGGTTTCTGATTTTCTTGTCTTTATGCATTTGACGGGGGGGGGTTGGGTTGTGAGGCTTTGTGTGACTGTTCCCCATCTCCAATAGTCTCCGGTCCCCCTACATCTCCCATTTCCACTTCCGTGGTTGGGGGCGGCAGTGGGGCCTCCCCCTGAGGGGGAGGGGAAGGGGGAGACGGCTGGGGCGGGGGAGGAGGGAATTGACCAATCGGCAGGTGCATACATGTGTTCATTTCCCTGGTTGATTGTGCATTCAGGATGGCCATCGTCTCTGGGGGAATGTTGATCATTGGTGGGGCGAGAAAGGGGGGGGGCCCTACAAGGGGTTGTAGGCTTGGGGATGGATGGGGGTTGGGGCCAAGCGGACCCAGTTCCAGGTCCCTCCCTCCAGCCCCGGGGGTATATGTAGATATTGAGTCTGAGTGTCCCGGGGGAGGGGGACCTGACTGGTCCATGGGAAGCTCCCCCATGGAGTCGGTTTGTATGTGCTCCACCCCCTCCATGTCTTTTCCTTTGTTGTGTGTCGTGGACGGTATCGAGGCTGCCATTGCTGCCAGCTTCCCTTTCCACTGTTCAAGTTTTCTGAACTGGTTCCCCCCCTTCTCCCTGGCCCGTTCCAGCCCTTCAGATATCGTCAGGGATGCCTTAGGATATGCCCCTGCCTAGAGATCAGTGGTAGGTGTGTTAATGTTGTTATCCAATCATTCTTGTTCAGCGGGGAGGGGAGGGGGGTCGCAGGAGGGGGCCTGGGATGGAGTAGGGGCGCCGACGCCGGAGGGGTCAAGTGCAGGAGGTATTGGAGAGTCATGTGGCAGGTTATCCTGTTTGTTGTGTTCCTCCTTCTTCTGTTGGGGGGGTTTATTTTCTTCCCCCTTCCTTCGACTCCCATCCTGACAGTTGTCCTTGCCCTCGTCCTCTCTCTGTTGACTCCCGCCTTTCGTGTCTGTGCTCTTTTCCACCTCCTTTTCTTTCTTATCCTCGCATCCTCTGTCCCTATCCTTTTATTTTTCTCCCCTCGTCCCATATTGCTGGTTTTGTCCTTGCTTTTGTCCTTGTCCATCCATTTCCCCCCTCTGTCCCGTATCTTTCTCGTCTTTCTCCAGTGCTTTGCAATCTTGCTTCGTTTCTCTTTCTGCTCTTGTTGTTTCTTTTACTCTGTCCCTTTCATATAGTCTTACGGAGAACCCGTAGCAGCCAGCCTGAGTTCAAGCCTCGAACGAGGGAACATCCAGAGGCTGAACCCGACCTGCACGTGGGCGATCCCGCCAGGGGTCAGCCGGTAGGATCAGGACCGAGCTTCTTCGATGGGCCAGTCGCTCTGCCTCCCCTCCGGTCCCCTCCCCCTACGAAAGTACATGATGCCCCAGTCTCTGCTCAATGTCGCTCATGGGCAGAGACCTATCTTTAGGTGGCAGGCGCCAAGCTTGCCCAGGAAGGTACACGAGGCAATGGGGATTGGACCCAAGACCTCCTGAATGCCACTTGTGTGCCTTACCAACTGAGCTAGGTCGCTGGCTCTCATTTTTTTCCCTTGAGTTGCTTGGAGTTGTCTTAGAGAAGCCTTGAATCATTAGCGGCATTACCTCCTAGGTCGGCACTTCAAAGTTTATTCAGACCATGAGACACTTCACTGGCTAAAGACCCAAGCCCGGATGACACCTAAATTGACAAGGTGGGTTGGGGAGATAGATCAGTTTGACTTTGAACTACAGCCAGTGAAGGGGAAGTATAATGTCCTTACTGATGCACTAAGTAGACGTCTACGGTGCCATTGTGGCATATTTGGATGCAAGCGCCAAGTTGCAAGAGAAAATTTGATCCACTTATGTTAGTGATCCTGTCTATAGTCAGTTAATTAACAAGGTGCAGATAACACCACACGAAGTTCCATACTATAGGGTGGCACAAGGACTATTGTTTGAGAAACGGATATGCACGACAAATTTTGCATATCGAACAGTGAGGAGATACGCAGTCTAATCCTAGGGGAATGCCATGATACCGAGGGACACTTCGGTTGGAGGAAGACATATGCTAACCTCCTACGTTCCTACACATGGACTGGAATGAAACATGATTGTATAGCTTACGTGCAAGGTTGCAAAGTGTGTAAAGAGGAACAAGAGTTTCATGCAGCCTTGGTTTATTTAGACCACTGCCTATATCGTCGGGTCCCAGAGACTCCGTGTCTATAGACTTTATGGACACTAAGGTTAGAAGTAGGAATGAGAAGAGCCATGTTATGGTAATTGTGAACAAATTTTAACTATTACAAGTGATAGGGACGCGAGATTCATAGGCGAACACTGGTAGCAACTCATGAATGTCTATAGGTCCAAAGTGACTATGTCTTTAGGTAGACAACTTGAGACAATCAGACAGATTGAGCAGACGAACAAAGTATTACAGCACGTGCTACGCATGTACATCCGGCCAGATCAGATTGACTGGGATGAACATCTGGCTAAGGTCGCTAGTGCTTATAACAACTATGTGCATTTGGCTGCAGCGAGAACGCCCACTGAGCTACATTTGGGTTGGCGCCCACACAGGCCCGTTGACTGTCTGAACCCTGATAAAGTGCAAAGGCTTCCGCCAAAGACTAGAGAATTCACTGTGCAGTATGAGAAGGACTTAAGGAAAGTCAAAGATATAAGAAGAGCACAACATCAAATGATACAACACGCGAATAAGCACTACAGACCTTCACAATTTGTTATAGGGGATTTGGTATGGGTAAAGTCTAAAGATTTTCTCCCAGAGGAGAACATCTCGCATAAGTTATTGCCTGCGTATAGGGGACCGTGGCAGATACTTGACGGGATTGGTGATGTGGATGGTCCTTCCTACGTTGTTGAGATTCCTCCACATTTGGACACTTACCTGGTGTTCCGTGCCTCTAAGTTGCTCCCTTGTGTCAGCAATAAGCTATTCCCGTCTCGAAGATCTATGATTCCTCCCGATATGGATAGGCGCAATCCATGACGCAAAGATAGGAGAACTTCCCCGATATGCGGGCCTCGATCACAAACCAATCAGTCTGTGTCTTAAACTAGGAACGACAACCAACAGAGGGCGAAGCTTCTTCAAAATCAATAATTCACTTCTAAACACACCAGAACTAAGAGTCGCAGTCATGTCTGCATGTATTAGTCATGATTATTCCACCCAGGACTTCCCGGATTTGGTCAGGGTACTGGCGGATTCTACGGCTAGAGCCTCCAGAATAATCGCCTGTAAGAGAAAAGCAAAAGAGGAACAACTACTACATGTAGTAGAAATAGCAGAAAGGAATCTCCTAAGCGACCCAAGGAATATCTTTACGAAAGAGTCTTTGAACAAGCCAGACAAGAGATGTCTGAATGGGAGGAATGGAGAAACAAAGGCGAGGATGAGAGCCCGAATGAAGGAGTGGGAAGAAGGAGAGAAAATGACCAAATATTTCTTCAACAGAATCAAGACTAATCCAAGGAATGCAAACATAGAAAAACTACAGACAAAACAGGTTCTGACATCAAATCCACAACAAATGCTAGCAGCAGCAGCAACCTTCTTTCAAAACCTCTACACATCCAAGGAGCAAGACTACTCTCTCCATGAAACATCGCATGCAAGAACCAAATTTCTGACTCATTTGGATAAGACCATTTCATCAGAACAGGCGAAGGCCTTGGATAAACCGATTTCGGAACAGGAGGTCTACGAAGCACTGCAATCTATGAATCCG
The DNA here is from genome assembly GCA_003427395.1 of Chara braunii. Taxonomy (NCBI): domain Eukaryota; kingdom Viridiplantae; phylum Streptophyta; class Charophyceae; order Charales; family Characeae; genus Chara; species Chara braunii. Next base: position 1,571,642 of record BFEA01000163.1, on the reverse strand, counting down.
AACAAGACCCCAGGACTGGACGGTTTATCCAAGGAGTTTTGGGTCTCCTTCTGGCCAGCTCTAGGTACATAATATCTCCAATTCCTAGAGAAGGCCTGGTATAGAGGGACACTGGGCAAGCTCCAGAGCACTGGTGTAGTCTCCCTTATCTACAAAAAAGGCGACCCAACAAACATTAGGAACTACAGACCCATCTCATTACTCCCAGTAACATATAAAATTCTAGCTAAATTGCTAGCCAATAGAATTAGGGCTACAACAAGGAGCTGCTTCCACATAGACCAGACAAGATTTATCCCAGGAAGATTCATCTTAGATAATGTAATAACCCTCAATGAATTAGTCAAATACATTCAAGATAAAAAAATAAATGCTGCGATACTGTTCTTCGATTTTGAAAAAGCATACGATCAGGTCAATTGGAATTTCTTACAGCAATGCATGGAGAAAATGGGCGTAGGTCCAAACTTCAGAAAATGGGTCAGGATCCTTTATTCGGATGCCCATGGCTTGGTTCAGGTCAACGGACACCTGTCACAACCATATTGTATGTCTCGATTGGTGAGACAAGGAGACCCGCTAGCTGCCCCAATCTTCCTCTTCATCATGGAAACAATTGCCTCTTTCCTAACAAAAGACCCATCAATCGAAAGGCTGGTACAAGATGCACAACACCCAGTAGCCTTACCTACCACCATTCTTTTCGCGGATGATTTGACAGTCCTAATACGTGCCTCAGGCTCTTCCTTCCAAGCCCTCACTAGGGCTCTGCAAGCCTTCCAAATTGCATCAGAAATGAGAGTTAACTGGCCCAAAACAATAGGCTGGTGGCTAACTAACCCACAAACCGCTCCCCCTCAGAGTACTCCGGAAGGAATGAACTGGTCTTTTGGCAACGAACACCTCAGATTCCTAGGAATCCAAGTGTCCAAGTACGACACTAACCAAGCAATGGCACCAACCATAATGAACAAGATGATTGCTAAATTGGGTAGCTGGTCCAATGTCTATACCTTAATTTTTGGTAGAGCCCTGATCCTGAATGCATCAATTTTTGCAATGATGTGGTATGCAGCCACAATTTGGAGCCCACATAGGCAGCATAAAGTTCAACTCAGAAGAAGAGCGGCCGCCTATTTGTGCACAGGAGACCCGTCAAAAGACAAATTCATTTCCAAAGTAGCATGGAAGTATGTTACTCTGAAAAGATTGCAAGGAGGTTTGGGAATTCTGGACCCAGGAACCCAAATCCAAGCCCTTCAAACAAAGTGGATCATGAAAATGATAGCCAATAATAACCTTCCCTGGAGCAAGTTAGGACTTCACAGAATACAACAAATAGCCAAATACAAGACCCCTGACAACATGCGTGGACTCTTTTGGATCATGAGTAAGTCCTGGGCTATGAAAGGCGGGGGGCAAGCTAATCACCAGGGGGAACAGGAAGAAGAACAGGAGGAAGATTTTTGGAGGCAACTATTGAAAGCATGGAGGGAAATACTACCGGCCAAAGTAAGAGAACCAGCAATTAAAGAAGAAGTTCTCAGGCAGCCGATCTTCTGTAACCAAGATTTGTTGGACCCACAAGGAAAACCATGGACCCTAACTACAAAGGATACAAAATGGGGGGCGTGGCTAGAAAAAGGAGTTTGGCAAATCAAACATCTTTGGCAGGATTCGGAAAAAAGATGGAAAACGATAGGAGAATTAAGAGAAACATTGAGGGGAACCCACAATCTACAAGCCAATCTGAATAACATATTGATTGCAGTACCAGGGAAATGGCATGAGCTACTGAAGGGTTCTTGTGAGTGGAGAACAGGCGAGTGGGCAACACAGCGGTCCGAAAACATCCCCACTGCTGCTTATCAGTTCAAATCAAGGGAGGGACCAGGGAACACATGGTTAGTATGTGACATATAAACAATCAAGGACCCGAGATCAACCACAAGCCTCTTAGGTGGTAATTCTTCAGGAGAGAGCCTTTCCATAACAAGCAGTAAGGAAAGTAAGAGTGGTAGAATCTGACGAACGACGCATGTATGAACCTTTACTAGGCATAGCAGAGTTGGAGGTCGATCCAGCGGAATGGGCTTGGAAGAGGAAGTCTAGTAGACTAGGAATAGAGAAGCGTAATAACATCATTGAATATTCTACTAAGCTGGGTTATTCCCTAAGAATGAGATCGGTCTCAATAATCCAGACCATTAACCAGAGATGGGAAAACCACCTCAATTTACCACCTAACCAAACTCTCATCTCCTCATGGAGTAGACTACTCGCCATCAACCCTGTCAAGATAAGAAGCTTCCAATGGCTGTTAGCCTATCGGGCGCTCCCAGTTAACAAATGGTTGAACAAAAGAAGGAACTCCCAGGTGCAATCACCTATGAAAGAACTTTGTTCCATTTGCCAGGAGGGACTGACAGTTGATATAGAACACTGTTTGCTAGAATGTCAGAAATCCAAACAGTTATGGACTCAAGCCTTCCGGCTTTGGCTCTTAATCACTAGCAAACCAATGCCATCGGATCGAGTCTCTCTCTTACTGGGACTACACACTGACAAGGCATGGCAGAGATTCGAAGTTTCTTTTT
>BFEA01000163.1:1556314-1567845 GCA_003427395.1 Chara braunii | reverse complement strand
CGACAGCACTCAGCTGAGAGGAGCTAGGAGCCAGGCGACTCAGAGGATCAGAAGGTAGAGGACATAGGCTAACTTAGGCAGGGGTGAGGGGTGGTGCATCCTTCTCTAGGGAAGTAATCAATGCCGTCCACTCGGGCCTCTTGGCCAGAATGGGGAGGAGTGTGCGTGTGTTTTCATTGTATTCATATTTGACTTGCCGGGGGATTAGGAACCGAACTGTTGCTCCCCAGAATGGCAGGAGCCAGAATCGAGAGGTTCTGTTAAAAAAAAAAAAAAAAAGAAAGAAAAGAATGGCAACTATGACTTCGAGCGCATTGTTGCAGAGGATATTTATAGATCTGGACGCAGGGGCAGACCCCAGCAACAGTATAAAGTCAGATTTGCTTATCAAGAACCTTTGGGAGATCGCTGGTTTACTAGAGATGAGCTAGTAGAGACAGCACCGCACATAGTGTCTTATTATGAGAGAGCTAGACGAGGAATCAACATAGTTGATAAATAAAGATTGTAACTTTCTCAGAGGACCTCGAAATTAGGCCGGCGAGAGTGAAAGGCATTCCACTATGCAGACCCCAAATTCGAATCTCACGGTCAAAACCCCCGGGCCAAAAGAGGCCTTGTCGGTCTTTTTCAGAAAGGTTACGTCGGGTACCCCCAGAGGTCAAGTCCAACAGGTACCCGATCAAAAGTCACATCCCATAGGCAAGGGTCACATCTCGCAGTCAAAGGTGGTGTCCAACAGGCAGGACTCGCATCTCGCAGTCAACAGTCATATTCCACAGGCAAAGGTCACGTCCCACGGACCCAAAGCAGCAGCACACAAAGCAAAACCCAGGAAGGTACCGGGCCTCAACATTCTGAAGCAAACAGGCCGCGGGCAGCCGGTACCGGGTCCAAGTCAAGTCAAGAGAAGCAGAGGCTGGGACGAGTCAGGGCTCAGTCCAAGTCAATAAAAGGACTGGCCAGCCTCATCTCAAACAAATTGCTCATTCACAAGTGTGGAGGTGCTGCTGAAGCGCTTGTGCGCTATCTGCGAGTACCATGCGCTAGAGCCCTGGATGGGCAGCACTGGGCTGAAGAAGGAAGGCGGCCATAGCCGCACAGCTAGTAAGTAGTAGGAGGTAGAGCTGAGTAGTAGCGGATGTATCCGAGTCAAGATCTTCAAGGGGGGAATGAGAGAGAGAGAGAGAGAGAGAGAGAGAGAGAGAGAGAGAGAGAGAGAGAGAGAGAGAGAGAGAGAGAGAGAGCCTGCATGAAGAAGAGGGGCAGAGAGAAAAGAAGGGAGGCAGAGAGGGGAAAGAGTCACCCGCCTTGGGTGAGGACGCTGGACATGGGTTGCTGAACTCTGCGCTGTTGAGCGCTTGGTGACTGAAACTCTGAAACTGTATAATATGATAATTTGCTGGAATTTCTAAGCTGCGCTTAACTGGATTTTGCATCTCTGGTCTCCAGTGTTGATTTCGTGTGATCTCTCAATGTAAGGGAAAGGGTTGGTGGGGTTGGGTCACAGAATATGTGGAGTGCCATACCATAAGTGATGAGCCAATTGAGGAGTGCACACACACAGGTAGTATCTTGGACATACTACCATTCTTGTCAGGGGTTTGGTCTGACAGTCTGCAAGGATTGCAGGGCTGGCATCCTGAGCAGACTGTCAGGGTTCAACCTCCTGATAAGTCAGTGAAATTGGGAGCCCGGAGCACTCATGTTTTTGTCGTGGACACGACGTGGAGTTTATAACAAACACACAACAGACAAGTTGTGATACCAAAACGATACTCTCTCTCTCTCTCTCTCTCTCTCTCTCTCTCTCTCTCTCTCTCTCTCTCTCTCTCTCTCTCTCTCTCTCTCTCTCTCTCTCCAGATACAGAAAAGGGTTCACAAATCAAGCCAGTAGTGTCTGAGTTGTGCTAACTCTGTCAAAAAATAGTCTATCTACAGTGTTGCACGTTGTCACAGAGAGCTGGCCAGTGAATAGTAGGCAGAAAGGGAGAAAAGGACAAAGAATGGGGGCCTGTGAAATACTTTCTTCGGGCTCTCATGGATTCATGAGGAGGCTGAACATATGTAATAAACTTGGTTTCAAATGACGAGAGCCAATGTCAAGCCAGACTGCTTTGGTTTTGATCTTTTTTGGACTCTCTGCGGCTCTCAGAGGGGCCTTTCTTCGTCACTGGGTTTGTCTTTGTTCAGGGGCATGTAATATAGCATTTATAAATTATAATCTTAATATTTCTATTCAGTTCACTTGGAATGATGCAAGTCGATCTCTTTCCCCCCATGTATTCCAAAGTTGGTCACGATATTTTTTTATGCTTTCCATAGCTGGATAGAGTCCGTAGGTTGTTCTTTCCTGTTGGGGGAAATGAATACTCACAGTTCCTTCAAGACAACATGCGATATCCTCATATGTCGGCGCTCCAACAGCTTCTGGCGTCTGCACCGATCTTCCCTGATTTTCTCCTCTCTCATGTGTCTCACAATCTGTTCATGCCGCATCCTCTTATCAACCAGCCGCTGCATCGCCTGTGCCTTGAGTGATTCTCGTCTTCTCTCGGCAGCAGCCGCAGAGAGCTGCTCCCTCGATATGCATGACAGTCGCCGGTTGCTGCTCGTTGTTTGTTCCTCTCCCCCCCTGACTCTCAACTGAACATTATTGACGTCCCTCTGTTCATTGGATGCTGAATATAGCGCAGCAGGACCTCCATAGCTGCCTACAGGTGCAGTGTTCTCGTTGTCATCTTCACCATCGTCAAATGGACAGTAGAAACGCTCACTTGGAGTGTAATCCTGAAACTTGGAAACCCCCATCTGCGGTGCAGAGTTCGTCTGTGGAAGATATTGATTGCCACCCTGCACTGCCCGCATTCGTAAAAGCTGGCCCTCAAGCCACTTCCTGAAGGATGGCGAGGGGCCACGTCCTGGGGAACGTGATCGGAGTACAGCTGGTTGTTGGGACTTTGGAGAAGGGGGGAGAGATCGTGACGCAAGAGGCCTCCAGCGGGCACCCTCCCCAGGACAGTGACAGTCAGTGAAGCTGTGTCTGGACCTCCTCCCACCTTGAGCTCTGTACGACCTCCGGTCCATGTCTTTGTCTGTTCGCCACGCTTTGGTACCGCCAGGGGAAGACACTACTAGCCACTGGCATCCCTGTTTCAATATTGCACAGGTCATCGCCGCACCTAGATCGTCATCATCATTTAATGGGGTTTACGCCCTTCCCATGTTATGTGCCCCTGCCATATGGAGAGGCAGCATGAGTGTTTCCTAATGCAGACAGAGTGGCAGCACGAGTGTTTCCTAATTTAGAATCATGAGTGTTTCCTAATGTACACCATGTGATGTCTGTCAGGCAAGTCATGAATGGCCAAGTCACATTTCTGCTCCCCAGGATGACCAAGCCACTGCCAAGCACATGTTCTTTTTTGCTCTTTGCTTTTTCCTTTGGCCCAGTACAGATCAGTTAACCACTGCCCCACACATGTTCTTCCTTCTTCTTCTTTCCCCCCCCCCTGGAAAACACGACCGTCTGGTCATGGCTCTGTTCTCTTCTTGGGAGTGTTTCGTTCTTTCTTTCTTTCTATTTTAGGCCCTATCCTATTCTGGGGTGGATTTCTTTCACCTCCAATGATGCTTTTGAGATGTGCTGATATTTTTGGAGGTTACTTAGGGAGTCAGTATTTCACTGGTTCTAACTGCTTGAGATGCATCACCTCTTCGACGAGAGGAAAAATGGAATTAGTTCGAACACTGAAGTTCGATGGCCAAACTTGGACGGGACGGAACCATTTCCTTTTTCTTGCGGATCGAGCTAAACAGGCATTAGCTAAAATGGTTCTAGAACCCGAATGGGAAGCCCGTTTTGAACCTCACTCTTATGGATTTAGGCCAGGACGTAGTTGTCAAGATGCCATGGAAGCTCTGGCTAGAGCCATTAGAGGCACACCATTAGCTTCAAAGATATGTTCATGCCTTTTTAACACAAACATAGCACCAGTGGGCCCTGCCACTTGGTAAACCCATACTTCGACTCAGAAGATTGAGGAAGTGATGAAACACTATGTTCTTTTTCTTTTTCTTCCCTCGCCCCCTGCCAATGCTCCCATCTTCACCCGAAAATGACGCCCAGGAGTTGTATGCGAGAACATAACGGCCGGCGTGCTTATAATGCGGTGCGTCTGCAATCTGGGTGATACTAACTGGCCTAACTCAGTTGGTACACCCATGAACTGTTGAAATACACACCTGACTTAGAATCCCAATGAACAGAATAAGATAATTCTGAATTACCTGGGCCCCGTCAGTTTTATGATGATATCTCAAGGCCATTGTCCTTAGAAAAAAAGAGACAAAAAAGAGACAAAGTAGCCAAAAGGAATGGAGTCAATGGACAATTTAAGTTAGTCAAGCTTAGGTAGGTAAGGTTCAAAAGTCACTTAAATTTTAAACAGGAATTGAGTGGAGTCTTAAAACATAAGACGTAGTCAGACAGAGGGGTACAACGGAAGGAGAAACGATAGCAGTAGGGTTTAGGGTTCAAGGAGAGGATAGCTGGAAAGTGAGAGGGGAGATGCTTCACCTACCATACCCCATGCTCCACCTAGAATATTGGGATACTCCGCAGGGGTTTCGGCCCTGCCTTTTTATTCCAGCCTCTTCATTTTCTAAGTGCAAACGTGCTTTTTGGGATTAAAAGGCAGCATGCTCTAGGGTGTAGCGCGTTGTGTCACTCCGCACGAGATTCAGCTCTTCCATTTCATTTCAGCCCTTTTATTTCTTAAGTGCAACCTGGGGGTAGGATGGTCAGTTCTTTCAGCTCCTAAATGAAACCTAGAGGCAGGTTGGCAGTTTCTTTTGTCTATAGCTATTTGTCTTTTGTTAATCCAGTTTCGTCCTTAGTTCAGGAATAGCATGTAGCTCGGCAGGAGAAAGGGACACTGGACCCTGTTTCCAGTATGAGCCTAATCTGGGTAATGGCCCCAGTCTTCCGGGTTGAGATGTGGAGGGATTCCCGGCCTCCTTTTGCTCTATATGAAGCATGCTGTTTGTTAAAAAAAAAAAAAAAAAAAGGACAATCCAAAGTGGCGGTCCGCCGTTCACTGGCACTGCTGTCACTAGAGGCGAGCCAATGCACAGGGGAGGTGCAAAAGGAAAGGGTCTCATACGACATCCCATCAAGACTCCACGTAGCGGGAGAGATTGGCAAAGAGAAGGTGGAATTGGAAGATGCAAGTGACAATGCACAAACAGCTGACTTCAGGCCAATTCTCATCAAGCCCCCAGAAGATGCAGAGCTGAAGGGGATCTGGTCTGGATGCCATGGCAAGTAGTCGAGACCAGTCCCTATGGCTTACTGGGTAGAGAGCTGGCACTAGAGGGGGCAGCATGCGGCGCAGCCATTCTGGTGAAGCACGAGACCTTCTCATAGGAGCCGGACTATTTGGAGATGAGGGTGGCAGACACAGCAACAAGGATCGATCTGACGTTCGCAGGATCTTAAACCTTCACACCGAGGCAACAGGAGGATGACCACGGGACCTTATACAAATGGAGATAGGAGCGAGGGGACATGGAAAGCGAAGGGAAAATCCAGCATGAGGTGGCAAGACACAAGCCAGAAATTAAGATAGTCTCATGGACCATAACGGACTAGCCACAATCCTCGATAATGCTGACAAGTGGCATAACGTTATGAGGTACACAGAGTTCACAAACTGGTTTGTAACAGATCCGCCAGACTTTGTTTGCTGGCAGGAGACACACCTCACGGTCTCAGAGCAACACCAAAAAATTCTGTCTAGAATTACAGAGAGACTGAGATGGTTGCAGGCGGCTTATTGGGCACCAGCACCGCGTCCACATTCAGCAGCAGTGGTGATCCTGCAAAATAAAAGGTCTTCCACAGCAGGCAAGATCACAGTGCAAGGAGCGGAAGGACGCTGGGCACAGCTGGACTTCAAACTGCATGAGGAGGAATTCAGACTGGTGGCCCTATAGTTCCCAGACATGCTCCAACAGGACAATCAAATGGTCAACCTTTTCAAAGACCGGGTTGACAATAGCAGGCATATAATTCTGGCAGTGGACTGGAACACAGCATTGGACCCAGGACTAGACCGCATGACGGGAGGAAGCTCCGAGAGAGAGGGGTCGATAGGGAAGGAGGCACTGGGCATCCATAGCTTAATAATGGAGAAGGACCTCACGGATCTACACACGTTGCATTACCCAACCAAAAAACAGTTACTTATATTATCATAAGTGAAATAGGAGTCAGCATGTGTCGGCTTCTAGAATAGACTTCTTTAAAGTTCTTTTTAATTTCACACAGTCTCATAGGGATGAGACACACAGTTGGAATAGGAGACCTACCTCACGCCAGTGGCCTAGACCATAACCCTATTCTTCTATATTTATTTACGGATAAGCACATCAATAGGGGTAAGGGATTCTACAAAATTAATAACTCCATCCTGTGGACACCGGAGCTGCGACAAGGGATCCTCCAAACGAGTTTGTCACACGACCAGCAATGTGTTACGATCCTGGTCATTTCCAAAGTGCAAACTCACAATGAAAGACAATGCCACCCAATTGCAAAAGAAATGAAAGCACTTGCAAGGAGATAGAGACCAGAGGAGAGAGAAAGAAGAAGAAGAAGAAGAAAAAGAAGAAGAAGAAGAAGAAGAAGAAGAAGAAGAAGAAGAAGAAGAAGAAGAAGAAGAAGAAGAAGAAGTACACCAGCAAGACCAATGACAATTCCCCCTTCTCTCTCCACCTTCCTCCTCCTCCTTCACTTCGCCAATCTTATTCTTCTCCCAATAATAATAATAACAATTAATGGATCAACCAGAATCAATATCCGAAGTTCCCTCTTACTGCTGACTCAACAACAACACAACAACAACAACAAGTCCACCATAGCTATGGCTTCCCTCCTTCAGCCTCCTCTCTCATGCATAGACTATGGCGGACTAATGAGGGCCCTGCCCTSCTGTCCAAAGGACAACCCAAAGCAGCTATGGTGCTGCGCTGATGTCCAAGGGACAACCCAAAGCACCTATGGTGCTGCGCTGCTATGGTGCTGCGCTGATGTCCAAAGGACAACCCAAAGCAGCTATGCCGCTGCTGACTGGTCCGCCATGCCTGACTCTGCCTCGAGCTTCCTTGGTGCAGCACTACCCCCACTGGGGCCTTCCAGATGCAGCGCCCAACAAGGTGTTGAAGACGGTGTCCACCATAGCCAGGTAGGTGCCTCGCCACTCTCCTACCTCGCCCCCTTCTTCCTCCTCCTCAAGCTGGACTGCTCGCCATAGCCAGGCTGAGCTCCAGCGGCCCTTCACCTCCAAGCAGCGCTGTGCTCCAGCAGCATGTCGCCAATCCTTGCATACCGCAAATGAGGAGGAGCTACTTGCTCCTCCGAAAGATATAGCGGCCTACTGGCCTCCTGGGCGGTGACTTCCTAGGCCGAGCGGCTTCCCAGCAACCGGTACCTCCTCCCTTTCGGACGGAAACATCATTGCAGGCTCTGCTAACCCCCGGACAGGCCCTAGACCCGGGCTACTTGGACTGGTACCGCCCTACCTCTAGCCTACCGCTACTGGGCCTCTAAAAATGCCAACTTTTGTCTTCTTCTGCTCGGCCCCCAGTACCCGACACTTCTACCACTACCTCAGTGGTACCAGCCTACCTGCTACTTGAGTGTTTTTCCCCTCTGCTCTAAGTGTTGTGGGCCTACCCCCGCTACTCGAGTGTTTTCCCCCCTGCAACCCTTCACAGTCACGGCCACAGGTAAGTACCGGCCCTGCGGGGCCTTTCAACCAACAAGTACCCTTGCGGGTCACACACACACTCAACCGACAAGCACTCAGACAGGCATGCAAACCAGCAGGCACGCACACACACACAGACATGGAAATCACAGCAGAATGCGGGAATTTCAGCAAGGCATTCATTCCAGCAGCAAATCCCAGAAATCAGCAGTGTTCTCAGTCTGTGTTTTTGGCAGGTCATTACAAATGTCAATCTTTCGCAGACCTGATAGAGGCTTTGTCTCAGACAACGGCAAGGGTGGCCAGGCAACTGGCAGCCAAAAGGGGAGCAAGGGAGCACGAACTACAGCAAGCACTAAGATTGGCGGAAGGGAACCTCATTAGACACCCGGGCACAAAACTTTACGAAAGGACGCTAGAGGCTGCTAGGACCCAGTTAGGAGACTGGGAAAGATGGAGGAGCAGGGGACTGCAGATGAGGGCAAGGTCCGGGAGTGGGAAGAAGGAGAAAGAATGTCCAAGTTCTTTTTTCAAAAGATCAAGGCTAATGGGTGGAACTCCACCATCGAACATTTAGCGGGCCTGAACAGACCAACAATATCACCTGAAGGGATGGTCCAAGTGGCCCATGGCTTCTACAGCACCCTCTACACCTCAAGAGAACAGGATCATACAAAGGAACAAACAGACGGGGCGAGGGTCAAGCTCCTAACCTACGTGCAGAGGACGATCTCACCGCAACAGGAGCAAATGCTAGACACCCCCCTCTCGCAGGAAGAGATGTGGGAGGCGCTGAAGTCGATGAGTCCAAACAAAAAGTCGGGGAAGGATGGCCTAACCCGAGAATTCTGGTTGGAATGCTGGCCCGTTCTGGGGAAGGAGTACTAAATGTTCCTCAACTCAGCGTGGACAAAGGAAGGGATGGGAGAGGACCCGTCCACAAGCATAGCAACACTGGTCTACAAATAAGGGAACCCAGCAGATATAAGGAAGATCCGAGTCCTTGCTCCAAGAGGGCTGCGGGGTAAGAGGGGGAAGAGGGGGCAACCGAGGGGGGACTGTGGGTTTTGTTAGTAGGTCAGAAGGAAGGGGCTGGGACGACGCAGGCCGGTGCTGGAGTGTTTTCGCTCTGTGACCCGGAGAGGAGCATGAGGCTTGGGGAGTTCTGTCGAGGGAGGAAGATAGAACCAGCTTTTTCGACATGGCCGTAGCTGGGGTGTATCCCTGTCACCGTTTGGGGCGTGCGGCTATGGGGAGTTGTCGAGGGAGGAAGGCACTCCTCACCATCTTCGCTAGGTTKGTCGGTACTGSGGYTTGGTGGGGTCCTGTAACTCTAGCATGGGAGGGTATGAGACCAGCCGTGTGTCGTTTGAGGACTGAACACGAGACCTGTAGTTTTCTTCAATAGTTGTGGGGAGAGTGGGTGGTTGTTTGTTTGTGCAGTCCTTACTAATGTTCTCTGGTTCTGGATCCTTGGTAGTATTTAGCCCTTACTTGCAACCGGGGTGTAGGAGTTCAGAGAGGGCCACAACCGGACTGACATCCGCATAGCTTTTTTATTCTGTGCCCCTGTTTTGCCGATGCCTGAACGACGCTGGACAGAGCTGGGGCGTCGCCCTGTGACCTGCAATCAGCAGGAGTATGAGGCCTTGTAGAGAGATCTGGGGGTTGCCGAGGGTGGAAGGCAAGCCAATGGCGAATCGGGGGGGGCTGCGTAGTGGCGAGAAGAGATCAGCTATGGGTGATGTTAATATGGTTGGTACTGTCCCTGAGTAAGTATGTCCCGGGGAAAGGAAGGCTAGGAATTACCTTAGGAGTCTAGATCTAAAGGTCTGCTGGTTTGCTTGGTTACCAACAGGGGTCTTAAGAGTGTTTTAGGAATCTGGGGACTTTTAATAACCCAGCTTAGATGATTCAGTACTGATGTATTCAGTGACCTGCGGAGTGTTTGATGCCAGAACGACGTTGGCCGGTGCTGGGGCATTGCCCTGTAACCAGCGGATGCAAGAGCGTGAGGCTTGGTAGAGAGATCTGGGGATGCTTTGGGGGGGCATTCTAAGGGACAACCAAGGGTTGCTGTTGAGACAACGCTGGTTGGAGCTGGGGTGAGTCGTGTTACCCTATAACTCAGCAGGGTGGGGGTGCGAGACCTGGAAGAGCTCAGCAGTGGTCTTGATGATCTCCCTTGCCTTGTCGATGATTTCGGCAAAGGTCGCGTATTGCTCGCGATCACCAAGTGCAAGGCTCAAGGCGGCACATGACCGGTTGTAGAACTCCCGGTGTAGATGCAAAAATAGCAATTCGAGATCGGGCCTCGCCGCGATCTTTTGCCACTCCGTGAGCCAGTCGCGTGTCGATGTGTTGCCTTGCGTCATAGCGAAGAGGCGGTTGATGGCGAGCGTCGGGGCGTCGTCCATGATGAACCGCTTCTTCCATAGCCTTGTTAACTCCTCCCAAGAGATCTTAACTTTCGGATCTACGACCTGGACGCCGTGAATGGTTGCCAGGTGGCTGAGCCAGATCTAACATCCGCCTTTTGAGTTGAGGAACAACGCGCCGATGTACAAGTGCTCGGGGACGAAGAGAATCCGAAGTTGCGTCGTAAAGCCCTCCCACCAGGGGACTAGGTCTTGATGCGTATAATCATCGAACTTCTCGATTTGGAATGTCGGCATCTTGTAGTGCTGAAACGGTTTTCACCTTTTAGCAGTAGCGGATGCGGTACCCAGGGCTCGATCCCTAGACCTCACCCTACCCATGTACAGTATCTGTGTAGACCCCGAGAGTTGAACCTGTGACCTGTGTATTCGTAGACAGTTGGTAGGTCTGTCGTAGGTCCATAAACAACAGGGGTTCGATCTGTAGGTCTATAGAGTAGAAGTCTTAGCAAGTTCCAGAAGTCTAGCTGTAGTCTTTCTAGAAGGTCAGCAAGTGGGCAAGTGGTCAAGTGGCGAAGCAAGTGGTGGACTGAACTACACTGCAATCGCAGTACGGCGACGGTAGGATAGCAGTGAGTCCACAAACAGTCAGCGGTAAGGTCCAGTCAGTCCCAGTTCGGTSCAGCAAGTACCACGGGGGACTGTGCACACCATGGGCCGATGGCAAAGGGCAGACCAACGAGTTTCCGAAGTATAAATCAAGAGGCAGCGCCCAGCCTTTGATTGATTCYTGCGTGAGCCATGCGGAAGCGCTGCCACARCGACTTGTGCAAGGAGGTCTGCAGTGAGCCCGGAGGACGCAGTGGGCGAGAGAGGCGGAGTTAGCATAGCGATAGGGTAGAGGCAGCCATAGCTGCCATAGTTGTAGTTAGTTGGAAGTGTGTGTGTGTGTGCGTGTTCGAGTGTTCAGAGTGACGCGTGTGGGATATCCAGGGTGATCCGGTGTGTGTGAACAGTGAGTTGTTTGGGCGCTGAGTTGCCATAGCCAGTTAAAAGTGAACTCGTGTCTGTAAGCCATATCTCTGAGTTTTGAGTGGGCGCATGTCGCCAGTTTGCTGCTCTGCTGTTTACATGCATGAAAAGTGTGAATAAGAATGAGTCTGATTGCATTGGTATCGGAGCTGGTACCCGCTATTCCATGCGCGACGTCGTGTGCAGGGCCTGAAGCGCCATAGCAGAGGTGGCCGCCGAGGGGTATAGTCCGCCATAGCGGCCATAGCGGACCTGAGGTTGGAGAAGCCGCCGCGCACCTGCAAGAAGACCACGACGAAGAAGAAGACCGAGAGAGAGAGAGAGAGAGAGAGAGAGAGAGAGAGAGAGA
>BFEA01000163.1:1517851-1543487 GCA_003427395.1 Chara braunii | reverse complement strand
AAAAAAAAAAAAAAAAAAAAAAAAAAAAAAAAAAAAAAATCCCTCTCCCATCTTGCCAATATCCGTTCCATTGTGTGTGCGGATTTCCGGGCTGACCGAGCCACCCTGTACCCCTTTTTAACAGTACATATTGCCAGGGCATCATTCTTTTCTGGTCTCCCTCATCTCCATTCCCATTGTATTGGGTCGAATGGCAGGGTGTGGATAGGGGTGAAGGGCTCGTATAGGCAAGGGCCCTGTTTGTGGTCCTCCAGTACTCTCACTCTTTTGAGTCGGTGTGGTGTCCTCTGTCTAGGTACTCTTGGTGTTGTAGCTCTGACCATCTTTCTCCTGGGAGGACCAGGCAGTAGGCATGAAGACTGGCCTCTGGTCCCTGCAGGTGGTGGATCTTATAGATTGTCACCGGAAGGAGGACAGAGTCCTCATAAATGACCCATTCCCTCAGTCTGATGTCTGGCCCCTTCCTCAGGGTTCGGACCCAGGCTAACGGGATAGCTTCTTGCAGTTCTCATAAACCCTGGTCCATATTCTTTATGTGCCCAATTTGTCTCCGCAGGTCCTTCACTGGTTTCCAGGTTGTAGACTGAATATGCCACAGATCCCCAACTTTGTACACACCGTTTTTGACCCATTGTTTCCATTTCAACCTTCCTGTCAGTGGGAAAGGGGCGCCTGTGTAATCTAGTACCTTGGGGTGAGCAAACAGTGGCTGGGTTCCATATCTCTTCCCATCTCAGTGGAGCGGGAATCCGATTGGGCCTCTATCACGCCACAGCTTGATCAGTGTTGGCCACAACGAGTCGTTGCAAAGGTCATGCCTCGCTCGTCCGGCCAGGGTTGCGTCCTGCTCCCCAGGCGGGCGTGTCGGTATAGACCAGCTGTCATTTGTGAGCCATTGTAGTGGATGAACCTGCTGTTAGGGATGGGAAGGCAGGGCCAGGCAGGCAATCTGGAAATGTGCATACGGGACCCAGGGAATGTTATTACCCAGGAGGAGGCGGATGAGAAACTTGAAAATCAAAGATTTGATTTGCTCTTCCGGGTCTATAATTCCCAGCCCCCCATTGGACTTGGGATGGATCAAGGTTTCCTAGGCTATTCTCCTGATTGCATGGTCATCCCCATGGTTGTTTTTCCATAGATAGGTCGTTGTTGCTTGGTTTAATCTGGTGTATTGTTTGCCATCTGGCTGCCAAAAGGTGGCTTTGCACCAGATCGCAGCGAAGATTGCATTGTTTTATCACTAGAGCGTGACCAACAACTGATGTAGGTTTTGCATCCCATCTAGTCAGCCTGGCAATTGCCATGTCAACCAGACTGTCCCCGTGGTCCGCAGGGGGCCCTAGGGCAGTCAGGTTGACCCCTAGAACCTTGATTGCGGTTTCTTTCTCTTTCCGGGACACCTGGGGGTCTGGCGGATGTATCCACCACCCCTCTGTTTTAGTGCCCCAATTAGTGTTGTAGAGGCCAGTCACTGAGTACACAGTGATCGCCTGGAGCAGTAGGCCGTGGGTGTCCTGGAATATGAGACCACTTCCCATCCCATCCTCACGTCAATACTCCTAGCGCACCCCCTATCCCACTATCCTACCTCAGTGTGACCAGCACTCGGGACCATTACCCTACCAATGGGCAGGTAACTTGGACCGAACAGCAGTGATAGGCACCAGGGCTGATAGGTTGCCCAGCCCTGCTGGAAGTGGAAGCGGACGAGCCTTGTCGAACGGGAACTTCGGACGCCAGGCCTAGACAATCTACTATAGGCCCCACTAGTGATTCCCAGCCCTGACTGGGGCTTCGAACGGGAACTTCGGACGCCGGGCCCGGACGTCCGGGACCCCCCTGTACAGTGATAGGCACCAGGGCTGATAGGTTGCCCAACCCTGGTGGAAGCGGAATCGGATGAGCCTTGTCGAACGGGAACTTCGGACGCCAGGCCCAGACAATCTACTACACGCCCACTAGAATTGGACGGGCCTGGTCGAACGGGAACTTCGGACGCCGGGCCCGGACGTCCGGGACCCCCCTGAATTTCCGCCCAGGCTAACAATGGAGTTGTCCGATGGCAGGACGTCCTGGCCAGATGTCCTGGGTGGACAGTCAGGGGGGTCCTGAACATCCGGGCCCGGACAACTCCATTGTTAGCAATTAAATGCACGAAAACATTAAAAAAAAAATGGGGGTGCCTTTAATTTTATTTTTTATTTTAAAATTGACAACGAATTTCGATATCATCCCAAGGCAAAAGTTGTTCAGTTTATGTTTCCACATAACATAGTTTTAGTTTTTTTTTCAGATTTTTAAATCATTTTTTGCCATTTTTGGAGGACTTTTTTTTTTTTTTTTTTTTTTTTTTTTTTTTTTTTTTTTTTTTTTTTTTTTTTTTGGTTCGGACAGTTTGCCAAGGGGGGTTTTTTGAATGGTTTTGGTAGGGGAAAACCCCGGAGGGTAAGGGGGGTCCTGGGGGTCAGATCAGGAAACCTAGCAAAAAAAAAAAAAAAAAAAAAAAAAAAAGATGTACAGACAGCACTATGTGTGGAAACTTGTGTGTATGTAGCCCATAGGCCATGTATAATTCGCAAGCTATGTATATGCCCGAAGGCTGTGTGCTCTGTGAATCACTTGTGTGTATGTAGCCCATAGGCCATGTATAATTCGCAAGCTATGTATATGCCCGAAGGCTGTGTGCTCTGTGAATCAATGTATCGAGATGTATAGGCAGCATCATGTGTGTATATCGAAGAGAGAACGGGATAAGCTGGACAGGGACCCCCCCAAGGTCCGAACCACGATCGAACCCGTGACCTTGTAACATGTAATCGTATGACTCTACCATGTGAACAACTAGTGGAAATGACACGAACGTGTGATATGCCAGACTGGGGAGATCAACAGAACACCCAAGACCAACACCCCAAGCAACCCATGTGAAACCCAGAACCAACACACAACACCATGAACAACCCTTGGGTGGTGCGCATGCACTGTTTGTAATAGCTAACCTGCGTCATCCCGAGGGTGTGTGTGTCCAGCCGTGCGTCATTCTAACGCCCTGCTGGTGTTCATGCACCAGGTTACGGATTTGAACCCGCAACCTTATACCACAATGCGCATTTCCAACCGGTGCTCTAACCACTGAGCTACATCAACTGGACATGCCCCAATTAACCTTCATGTCTGCAGCAATCTCAAACAGGTGGATGGTTTGCGCTAAGGCCGGGAAGCTTTCCTTATTTGCTCTGAAGAGCACTGTGAGATCATCTGTAAATAAGGAGGTGACTGGGATCAGATGGGCGGGGATTTCAGGGACGTGGATTCGTTGGATGTCTAGGTTGGCCCTAATCATTGCTGCCAATGCGTCCATCACCAGGACAAAGAGCATCGGGGCTATGAGGTCCCCTTGTCTCACAG
The DNA here is from genome assembly GCA_003427395.1 of Chara braunii. Lineage (NCBI taxonomy): Eukaryota > Viridiplantae > Streptophyta > Charophyceae > Charales > Characeae > Chara > Chara braunii. The sequence goes on along the minus strand of BFEA01000163.1, from coordinate 1,540,076 downwards.
ATCTCTGCAGAGGGAACGGGGGGGGCAAGTGACCGTTGAGCATAACATTAGTTGTCGTTTCCCTGTGTAGAATGCCTATCCATTTGCAAAAGACGGATCCGGAATTCATTCTGACAGGGCTTATGCCCAAGAAGTCACAGTCTACATGGTCGTATGCCTTCTCAAAATCAATGAACAATATTGCCGCCTCAACATTTTTCTGTCTCGCGTACCTTATAGTTTCATTTACGAGTAAGATATTATCTTGGATATTCCTATATGGCATGAAGCCTCACTGGTCTGGGTGGACGAGGTGCGGGAGGAGGGGTAACAATATGTTTGCCCAGGCCTTAGATACAATCTTGTATGGCACAGGGAGAGGGGTGATCGGTCGGTAGTTTCTGATTTCCTCCTTATCCCCATTCTTGTACAGCAATGTCGTAACCCCCTGTCCCATCATGTTCCCAAAGGTTTTCTTTGTTGTTGTTTTTTTTTTTTTTTTTTTTTTTTTTTTTACAAGAACAACCCGATCGGATGCTAGGTGTGCTGATACGAGCAGACACATCTAGCACCGCCGGGGAGGCTCCATCTATTGGTGGGGAGCAGCACTTGCTGGAAACCGGGTCCAGCGTCCCATTGGATACAACATTTGTGTTACAGTGCTTGTTGGGCATATGGTCAGTAGAGTTTCACGCGTCGGAGCTTCTTTCTATTCCTCGGGGCTGCATATGTTACCCATCCAAATTACAGAGCTCCTACTTTCAACTGGCCCAGCCCCACCAGGATGGTGGTCGCCGTGTTTATGACTTGTGCGCTCGTCGTGCTGCTAGTGGCTGAATTCCCATCCTCGGTGTCTGCAACCCCCCTTATTCCAACCCCCCTGTTCCTGAAACCATTTATACATACTAAACCTTGTACCCTCTTCGAGTACCTTGCCCCAGTTATTATGAATCTTAGAGCAGTGGCCGAGGGCAGGCACTGTTAGGAGCAGAAGCCCCTCCGAGTCCAGTGTCTGCGAACGGCTCCATTCCAATAGTGGGGAGCTGCTCCTGCTGGAAACCAGGCCCAGCCACCCTTATCATTTTGAGGACCATGCCCCAGTTATTATGAACCTTTAAGCTGTGGCCGCAGGTAGACACAGATAGGAGCAGAAGCCCCTCCGAGTCCAGTGTCTGCGAACTGCTTCGTTCCAATAGCGGGGAGCTGCACCTGCTGGAAACCAGGTCCAGCAGCCCTTATCATTTGAGGATCGGGAGGTAATGATACTGGAGGCCGCATGTCGTGTGTAAACAGCACTGAAAGCTTTTTCAGCATCCGAGATTGTTGTCCTGCAGACTCCTGCTGACTCTGAAGTTGTCCGTTATGCAACGGGGCTCCTCTATGTGAAGTCCCGGAGCCACGGCCATAAACAACAGTGAGAGATTTTCCAGCATCCAAGCTTATTGTCTTGCAGACTCCTGCTGACGTCTGAAGATGTCCGTAATGCAATGGAGCTCCTCAATGTGAAGTCCCGGAGTCACTGCCCCGGTAATGGTGTCCCCGGCTGCGTTCTTGTAGCCACTTCTCTCATGCTTTTTTGTCACACTTTTCGTACAGCAGTCCACTGCCGGCCCGGGATGAAAGGGATGTGAGGGTGTAGGGGAAGCAATTAGGGTAGGCGGGAGGGCAAGGACAGGGGGATAGGGTGGGTACGGGAGGAGCAGAGTGGGAGGGCGGGGTGGATTGGAGCAGGGGGTGGGAGAGTAGCAGGGGGGGGCTGCGGACTGTTCGGCACAAGCACAAAGTTTGTTGGGAGATAGGGGACCTCGAAGCAGCTGAACGGTCTCCTCCTCCAGGTGGATTCGGTGGCCCTCCATGGTTTCCAATGAATGTCCAGACCGTCAGTCAGCTCCGCGAATCTATTGTTCGGGTCCTGACACAGCTGGCGATAGGTGAGAACCATGGTTTCCCTGGCAGCCGGTTCCCGCTCCTGCCGGCACGCCCGTTTCAGTTCTTTCCATGCCTCGAGCGTTCGGGCTGTGATCTCGTCTTCCGTCGCTTGATGGGCTTGTTGCAGACCAAACTGGTGATCTTTCCTTTCGAAGGCACACCTAGCTCGCCACATGAGCATCAACATGTGGAGGCGCATGTAGGTGAAGAGGTTGGCGGCGTAGGGCGACCATCGAGCCAGCAGCTGCTGATTTTTGCTGAGCAAGAGAAGACCCAGATCCCAAGGGATGTAATAACCTGTGAGATAGTGGAACGCTGCGTCCCACCATTGCCATATTTGGGTGACCATCGGACATGCCAATAGGCAATGTTCCAATGTTGCCCTGGCCGGCGATGTTGCTCTACCACAGTACGAGCAAATGGGGGACAAAAGTCCTTTCTGTTCCAGACTCGTCCTGGACATCAGCCAATCAGGGGTGGGGAGGCAGCGGTGCAGTATCTGCCATTGCAAGGATCTAAGATTTGTTGGCATGATTGTTGAATAGCTTTGCCCATGACAGGTTATTTATCAATTGTGCATCTAGCGGCGAGTCCCGTTCCCATCTGCGGGTCACAGTTTGGTTGATGGGCAGTGCGGGGCACGAGGCACGGTAGGCCCCTTTAACCGTGTATTCCCAGAAGGCCATGGGTTTGTGCCCGGGCCATTCCCATTCTTCTGGGTCGAACGGCAGCCTTGCCACGGGCGTGGATGGTTCATACACGTAATATCCTTTGTCGGCATCCCCCACCACCCTCACTTGCATAAKCGCTCCCCACGCGTGRTCGGCRTCCAGGTCTTCGGTCCTATAGATCTTGGAGAACCTGGCATTCTGAAGTTGGGGTTGGTAGGCCTCTAACGCGCACCGGCCTTCCTCAGTACTCCGAACTCTGTAAATTACTTGAGGTCTAGTCTGATCTGCGAACCTGGCCACCCAGTCATTTTGTTGAACTGAGGGCCCCTTTTTGAGGGCGAGGCGCCAGGCCAGTGGGTTGACCTCTCTCAGCTGACAGGCATTGGCCGCCACTGACCTGGCGTATTTCAATCTCCGCTGCAGCTGATCAGTGGTTATCCAGTCCTCTGTGCTCGGGTCCCATAGGTCCCCAACAGTAAAGATACCTTTCTTTGCCCAGGTGAGCCACGACGAGTTGGAGGTGAGAGAGAAGGGATTACCTGCATCGTCCAGAATATAAGGGTTACCAAACAGCGGTTGTCTCCACACATCGTGCCAGTGGTTCGACAGGCGCTTCTGCTTCGGACCCCTTCTCCTCCAAAGTTTGAGCATGTCGGGCCACAAAGGGTCCAGGGGAATATCCTGCCTGGTGGCCTGTGTCGGGGTGCCAGCATAGGGTTGCTGTGGGGGGCCGGGTATTGACCAATGGGAGTTAGTGACCCATCTGAAGGGGTGCAACCGGGCAGACGCAGCGGTCTGCGGGGCCAGATCAGATATCTGTAGGCAGGCCAGGGGGGCCCATGGGATATCGTTGCCTATGAGAAGTCTGACCAGGACTTTGAAGATCAAGGCTTCGCTTTCTCTCTCCGGGTCCAGTATCCCTAGTTCCCCCCTTTGGCTCTTGGCTGGGTGAGGACATCCCAGCTCACCCTGCTACTGCAGTTATGAGAGTCTGCCTTATTTTTCCACAGGTAGGTTGTAAGCGCTCTTCTGAGTCTATTGTATTGTTGGGGTTTTAGCGGCCATACTGCCAGTTTATACCAGATGGCTGCTAACACTGCATTATTAATTGCAAGAGCGCGGCCCACCAAGGATGTGTGTAGCCCATCCCATCTGGCCAAGCGGTCAACCGCCGTGGTGACCAATATGTCACCATGATCCGGTGGGGACCCACCGCCGTCAATCTCACCCCCAAGATTCGTATGGCCTCTTCCCGGGGTGCCCATGCGACACTCGGTTCAGGGGGGGGTGGCTCCCCTTGGGGGTGAAGCCACCATCCTTGTGTTTTGGACCCCCAATTGACTTTCATATCTGCTGCCAGCGAGAAAAGGTGTATGACTTGGGTGACCGCATGCAGGCTAGTCGCATCTGCGTTGATGAGCACTGTAAGGTCGTCTGCGAACAGTGACGTGACCGGGATGAGGTGGTCCGGGAGATCCGGAACCGGTATTTTTCTGTTGAGAGGGTGGGCTCTGATGAGCAAGGCCAAGGCCTCCATTATGATAACGAAGAGCAATGTCGCTATGGGGTCCCCTTGCCTGACCGATCTTTGGAGTCGGATTGGCGGTGACAAATGGCCATTGAGCATGACGTTTGTGGTTGCAGTCCTATGAAGAAGCTGCACCTAGCGGCAAAAGGTCGGCCCAAAGTTCATTTTAAGGAGGCACATATCCAAGAAATCCCAGTCAACGTGATCATACGCCTTTTCAAAATCGATGAACAAGATTGCTGCTTGGACCCTACGCTGGCGGGCGTATTTAATAGTCTCATTGACTAGGAGAACGTTATCTTGGATATTGCGATTGGGCATAAACCCCGACTGATCCGGATGAATCAGCATGTTCATCAGCGGCAGCAGACGATTGGTGAGGGCCTTGGAGACCAGCTTGTATGGGACCGGGAGGAGAGTGATCGGTCTATAGTTTCTAATGTCCTCCCTATCCCCTTTCTTGTAAAGGAGTGTGGTAACTCCCTGCCCTATCATCCCGCCGAACGACCCTTCTCTCTGCACAGCTGAAGCATATTCCATCAGGTCATCACGTAGGAGGTCCCAAAACGAAACGCAGAATTCCTTAGGAAAAGAGTCTATAGCCGGGGTCTTTTCGTCTTCCATTCCCTGCAGGGCCTCCCAGATCTCCTCGGAGGACAAGGCTTTGTCTAGCTCCCCTTTTTGTGCAGTGGTGAGGCGGGAGTGGATAGCAAGCAACAGTGATTCTCTTGCCTGCTTGACATCGTCGGGGKTTTTCTGCAGGGTTTGCGATGTGAAGAGATTTTGGTAATACCGGGAGGCGTAGTCTGATATAGTGTAGGCATTGGTGGCGGGCGGGGCAGTTTCATTCAGCGGGTGTTTCAACGTTGGGACCGTTGCTGCCCTAGATCTAGCCTTCGCCTTGTTGAAGAAAGCCCTGACCATTGTTCCATCTGTGTGTTCCTTTTTGATCCTTGCCTGGATTCTCCAGGCCTGGGCTTGTTGATCTATATAGGATTGGAGGTGATCCCGAGCCTGTTGCATTCGTTCATAGGTCGGGCGGTGAAGCGGATCCTCCATGAGCTGGTCGTCCCAACTCTCTAGTTGTTGCATGAGGTTGTCGAGGGTTGCCCTCCGGTCTCTCGCATGCTGAACGGAGAATTTCTTTGCCCTTTCTCTTAGTTGTGCCATACCAGTATTGATTGTGGTTTCTGAGATTGCCAGTATCTCCAAAACTCATCGACCATATCCTTAAATCGCTGCAAGGACAACAGGGAAGAATTGAATTTGTAAAACCCTGGGCCTCTTTGGATGTGGTTGTGAAAGGACAGCCCCAATGTGATCATCCTATGGTCGAAGGACTTGCATGGGCTGGCCGTTGCGATTTCAGTTGTGGTGACCAGTCCTAGCAGGTCCTTCGACACTAATGTAAGGTCGATCCTGGAGTTGGAAAGGTAGCGAGCCCCTCTAGCTGAGAAGCATGTGTAGGCTCTTTGAGACGGGCGCAACATCCTGTATGCGTCCTCGAGTCCTTTATCTGTCATTAGCTGATGCAGCATCAGGATGTCCGGGCCCGGGATGGGCTGCGAGGAAGCCGAAGGTGTGTCGCGTTGCGAGGTTGATCTCCCGTCCATCACCAGGTCAGGCGTTGTATTAAAATCACCTGCGACAATGAGCGGGGCATCACCCGGGAGGTGTTGCAGGAGGGTGATCCAGAAGTCCACCCTGTCCGTCGGGTCGTTGGGTGCGTATATACTGACGAGATAAAATTCATCTTCTTTGTGCCCCACTTTAAGGCACACCCATCTTCCGTGGTGGCGATCATAGTCATACGAGATCGGCTTGAGCCTTGAGGTGGGCGGGAGCCAGATAGCAACACCCGCCGACGCCCTTTGTGTAGCCGGTGCCGAGTAGATTGTGTATGGCCAGATCACTTTTGCCTTTGCTGCATGCGGCGGTGTATCTTGGAGGTGTGTTTCTTGGACACACACTGCATCCGGCCATCTGCCTGTGATCTGGCATTTGAGCATATTCCAAATGGCRTCCTTCTTGTCCACCGATGCGTGGATAAGTCCATTGACATTGAGCGAACGGATATCAATGTCCGCTTTGGCCAGTTTTGTAGCCCAGTGGGGCGGCTTCCTTATAGGAGGAAAAACCGGAGGGGAGSGCGGGCGTTGGGGTGGYAGGRCAGAAGGCTGCGGCCTCCCATTAGAGGGCACGGGTGGGGGAGGAGGGAGCGGCGGGTCGATGTTGGGATGGTGGGCCGAGTGTGACTGTGCAGGCGGGATGCTATGTGGCGGGAGGGGCGGGTGATTGAGATGGTGCTGGCCTGTCAACAGCTCAGCCGCTTGGGGTACCAGACGACGTTCCGACATTCAATCTGTGTATGGATTGTGTCAATGCATCCGCTGGGTGTTTCAGTCCACTGCCTTGAGAGGGAGCACAGTGGGGGGGTCGTGCCAGCGATTGTGCTCTTGCAACACATTGTCTTCTAGTAGGAGCTGCATAAACACCAAGACCTTGCTGAGTGTCCAGGCGAAGTTCGTCCTGAACCTTGCTGTTGAGAGATCCATCAGCTGTTGGTGGGTGAACCAGACGGCATTTACATAGGCGGCCAAGTCTTCTTTTAGGACCTCCCACAAGTGGAGCCAAAACTCCTTTGGGAAAGAGTCTATACCGGGTGTTTTTTCATCGTCCATGTCTTGCAATGCTTGGTATATCTCCGACATAGAGATGGGGGCTTCCAGTCGATTCCTCTTTGTCGTTGTTAGCTGTGAAGGCAGGGCCGTCCAGAGAGAGTGTCTCGCTTCGTCCAAGATTTCGGGTTGCATTTGTGCAGAGTGTGATGTGAACAGATGTTGATAGTACAGTGAGGCATGCTCCACTATTCGATATGCGATTGTTGCTATTGGCTGTGCTCCATCTAACAAATGCTTGAGGGAAGGCACTGTGTTTTGCCTACTCTTCGCTTTTGCCTTAGCAAAGAATGTCTTGGACATCATACCGTCAGAGGCATCTTTTTTTATTTTGGCCAATACCCTCCATTTCTGCGTTTGAGAATCAAGGTATTGTTGTAACTGCCCTCTGGCCAACTGTAGGGCGTCATAACTCTCTTGATCCAGGGGGTTGTCTGTTAGTTTTTTGTCCCAGTCTTCTAATTGCAACAGCATGCGGTCAACGACCGCTTTTCGTTCTCTCGCATGCTTGATCGAGTACTTTTTCGCTCGTCCCTTAGTTGTGCCACCCCCTCGTTAAACCATTTGACAGTGGAACCGTTTTCTGTCTTTTTGTCGTCCAATATCCCCAATAGTCCTTCACCATTTTGTTGAAGGACTGCAATTTCTGCAAGGTGGTGTTGAATTTGTACCAACCCAGACCTCTAGCTATGTGGCCATGAAAGGATAGGCCAACTGCCGTCATCCGGTGGTCAAAGGATTTACAGGGGGAGAAGGGCAAAATGTCTGCCACCGTCAACAGGTCTTGCATGTCTTTTGACAGGATGCACATGTCTATTCTGGAGTTGGTTATCCCAGCAGCTCCCTTGGAGCGCACGCCAGCATAGGCTCTCTTATTGGGGTGGAGAACCCGGTATGAGTCAACAAGGTCCATACCGTCCATCATGTGGCCCAGCATGCTGCTATTCAGGCCCCTGACTCGCTGGGGATCCTGTGGAGCAGACAGCATCTGGTGCTGGGATGCTGACCTTCGATCGAGGACCGGGTCCAGTGTGGTGTTAAAGTCCCCTATCATGATGATGGGGGCATCTCTAGGGAGTTTTTGCTGCAGGGACAAAAATAATTGTACTCTTTGGGCCGGGTCATTCGAAGTGTAAGTGCAGACGAAGTAAAGAGTCTCTTCCCCCACTGAGGCCCTAAGCCACACCCATCTTCCTTCCACTGTATCCCATTGCACCTGGATCGGACTACCCTCGACGAGGGGGGCATCCATAAAGCCACGCCTGTGCAGGCGGACGATCGGGTCGGGGCAGCACATGCCGTGTAAGGCCATACCTGGGCGGCCCTAGCCTTAGGGGGGGGGAAGTCCGTGAGGCGGGTTTCCTGTACTCCAATTATATCAGGCCATTTACCCCCCATGTCCCTTTTCATCATATTCCATAAGGCCTGTTTCTTTTGATCATTGTGCTTAGCGAGGCCATCACATTGATTGATCTGATATCAAGATCTGCCTCACCCAACGTTGTTGCCCAAAGGGGTTGTGTCCTAGCCGGGGGTGGAGGATGGGGCGGGCTTGGTGCTTGTTGTAGGTGAGGAAATTGCTTCTATGTGAGACGCCAGAATGGCACTTGTACCACAAGGCCGCAAAAATTGCGTAAAAAAAAAAAAAAAAAAAAAAAAAAAAAAAAANAAAAAAAAAAAAAAAAAAAAAAAAAAAAAAAAAGGCCCACCCCTTGAGTTGGCCACTCGTTCGATTGTGATATTCACCAAGGAATCTTTGTGGTCCCCACAGAGCAGTGAGCTTTACTCCTAGAGTTCTTGTTGCCTTTTCCTTGGGTTTCCAAACTACTTGTGGCTGAACTGGAGGGGGGTTCCTGTGAGGTCGAATCACCCCATCCCTCCATTTTTGTACCTTAGTTAGCTTTCATATCTATTGTGATATCGATATCGAACAAGTGTATTGTTTGGGCTAAAGCTTGGATGTTTGAAGTGTTAGCTTTGCAAAGCATAGTTAAGTCGTCTGCAAACAGAGAGGTGATGTGTTTTAGATGGATTGGGATTTCTGGAACTTCTATTCTTTCTTTTGATATTCGGGTTGGCTCTGATCATTGCCGCTAGGGCCTCTATGACAGTCACAAACAAAAGTGGTGCTATTGGGTTGCCTTGCTTAACCGACCTTTGAAGAGGAAAAGGTGCGGCAATGTGACCATTCAGCATCACCTTTGTAGTGGTTGTTCTGTGAAGGAAGGATGCTGATCCAGTTTCTTAAGGAAGGCCCAAAATTCATTTCATACAGAGAACTCCATAAAATCCTGATCAGCATGGTTACGAGCCTTTTCAAAATCAATAAAGAGGACAATTGCCTCTATCTTCCTTTGTCTGGCGCATTTAATCGTTTCATTTACCAGTAAAATGTTGTCTTGGATTTCTGCTGGGGTATGAGCCTCGACTGGCCAGGATGAATGAGCGGCGACATACGTGGAAGAAGCCTGGAGCTAGTTCACCAGTTCAAAGGAATGGGTCACAAGAAAATGACCGGATCTCAAACTCCGCCAGACCCCCCCGCTTTGAGAAGCACTTCAAGTTCAAAGACTCGTTCTTGACCACAACCTATCAGACCCCTTCCAAAAGCTCCATCTGTGCAAAAGGGCCTTCGCCCCAGTCAAGCAAACCCATTCCAACCATACAGCTTTCCCTACGATTGACTATTTCCTAGGGTCTGATCCGCTGTTCAGTATAGCCAAGGGGGCAGACATCTTACCTCTAGCCCCGTTCTCGGGTCTAGACCACAAACCAGTAGAGATCACAATTAGCTGTGATCCACTAATTAGGCCTGAAAAAAAAAAGGAAAATAAAAAAGGTAGGACTCCAGCTTCTTTAAGCTCACCAACTCCAATCCTTGCCAGTCAAAAAAAAAAAAAAAAAAAAAAAAAAAAAAAAAAAAAAAAAAAAAACAGAAACAAACAAAAAAAAGTTTTCGATGAAGCAATCAGCACGGCTTGGTCACAAGCCCTACCATCACTGGATTCACGTGTAAAAATGGGGAGTGGGGTGTGCTCATCCAGGAGTCCTTTCTCCAAAGAGCTCGACTTTCATCACAAGCTACCAGATTCTGGCTATACAACAACTTTCACGACCTTTCCTCTGGCATACGATCAAAGACAATACTCCAAAGATAAACAAAGACCTGTATGAAAAAAACGGTAGAGACCTACTTATTTGAAAAGTAAGAGTTTGGGGAGCCACACCACAAAGAATCTTCCATACAACCAGCACCATTGAAGACCTGGAATTTGTCCTGCAAATTAGATTTGGCTATCAGCCAAACACAGAAGAGGATATCGACCCACTTATCCGATTTACTCACTCAAACTGGGGTACAAATGTTCTTACGAACGAAAGACCCAATGCCGACATCCAAAGAAAATGGACAAGGGATTTAGGGAAAGACCACAGCCCAATACAGACGATCCCTTGCAAAAACTACAAACGATAGGACCTATCACAATCAGGCGCCTCCAATGGCTTATAGCCTATTGCCACCCTCCCAGTCAATACTACATGCAAGGAGAGAAGAAAGATCCAGCTAGTAGAGAACTATGCATGGTCTGGACGAACGGAGGAGATCTTTGGTCCTCAATTGTTTCATTCAGTTCATTGTTTTCCTCTCCCTTCCCGTACTTTCCCAACTCCTCCTCTGGACTAACCTTCCCAGTGTCCCACCTCTATTTTTCTCTTTCTTTTTCAAGTTTTTTTTTCTTTTCTTTTTCTTTCTTTTTTTCCCTTCGACAGTACTGTCATCATATCCGCTAACCTAACCTTCCCACCTCCTAATCCAAACTTGAAAGAATTTGGTATTGTATGGTTAGCGGGGAAAAAGAAAAAATTCAGAGAAACAGCACTCTAAAAAAGTGTTAGAGGTGTTTCTATCATGTACATGTCTGGGCTGAGCTACTCTTCACCTGGTCCTGTCAGAACCCCCACTTGGAAGGCCTCTGCGCGTGTGCCTTCATGCTGCCATGAGGTCCATTCGCCCCCTTTCCACTGAGATCCCTGCTCCAGTAGTCTCTTCCACTCCCCTGGAATGGAGATGAGCATGTCATTAAGATTTTCCAGGAGCCGGTGACTTCCTTTCATCTCCGCCCGAAGGTCTCTCGCTGACCATTTTTTCTTTTCCTCCGACCACAGGTGCTTAATCTGCCATATGCCGTGTTCGACCCACGTCCCCCATTTGGAGTCTGCTTCTGCATTAAGATTTTCCCAGGAGCCGGTGACTTCCTTTCATCTCCGCCCGAAGGTCTGTCGCTGACCTCCATTGTTTCTTTTCCTCCGACCAAAGGTGCTTAATCTTCCATATGCCGTGTTTGACCCACGCCCCCCATTTGGAGTTTGCTGCTTTAAGGGTGTGAGGTTTGCCTTGATCCAGGGATTGCAGAATAATGGTTGGCCGAGCCCCCCTTCCCTGGTTCTAGGTTCTCGTACTCTGGCAGGGAAGACTTCCCCCCACAGCTTAAGCAGTTGGGCCCAGTATGAGGTCCCTCTGCCCTCGCTGTCCTCTGCTGGTCGTTCCTCCCTGCTCCTTCCTCTCTTCGCCCAGCTCTTGCTCATCACCCAGAACATTCCTGACATGGTGGGGGGTTGTCTCGTATCTCGCCAATTGGCGAATGTGCTCTGTTGCCAGTTGCAACCAAGGTAGCTGTGTATGTGTGATTAGCTTGACTACCCACTTGGATTGTAGCGCCTTCAGCTGCTGCACTGGATCCAGTACGCCCAGTCCCCCACTGTCTTTGCTTCTAATGAATCTCCATGCTACTTTGGAGATGAAGTGAGGCTTCCTTGGATTAGCTGTCCATAGGAAGGCTGCTGCCTCGCACTTGAGTACCTTGACAGTCTGTGAGGGGGGGCTCCATACTGAACCTGCGTACCAAAGCATGGAGAATATGGACGCATTCAGGATTAGCGCCCTCCCGAACAAGGAGGTATAGATGTCCTACCAGGCACTTTGTCCTACCCCCATTTCCTCCATACATTTCTGGAGGAAATTCCAATTGACTTGATCATATGCTTTCTCAATATCAAAGAATAATATGGCCGCTTTGATCTTCTTGTCCTTGCGGCGTACCGATTCCGACAATGTCACCACATTGTCCAGTATGAAGCATCCTAGAATGAACACCGTCTGATCCAAGTGGAAGCATCCGTGTGTGATCCTCATGAGTCTGTTGGCCAGTGCTTTAGCTACTATCTTGTGGGTAAGTGACAACAGCATAATCGGCCTGTAGTTTCTGATGTCCTTTGGGTCCCCCTTTTTGTAGAGCAGCATCACGACCCCTCTGCTTGCCACGCCCTGCCGAGGAATGCTTCGTTCTCGCTGCCCAGGATTGGCCAGTATTCCAGCCAAAATTCTCTTGTTAAACCATCCTTCCCCTGTGTCTTGTTTGGGGCCATTGATTTTAGTGCGTCATGGAGTTCTTCCTGAGAGAGGGGAGCATCAAGGATTGCTGCCTCAGTGCTAGTGACTGTCAGCTCCAGGTAGGCCAGAAACTTGGATCTAGCATCTAGCACCGTATGGCCTGGGTGGTCTGACTCTCGCGATTTATACAAGTTGCTGTAGAAATTGTGGGCCACTGCTACCATGTTTTCCGCTGTTACGGCTGGTGCTTCCGGTCCTTGAAGCTGTTCTATTGCTGCACTCCTGCCTCTTGTCTTGATGTTTTAGAAGAAGTACTTTGACATCCTTTCCCCCTCTTCGCAATCCTTAACTCGTGACCTCATCTGCAGCCCTCGAACTCTCCTCTCTCCCAGTCCCCCAACTAAATCTGTCTGAAGACTCTGAACCCCCTCTACCGCTATCCTTTGTGCTGCTGCCGACCTCTTGTTCTAGAGGATGACTACTCCCGCCGGGTGTGAGCGAGTAGAGGGTGCCCAAAAGTCAGCTTTTACCCATCTCATGCATTCCACCATCGTCTTTTTAATTCGCTGATGCTCATCCGAATCTGTGAGATGGGTCTCCTGCAGGCACAAGAAGTCCAGAGGATCCACTTCGAACCATTCGGAGACGGTATATTCCATTTGTCTGAATTGTCCAGTATCTGCGCCAATCCGCTGATGTCCCACGATGCTATTTTGAGCTCTGGAAGTCTCCTAAATGGTGTCCACTTTAATCTTGGCCGCTTCCCTGGTCTCCCCTCTGCTGTGTCCTCCATTAGCGTGGGTTAACATGTTATCCCCTATCCTTGCTGGGTAAGGAGATTCAGGATACCGCCAGAGCCAGGTCGATTCTTGTTGCATCCAGTGCCAGATTTGTCTCGATGTAATCTCACCCAGTGCCAGATTTGTCTCGATGTAATCGCTTCCCGCTGAATGCATGGATTCTCACTACTATGGCCGCACACCTTGCCACCCATTCCGCTGCTTCCACTCCCCCTAGCAGGCCATATGGAATTGTTTCCAATACCTGCCAGGGCATCCAAACGAGTTCCTTGGCTAACTTTGCCACTCCTTTTCTTTCTTCATGTCTCCAACCACGTAGGCCCGAGTGGGTAATTCTTCTGCAATCAATGACTGCACGGCCTCGCCTGTGCACAAGCTAGCGTCTGCAACATCGGTAGATTGCTACTTCCCAGTCTGCGTTGTCCTCATTCCAGCGATATGGGAGGATGACTCTGCGATTGGGGCTGCCCCTTGCGTGTAGTGTAGCCGCTGCTTCAATCTCCCTGTGAGGAGCATACCATCGTTTGTTCCATCTGCCAGGTCTCCATTCTGTTCCTTGAGAAATCTTTGCTTCCAGGATCGCTGCTTGCCTCCAGGCATCATCCATCTGCTCCTCCTCCCCTTCATCCCCTGTGGTAGACACTCCACTTTGTCCTTCGCTGCTTGCTTGAGCTGCTTCCTGTTGTGCGTTGTGCTTCAGGTCCGAGCGTTTCATGCCCTGAAATTGGTAGGTCTTGGGCCATTTAAACTGCTTGGTGTAACCTTCATTCTGGACGAGCACGTTGTCGTTCTGCAGCTGCGCAGCCATGTTGTGTTGCATAGAACTCATTGATTTCCTGTTCTTTCTTCAGGTTTCAAAGCGATTTGTTGACGGTATGTCTTCCACAGCTGCCGTCGTTTGTTTTAAATTGCGTAGGTGTTTGTGGTGTGCCATGCAGATTTCGCACTCTACGTGCCTTACCCATTCCAGGTCGTGGACGCACCAAAACCCACTTCTCTAGTGTGTCTGGCTCTCTTTCTTCCTCCTCCTCGCTGTCCTCTGCATCCCACTCTTCCTCCTCTTCCTCCTCTTTCCCTTCCTCTTTGGGCCGGTCTGATGCCTGCTTCTCATTCCCTATGCTCTCTCCTGCCATTCCTTCCCCTTCAGTCTCTTTTCCCTCGTTTGCGGTGTGGTGTGCTCCGTCAGGGGCTGCCGAGTTATCTCCATCGCCTGCCCTGATTGTTTGGATGTCTCTGAGACTACCTGCTCTGTGTCCAATCGCTGGGATTGGTCCTTCTGGTCGCTCTGCTCCATACTGCTGACTGCTAAATTCCACCAATTGGACTTTCTTGCTCCCTTGGTCCTTAGAGCTTTCCTAAGCCCGCTCCCTTGAGTATGCTTTTCTTTTGTGGGACGGGGCTGTGTTGCCTCTTGCTGTGAGCCGCTAGCGCTGTCCTGCACATAGGCCTGCTTATCTTCCTCAACAATGCCCTTTCGGGCCACCATTGTTTAGGTCTCTGACATGATGCTCTCCCTGCTTGCACAATCCGCTGCTGCTTTCGCCCTGTTGCCTTCTTTCGATATTGTCGCTCGTCACCCTGCTATGCTCAGGTTGGATTTGGATATCTGTTTTTATTTCGAGTTACCTCAAACTTGTATTCATTGTTCTCTACTACTGAAGCACTCATCAAGTTACGATTAGCTACTCCCTATTGTCCTTGCTATGTAATCTCACCGTCGCCCCTCATTGCCCTGTCTCTCCTTTTGTCGTTTCCCACTCATGCAATGGCTGATCTTCCATGTTGCCCTGCCAGTGAATGCTTGGCAGTATGAGCACCGCAGCCAGCACCACAGGGACCCATCTGATCAGCTTTGCGTTCAGTGTGCTGAGGGACCAGCAGAGACAATGGCCCACTGTTTGCTAAACTGTCCGCGGGCCGCCGTCATCTGGGCGGAGGCCAAGTTCTGGTGACAAATAGCAGACATTTCCTTTACGGGGGGGAAAGGAGTGATGTTGTTAAGGTCCAGTCTCAGCGGACGATAGCAAGGGGATCAACGCACAGAAGAGAGGCACAAGAAACCTTCAACAACCTCCTGGAGATGGACATCAGAGCGCAATGGCACCGGATCCGTAAGCAAGCACAACTCCTTCCAGTTCCAGGAAACCGTACTCGTGAAAGGAAAAGTAGCGACAGCGGAAGGACATGGGTTGGTCTTTCAATGCTCTATCCAGAACCAACAATAAGATTAGGTAAGAAGAGAGCACTTTGGAGCCAATGCGGGCGTTACTCTAAAAGGAGGAGAAAGGAGGTATGAGGGGTAGAATTCTAAACAGTAGAAGCAGGTTAAGATAGTGTTTAGGAGTGTAGGAGGACTACTGAACTCGGAAGGAAGAAGGTAAGAAGGGTCAAAATGGGTGCAAAAACAGGAATAATGGTAGGATAGGACAGGGGGCGTGGAGATAGAGAGTAGGGATAAAGTAAGAAGGGAAGGTAGGGGATAGTTCAGCAGACTGTGCTTTAAAGCACCAGGTTTTAAACCCTAGGGAACAGGTGGAATAGGTCCCATTGTAAGGGAAACTGGCTAATGCTGCCAGGATAACTCCGGTTTGAGTTGTGAGGTCCTCGGCCTCAATTGTCAAGCTTGTAGTGAAATGGATCATCTTTGTTAAACAAAACAAAAAAAAGTGTCAGCAGTTTTCAAATTGACAGCAAAGGCCTTGATGCATGTGGAAGAAACCTGTCTCTCTCTCCCTATCACCATGCTGCCACTTCTGTATAGAATGGTGGCCAAGGCCTTGACAAACAGGCTTCTTCCACATATGTTGTCGGTGACTTGTTGCTCATTCATCCCGTCCAGTCGGAGTTCATGCCCCAGTGGAATATTCAAGATAGCATAAAACTGGTAAATGAAACGATTATATATGCCAGACAAAGGAGGACTGATGCAGTTGTCCTCTTTATTGATTTTGAAAAGGCTTACAACCATGTTGATTCGGATTTTAAGGAATTCTCTATATAAAATGAATTCCGGGCCTTCCTTCAGAAACTGGGTCAGCATCCTCCGTAGAACAGCCACTACAAATATGGTGCTCAAAGGTCACATTGCCATCCCTTTTCCCCTTGAAGGTCAGTTAGGCTGGGCAACCAATAGCACCACTTTTGTTTGTGATTGTAGGGCCAATGATCAGAGCCAACCCGGATGTCGAAAGAACTAGAAGTTCCAGAACCCCCCATCCATCCGAAACCCATCACCTCTCTGTTTGCAGATGACTTGACCATTCTTTGCAAAGCCAACACCTCAAGCACCCAGACTTTAGCCCAAACAGTACACTTGTTGGAATTTGCAGCAGAAACTCTGTTTGCAGATGACTTAACCATTCTTTGCGAAGCCAACACCTCAAGCATCCAGAATTCAGCCCAAGGCCCAAAACAGTACAGCTGTTGGTATTTGCAACAGATATGACAGTTAACTTCAGCAGCAAATGGAGGCTAGCAGGGGGAAAAGTCAGGCAGAAGATGGACAAAGGCCCGGAAAAAGCAGGAGAAATACTAAAAGCATTTGAAGTCGCACATGTGGCAAAATAGCAGTCAGAAGGCGCAAGGCATTAGTTTTCAACTTTTCAAGCTACTGAAAGAAAAATCTAGAACAGCTGAAGGTGAGAGTGAATTCGCAACAAGTAGACCTGAACTACCAGACATCAGTATTGGTTCAGCCTAGGGCGGGAACGAGAAAAACGCAGGAAGAACACAAAATGACAACGGACAGAGCAAGAGTGTGGAGAGAAAAGGGAAAGGTTTCCCAAATCTCTACAAAGGAGCAACGATAAGGACTTGCCCTTCCGGTTTCAAGTTCAGCAGGCGTGGAAATCAGCACAAACTTCCACAAAGGTCACATCAAGTACTGGCAAGTGTGTTTCTTAAAGGGGTTAGCCTTGATAAGGGGAGGGGTTTGGATCCAATTTATGGGCTTGACTGGCAGTCAATCCTTTGTAAGTAGTGGATGCTGTCAAGGGTACACAGGATGTAATGCCGAGAACCATCAAGGGGTTGTGTATTTTGTACTATAGTACAATTCTGACTTGGTGATGGGATAGGAACCGGACTGATGCTCCCCAAAAGGGACATGGAGTGAGGTCCACGAGGACATGTTTTGATAAACAAAGGAAAAAAGGAAAGTTGACTTAACTCTCTTTCATTCAATTGTTTATCCATGCAATCAATAATAGACTCCTTCCTATGCGAACCACACCAAGTTTTACACGTGTCTGTGCGGGCGATAGCTCGCACAGGGAAGGAATGCTAGTTGGTCGTTAATGTCTGTAAATGTGCACTAAGAAAAGAAGGGAGAGTCACTGACCGTCCTTGGTGCATCATTGACATATTGTTTGTAGGCAACATACAAATGTCCGTTGCTATTGTCCGTAGTAGCTCCGTCAATGCCGTTGGGTATCTGTGCTGGTACCGCTCCGTTGGCGCTTCGAGTTGCGCTAACACCAGCAGCGCCAGCATCAGCACTAGCAGAACGCTGGACTTTTTCTTGTGCTTCTGAATCTGACTGTGGTTCTGATCCTCCATCTTCTACGCGTCCTGCTGAGCTTGAGTTTCCTTCACCAATCTCTGAAACGTTGGCATTGGCATTGGAATAGGAGCCGGCATCGGAATGAGAACTTGGTTGCCCCATCCCTGTGGAATTGACCTGGCTGTCAATGTGTATGATCTCAACATCCCTGGTTTCCACTTCTCCATTGCTGTTTCTTCGGGGAGATGATGAGGTGCCCTCTTCGTCCTCTATGTTCAGCGTCTGAACTCGTGTAGACTTCCCCAGTCTTTTCTTCCCCTTATCATTTCGCCTCCACTTCTTTGAAAGCATTGACGGAAATCGGCCCCATCCCATATGTTGTGCTGTCTTTAAGCCAACCATCACATCATGTTCGACACCATTTTTCTTTGGGTGAAGAAGTGGTCGTTTGATCAAGTACTGTGTTCGGTGGTCGGTTCGGTAAGGTGGTGGTACGAGGGGTTGTGCATAAACAGAGCGCAGCATTAACACCCTGTGCCCGGTACTACCCCTGATCCTGTACTGCTTCCTCATGAATGTTCTCCTCACACTCACACTTCTTGCATGTGGCTCTCCATTTGCTGCTGCTTTCTTTCCGTCTGCTGCACCTTCTTGTACTCCTGACTCTGAGTTCCCCATGTCCACCTGTCCCATGTTGCCTTCCGAGGTCAATTCCTGCACATGCACCCCCCCCCCCTTTTCTAGCTTGTGCGGGCTTTCATTTGGTTTTTCAATTTCCCAAGTCCATTGTCGAATTTCACGATGCCAGCCATCCTTCTCTTTCCACTCTAGCTCCTCTCCCCACCTCATTTCATTAACCCGATTGTCTTCAGGTACCCATTCATCCTTCTGCAGTTGAACACCAGCTTTCCACAACACCTCATCTCCCCACTTCAGTTCTTGTGCCCAATTGGGATCTTGATTCCGATCTTCATGTCGACTTCGAGTTTGGAGCTGTTGCTGTTCACCTGCCAAACTTTCTGCGCCCTGATTTCCACCCTGTCCAGATCCAGCTCCCTCCGTTCGAAAACTCCTTTTGCTCTTGGCTGGACTTCTCGGCGTTTTCGTTGGCTCCCGTTTCTTCAACGCCCTCCTTAGTGCACGCACGTTTGAAAACTTTTTGGGAACTTTCCGCCCCGCGAAGTTGAAACCTTTCCCTCCCGCGAACTTGGAAACCTTTGGCCCTGCAGAATTCGAAACTCTTGCTCCAGGACCTGGGAAATTGCCATCCTTAGTGCGCTCAGTCTCCTCTCCCCCTCTTTCAGCTGTCACATCCGTAGCCCATCCATCTTCCTTCAACACAGCTCCTCCTTTTACTCCTTCCCTTTTTAACTTCCTCCTCTTCCTTGTCTTTGCAACTGATGTGCCTCTGGACTCAACATAGCCTTCTCCTTGATGAACCTCCTTTCCACGCCCCCTGTTCCGTTCGGTTTGTGCTTGCGTGACCCATCCACTGTCCCTCGCCGTACTCCCCCCATCTCCCTCTTCGCTTTTCTTCTTTACCTTCCGTCTTTTCTTAGTTGGAATACCGACTGATGTTCCCATGGAGTCGAGATCTCCTAACGTCTCCTGCACCTCCTCTGCGATCTCTTCGACTGTCATCTCTGTTGTTGCCCCATCATCCTTGACGGCCCGTGCTCCCTCCTCCCCTTCCTTCTTCTTTTTCTTTTTGGTCCTTGTTCTCGATGTTAGGGGCTCACTAGGATTAGCACTCACCGCTTCGTCTGGAACTTGTTTTACCACCTTTGGCATTCCCTGCACAACTCCCATTGCTGCAGTCGATCCATCATCCTTTGCCATTCTTGGTGTCTCCCACTCTTCCTTCTTCTGCTTGGTCATTCTTCTCTTTTTGGCTCTGCCCACTGGTGACCCTGTGGAGCTGACATAGCCTGCCCCCTCAGTAGCCTCCTTCTCTACTCCCTCCACCGTGTCCTTTCGCAGCTCACCTTTTGTCATCCCGACTGCCCTCTCCTCCTGGCCCTCTTTCTTCTTGGCAATCCTTGGCTTCTTGGTTTTGGCGGTGGGTCCTCGTGCTTGACGAACCCCCTTTCCTTGCTTCCTGATGTCTCCTGCCGATGCACCATTCTTCATACCAGCATCACCCTTTTCCTTCCCTTCATCTCCCGCTCCAGAGTCTAAGGCACTAACCTCTTCCACCAAAACATCCAATTCTCTAGCTGACACAGCATCATCCTCGCCAGCTGCATCTGCAGATTCTAAGGCACTGACCTCTCCCACCAAAGCATCCAATTCTGTGGCTGACACATCGTCGTTCATCACATCTATGTCGGTTTTTTTTTCCTTCTCACTCTCTCCGACCTCACCTCCAGGCACTGCCTTTTCCTGCTCTCCAGCACCAGCTTCACTTCTTGAAGTGCTGAGACCCCTCGGCGACAACATTGCTGTCCCATCTTCTGTCATTTCCTGTTTTCCAGCCACATCAGATTTAGACTGCTCAACCCCCTGTCCTTGACCCTGACTAGATTCAACAGAAATTAATTCCAAGAGTTTTACTGGAGAGTAGAGCGCCGCCGGGCTTGAGGTTTGAACTCTGGGACTAGGATACACCCTAACACCCGCATGAAACCCTCTCGGCGACGTGGTTGTGCTTTTCACATCAGCAGGCTTGGAATCAGAGGTCCTGCCTGAGCCTCTCGGCGTAACTTTCATATCAGCAGGCTTAGCATTAGAGATCCCCCTTTCGGAGGGTACTAACTTATCGTCTTGAGCATGATCTGGCTTAGCAGAGGGGGCATGTTCCGGATTCTGTGAAGACAAAACATTGCTGGCTGCACGTGAGTCTCTTTCTGAACCTTCTGGAACCACCAAAGAACCCTGGATCAGTGAAGGAGAGTCTTGAGGTCTGGGACTAGGGTAAACTCTAACTCTAACACCAGCATGAAACCCTCTGGGCGTGCCTTTCACATCAGCAGGCTTGGTGTTGGAGGTCCTCCCTGAGCCTCTCGACGTACCTTTCACACCAGCAGGCTTGGCATCAGAGATTCCCCCCTCGGAGGGCACTACCTTATCGTCTTGAGCATGAACTGGCTTAGCAGAGGGGGCAAGTCGGTCTCTTTCTGGACCTTCTGGAACCACCAAAGAATCTTGGGCCAGTGAAGGGGAGTCGTGAACACCACTGAGTGGACCCGGTTCCGAAATTGGACCTGGTGGGGAATCTTGTAAGAATGCAGGTGGATCGCTCTTCGCACCTTCTGCTGTTCCAGCAGGAACATCGTCCAATGAAATGGAGTCATGAGTGGCCCCAGCTGCATCATCCATAAGACCTTGTAGTGTGCTACCAGTATCATCATCGGCAGGAGGATTCTGAACTGTTTGTGGTCGTTCTGCTTCGAAACCTTGTGACACTTCACCATCAACGGGCAAGGGTCGACCATGAAGAGAACTGCTTGGATCTCTTTGTGGACCTTCTGCTGTTCCAGCTGGACCATGGTGCAATGCAATGGGATCATGAGTGGTCTCAAGCGGTGGATCCTCCCTTGAATCTTTTGGTACTCCAGAATCATCGTCAACTGAAGGAGAAGATCGAACATCTCCAGCTAGACTGGTCAGCAAATCGTTCACTATTTCCATCGCGATAGCATCTGCAATTGGGGAAGGAAGAACAGTCCCAGGTGGACTTCCTTGTGAACCTTCCACTGTTCCAGTAGGATCATGGTCCATGGAAAGGGGGTATGGAATCTTTTGAGATGTTCCACGTGGATCTGTTCTTGGGCCTTCCGGCATTTCTGCGAGAGGACCATCATGCAGCAGAGGGCGATGACGAGGGTCGCCATGTGGATCACTTCGCGCCCCTCTTGCTGAGCCAGCACCATCATCGTTGAATGAAGCAGCATTCTGACAGGTTGGAAATGGACGTGCTTTTGAAGTTTTTCGTGTCCTTCTAGCGCCGCCATCCAAGACAAGTGAATGCGATTCTTGAGCTGGAGCTGATCTTGATGTTTCCAGAGCAGATTGGGAATCGTGAGCACCCCCAAGTGGATCAGTTCTTGCACTGTTTGGATCTCCATCAATCTGCCTCTGGACTGCCGCAAGAACGGCAGTAGCACGACCAGGTTCATTATCCTTTCCACGCTTTCCCCCATTCAATCTCAATGCTGGTTTCTCGTCACTTCCTGTCGGGTGATCGTTTCGACTCCTGCCAAGTACCGGCAAAGCTCATCCATTGTCAGACAAAAGATCAGGAAAAAGTTCGAAAAACGAAAAAAGAAGAACCTGAAGATGATGGTGCATTATGGAATTTATGGGGAACTCTGATGGATCGCATAGTGATTGCAATTGCAATTCCTTTTGCAATTACCACCCAGTTGGCATGGTGTTACCATAATCATCTGCAAAATGGAGATGCCAAATTGATTAAGAATTAAGGAGAAAATATATTCCAGATGTGAGATTCAGGAGGTGAACAGGAGAGTGCATGGGTCCTGGAGACCATCTCACGCAAGTGTGTACATGCCATGCATCGTTCTCCCACACACAACGAACAGTAGTCTGATAATAGGTAGAGAAGATGAGAACCGAGTTTCACAGCTTATATTATCAAAAATATGGATACAAAGTGTTTCAAAGATTCCCTGAGTCCAGCGCTCATCAGTGCAACACCAATATCTTGCCAACTCATCAATATGCCTTCCAGTGAATCAGTGCTACCCCTGCAGATAGTCTCCAAGCTGTCTCTTATACACATCTA
>BFEA01000163.1:1478743-1509346 GCA_003427395.1 Chara braunii | reverse complement strand
CTTTTTCAAGGCCCGTGCTGCTTTATTTTTACAAGGCCTGAGGCCTATATCGGGTAAAGGCCCTTTTAAGAGAGAGTGTTGTGAGCTTTGTTCTAAAGTGGATGGAGCGCAAAGCACGAACACGAGTTGCATTTGGGAAGACAAGAGTGAAAGAATGAGACAATTTCAAAGCAAATCATTCAAAAAGTTTGCTCTTACTGTGTTGCCACTCCTCTTCCTCGTCCTCCTCCTATCCTCCTCTTGCTATTGCAAAGGTCAAGAAAACCTAGCAATGAGGCATAGGCTCACTAAATCAACATCAATGATCAAACAAACCTTTCACATCCCATTTCCTCTGTTCCATTGGGGTCAAGTGGTGGAATCCAAGCTTTTTTTGCAAGTATGAAGTTATTGGTTCAAGTCCGATCGACTTCACACAATGTTTCCCGAATTCAGAAAGTAGAGAAGGACAGGATTTAAAGGAGTCAATTCAATTCAAAAAGAAAAGAAAAAGGAAAAAAAAAAGGAGTCAATTCAGGTGCAGGATACCCTGCAGCTACCTTATTATAACCACTTCCATCCACCCCTTCACAAACAAAAAAGGCATCATACGACTGCTAAACCACTGTTGTCCCCCAAACACAACCCACCCTGATTATGAAATGCATAGAAGCAATATTTCCGGTCTGATACAGTCGTGATGAGGGTGCGTTATGTTTGGGCGAAGACGGAGGGTGCAAATCCATCTGGCTCCTCACCATGCAGTGATGTTTTGGCAATAGGCTATGAAGAAAGAAGAAAAGGAGAAAAAAAAAAAAAACTCCTGCATATTAGGAGGTACTAAAGTAAAGTACGGCGTGCCTTCTGAAACTGTAAGAGTAGACTGGCAAGCCAAAGGACTGACGATCCACAGTTGGAACGTCAATGGTCTGGGCAACATCCTCACTGAGGACGACAAACTCAGGGACATCAGGCTCGGCCTAACAGACAAGAGAAAGCCCAGACCCGATGTTATCCTACTACAAGAAACCCACCTATCCAATCTCGCACACCACACGAGAATCAMAYGGACAGTGGAAAAAAGCTTGGGTGGCTGTCCATTCAAACTGTGGTCCAACAAAGAGGACCAAAGCAACCGAGGCACAGCGATCCTTATACCGGCCACATCCAAGATCTGGTCGGAAGGACAGGTAATCTGCAGCGAAGGTGACACAGGCGAAGGACGATGGTCATGGATCCAAATTACTTGGCAAAGGGAAGAACTCAGGATCCTGAACCTGTATGCCCCGAATGCAGAAAACGAACGCCTAGTGTTCTTCGAGCGCATCAAATCACTCCTCCCGAACCCCCTACCGATGATCATAGCAGGCGATTGGAACACGACACTCGACCCCAACCTAGACCGCATATCCCGATCAGTCCTGCTGGGCGCCACACGAGCGAGCACACACATCCGGAATATCATGACAGAGTTCGATCTGATCGACCCCTTCCGCACCCTCCACCCTCGAAAGAAAGCCTTCTCCCTAGTCAAAAGGAACCGATCCAACCACACGTCACTATCACGGATTGACTTCTTCTTAATCTCCGACACGTTGCAGGGAACAATCAAGGAGGCAGATATCCTCCAGGCAGCAGCCTTCAAGGGACTCGACCACAAACCGACATACCTGCTGCTAAATTTCAACGCCCCGGTCGAGAAAGGCCAGGGTTTCTTCAGAATGAATAACTCCCTTCTCTCCACAGAACGCATGACCGAGGCAGTCAGATGGAATGGGGTGTTCTTACAGCAAGACGAGGCGAAACGCTCGAACAGACCCAAGTGGTTTATAGACAGCTATATAGATCCATCCCAAACGGTATCGGCAGAGTCCAGAACCATAGCAGCAGAACGCAGATTAAGGAAGGATGAACTGCAGATCGCTCTCGAAATTGCAGAGGCCAACCTCGTATCCAACCCTTCCGACCCCTTCTACCACAACTTACTCCAATCGACCAAAGATGAATTGAATGAGTGGAGAAGATGGGAACTGAGAGGCCTACAAATCCGCGCCCGAATGACCGACTACAACCTCAACGAATCCATGTCTAAATTATTTTTCTCCAAAATCAAGGCCAATGCTAGGAATAACATGATAGAGAGGCTGAAGGACCCAACAGATCAGGGGAAGACAAAGTCAACCGGCACAGACATGGTAAGGATCGCCAGATCATTCTATGCTGATCTTTACGAGGCCAAGACCCCATCCCCCCCCCCAACAGCAAATATCAACGCCCGCCAGCACATGTTGAAGCACCTAGATAGAACGATCATGCAGGAAAATACAGAGGATCTGGACAAACCAATCACCTTAGAAGAACTCCACGCAGCCCTGTCCCAGATGGGAAGCGACAAGGCACCACGTATCGATGGGCTGTCCAAAGAATTTTGGTCCCAGTTTTGGCCGATACTGGGCAACGACCTCTTGAATTTCATAAACGACAGCAGGGAGAAGGGAGGCCTGGAAGATCTAAAGAAGGGAGACAAGAAGGGAGACAAGGAAGATCTAAAGAACTACAGGCCAATCTCACTCCTCACAACGCCCTACAAGATCCTCGCTAAGGCACTAGCCAACAGAATCATAAAACTAACGGACAAATGCTTCCATATCGACCAAGCAGGCTTCATCCCAGGCCGATATATTCTTGATAATGTGATGACCCTGAACGAGGCTGCAAAGAAGATTACAGAAAAAAGGATGCAGGCGGCGATCCTATTCTTCGACTTTGAAAAGGCCTACGATCAAGTCAACTGGGACTTCCTCCACGAGTGCATGGAGAAGATGGGAGTCGGCCCAAATTTCAGAGAGTGGGTAAGAGTACTATATGGCAACGCCACAGGCAGAGTGCAGATAAACAGAATACTATCAGACACCTACCCGATATCGAGATCGGTCCGACAAGGCGACCCCCTTGCACCACCGATATTCCTATTCATAATGGAAGCGATTGCCTCCTTTCTGCGCAAGGACCCATCCATAGACCGCCTGGCCGAACAAAACTACAATCCCCTTCACGACTTCGCTCTCCCCACAGCACTGATATTCGCGGACGACCTCACGGTCCTCATCCGCGCCAACAAGGCCTCCTTTCAAGCCCTAGCCCGCACTATGGAAGCCTTCAGACTGGCCTCAGAAATGAAGGTGAATTGGGAGAAAACCGAAGGTTGGTGGCTCGCAGAAGGCAACCCCCCCCAACCCCCAAACTCTTCCACCCCAATGTCATGGTCCACAGGAGACCAAGCTCTTCGGTACCTGGGTATTATGGTAAACAGAGATGGCATTTTGGCAAGGGATGGGGGAGACCCTGATTGCCAGAGCGATAACTCGTCTAGCCCCCTGTAGGAAAGCCCAGGCCTCCCTGCTAGGGAGAGCGCTGATCATCAACGCGGYCGTTTTTTCAACCCTGTGGTACATGGCCTCCATATGGTYCCCGCYCGATGACGATCTGAAAAATCTGAAAGCGAGGGCCAGATGCTACTTGTGGACCGGAGACCCCAGCAGAACCACATGCCTAAATAAAGTAGCATGGCAAGTCGTCATCAGGAAACCACACGAAGGAGGACTAGGCATCATCGATCCGAAACAGGAAGCGATTGCCCTCTAGATGAAATGGGTTATCAAAATCCTAACAAAGCAGGCCCTCCCGTGGACCAAGATGGCGCTCAACAGCATAAGGAACCTGGCACCGGTAGCTTCCCCACAGAACATGAGGGGCTTATTCTGGATCATGGCAAAGGAATGGGCAATCAAATTAGGGAGGTCAACAAGGAGAACTCAACCCACAACACCCTGTCATCCCTCCACCACAACCAACCCCTACTGGTCATCAATCCTGAAAGCCTGGCGCCGACTGATACCAAAAAAGAAAGGCGCTCCGCGCAACAAAGAGGAAGTCCTAAGACAGCCCCTGTTCTGCAATCCTTGGATAAAAGACACAGAGGGGAAACCTTGGACCCTCCGCCCCAAAGACCACAGATGGCTCTCATGGGTAGAACGAGGGGTATGGCAGATCAAACATCTGTGGTCCGAAGACCGAAAAGAGTGGCTCAACGAACAGAACCTGCGCACCACCCTAAAGGGTTGTCACTCGCTGTCCAGCAACCTATCGGAAATTCTCCACAGCATCCCCCCGTCATGGACGACCCTCCTAAAAGAGACACACACGTGGAAACCAGGCGACTGGGGATTAGTCACCACACAGTTCCTGCCAACAAGAGCCTACCGGCTCATGTCCAAACCGCACCCAACTAACTACCAGGCCAACTTCATTTCCTACCCCATCGCCAGACACAACCTATACGAAATAGAGGCCCTAAACAAAGCGCCACAGTATGAACAAATTGAAACCTTCTTGCTAAGGAAGGTAAGAGTCTCCCACAGGATACCCTGGCTCATATTCCAGCCAGAACTAAGCATCGAGAACCTAGAATTCGACCCAAAGGAGTGGGTATGGGACCTGGGCACCAACGGGAAACCAAGGGCGATAACGTAATACGGCGTAAAGTTTGGCTATAACCTCGGTCTAAAAACCACTGACCCGAACCCAAGGCTGGCAGAGAGGTGGAGAACCATCCTTCACCTCGACCCTGTGACCCCTATCACCATCCCTTGGACCAAGTACCTTAGCATCCTCCCAAACCGCATACGCAGCATGCAATGGCTGATAGCACATACAGCCCTTCCCGTCAACCAATGGCTACATGCAAGAAGGAAGCATTCCGACCCGGAGAGCTCGGAACGCTGCTCAATGTGCAAGAACAACTCACCCGAGGACATCCCCCACTGCCTCCTACACTGTCCAGAAGCTACATGGATCTGGAAGAAGATCCGGAAGCTATGGTCGATCCTGTTCTCAACGCCCCCCCCCAACATCCCTACCCTCTCCATCTTACTGCTATCTAACACTGCCAGCAACATCAAGGGCAGCAGGGAAGTCTGGTTCCACTTGCTCAGGAAATTGGGCCTGTGGGTAATATGGAAGTGAAGGTGCACCTTGACAATCGAGGGATCAGAGGTGGCAAAGGAAGAAATGTGGTCTCTACTGCTGAGCATGGCAGAGACGGAAATCAGGAGCAGATGGCGGAGAATAGTGACCTCTACGCAGCACAGACCAGAAAGACAAGCAACCAGGAAGCAGACATTCAAGAGAGAATGGCTGCTAAAGGGCAAGGTGGTAACGATAGCAGATAACAGATTGCGATGGAAGAAATGGCACCAGGCTACACCTTAATGTCTATTGGGCCCCACCATGGGACCTGGCAGGAGGGGCTGAGCGTCGATCAACAACAGTACTCAAAGGGTACAGAGAGAAGGACAATGACAAACAACATAGCTGGTAGCAGACCCCTTCGCTGTTCTCATTATGCAAGGAATTATTTGACAGGCACTGATTAGAAGCCTGAGAGGAATGAGCGGCCTGGGCAAGCTGACAGTCAATCCTCCTTAGTAGGAGCAATCAATGCTGGTCAGGGTTCCTTCGGCCAAACGGAAGGAAGCGTGAGTGGGTAAATCTTATGTACTCAATTTTGACTTGCCGGGGGAATAGGAACCGGACTGACGCTTCCCAGAATGGATATGGAGCCAGGACCATAAGGGCCTGTTCAAAAAAAAAAAAAGAAAAAAAAAAGGAGGTACTAAAGTAGTCAATTCAGCCGCAGGTTCCCCTACCGCTACCTCGTTACTGCCTCCCGTCTCCCAATTCACAAGCAAACAAGCAAAAATAAAACACCACGGTACTTTCAAGTCACCATTGAAGCACTACTTCCCTCACATGAACGGCCAGTCATTACAGGGGCAACTTTCAGTCTAGCTACAGCTGTACTGACTGGGCGGCAGGCACTTATTTGGGTGAAGACGGGTGCAAAATCATTTGGCTCCTCATCATGCAATCATGTGTTGGCAATAGGACAATTCAATCCCTCTTTTTTTAACCCCAAAGAGAAGAAATAATGTGGCCCAGACTGCCAACAACCTGTTCTATTCCAGACCCCTTTGCGCATCCAAATAACATGCTGTGGTGAACTCTTTTTGTTTTTTTTGATACAAGTGGACTGTGGCTGCGGCACAGGAGAGAGGGAGGGAGGAGAAGGAAGGGGCACAAAGGAGGGAACAGAGAACACGCAGAGTTGAAAGGAGGGAAACAGAGAGACCCAAAAAAAAAAAGTGGGCTGCCAATTGTGATCACTCTGAAACCCAGTTGGTCATATGTGGCAATGGTTATGTACATGCAGATCCAGAGTCCAGAAAAAAAGAGGGTGACGCAGATGTCGCATCTAATGTTTTATGCACAGTTGAAATATGTCCAGGAGAGAAACAGTGTAGACGCAAACCCAGTTGCTCATATGTGGCAACGGCTATGTACATGAAGATTCAAAGTCGAAAAGAGGGAAACAGCGTAGACCCAAAAGACAAAGACGGCTGCCAATTGTGATGATTATGAAACCCAGTTGGTCATATGTGGCAATGGTTATGTACATGCAGATCCAGATCCCCCCCAAAAAGAGGGTGACGCAGATGTCACATCTAATGTTTTATGTACAATTGAAAGATGTCCCTGCGTCTGTCTGTCTCTGCAGAGTTGAAAGGAGAGAAACACTGTAGAGTCATGTAGATGCGAACCCAGTTGCTCATACATACGTCGCAACGGCTATGTACATGCAGGTTCAGATCTGTCTGTGTGTCTGTCTGCCCCTCTCTCCATGTCTTCCACCCTGTGTCTCCTGATGGAGAAGAATTGACTGTCCAGACAGAGAATTGCAAGAAGCGGGCAGGCGGGAGAAAAAACGAGGGCCATGTAGGTGTCTTATATACAACGGAAAAATACATCTGGTGTTGTCTGCTGGGCGGTTGGTCTGTCTCTTTGTGATACATGCCCGGTTGCGCAATGTATATGGAGCCAAGGATCCGCAATGTGATGGAAAGGACTGAATGGGCAATGCAATGTCAGTGAAACATCAACAAGCAATGTACATCCTGATACATACAAAATGGCACAAAGTAGCGCAGTGGAAGGCTCAATGATAAGTCCTGACCTGACCAGGACTACCGCGACATCCCATCATACACCACACATGTGAGAGGAGGTGGAGGGACCGCACACATAGAAGAAAGGTCCCTCCTTGTACATGCACATGGGGGAGATACCATGGATGAGAGATGCGGGTAGAGGCGAGACGAAGATGGAGGCGAGGGAGAAAACCAAGATGATAGCGAAGTCCAAAAATAGTCCCTTGCCAAACGTCCAATCAATGTCTGCCTCAAAAATTTTGGATCAGATCCTGGGCGCTATGCCCGCTGTAACCTCTGCCTGTATCCTCTGCCTGTAACCTCTCTCTCTCTTATCAAAAGAAGAAGGAGGAGGAGGAAGAAAGAGGAAGGAGGGAGATGAGAGGGAGACCGATGAAGAAGAAGAAGATGTCGCCTTCCTCGCTGTCTCACCTGCAGGTGCCGCTGCCGAACTGACCATCGTCCTGTCGTCTTCGTGTGCAGGTCGCGCGCGCACGGGCAGTCCCAGCTATGGCGCCAGGTAAGTCCCCATATGGCAGGTATGGCCTCCGGCCCTCTGCCTTCCGATGCTCAGCCTCTAACTCCGCAACGCAGCGCTCAACCAGCAGCGTGTCGCTCAAGAAGTGAGCTACTCCAACTATCCTCTACCCAGGTTGTGGCCCAGCTACGTACTGCGCTAGGCCCAACTGGGTGTGCTGCGGTATGGCCTAAAACGGCCCGCACGGTCGGGGCCCCTACCAGGTGCCCAGACCGTGCTGCTGATGCAGCAAGGTGCAGACATGCGCCTGGGCCTCTTTCGGCCCTGCCTCCAGTGCACCCAGCCCAAGGCCGTGCCTTGGGGACTTCAAGTCCGAAATGACGTCTGAACAGACAAAAATAGGACTGCACACACATAAATAAATAAATAAATAAATAAATAAATGAGTGCTGCCTCAGTACCTACGGCCCGTGGGCCTCCAGGGTGCGTGCTGGATGGCACGCGGCCTGCACGCACCCTGGGGGTTCCTCAGCAACCGTCGGGCCCCTCAAAATGGGGGCCGTGTGCAGGCGCAGCATGTAACACCCCCCCCTCCTTATGAAGTCCAGCCGGGTCGAGGGCGAAGCTGACGATCTGAAGGTGGAATCTGGACACGAGCACGACGTAGTGCCGAAAATGGCGGCTTGCCCTGCAACTTGCATTCGTAGCGTGTGAGAACATCGGGAGCTGTTGCTTGAAGTTCTGCACGGTCAACCAACGGTCAGCTTTAAAAATGTACTAGGTACTTGGTCGACCTGTTGCCGTAGCGTCGCTGGGAGATGATGTCGCCCACCTCTTGAAAACCGTCCATAGAGGGTGGGTCTTGCGATCGTTGCCCGGGAAAGTCGTCATGTTCCACTGGAGTGCAAAGAGCCAACTTGGAACAATGAAAGACCGGGTAGATGGCCAAGTGGGCGGGCACCTGAATGACGAATGAAGGTCCTTCGGGTCCATCCCCAACGGATGCCATGATCGGCCAGGGCCCCATCCATTTCGGGAGGAGATTGCAAGAGATATCTTGTTCGAGGCTGAATTCAGCGGTGGAGACCCATACGCGGTCGCCGGGGCGGAACGGACAAGGAAGACGCTGGTGATTGGCCTGTTGGCTCATGCATTGTTGTGTCTTTGACATTTGGTCGCGAGCCTTGACAAGTAGCTCTTGCACCCGCCATAGGAAAAGAAGATGGTCGTCGCTCTCGGCCGCCCGTGGGATGATTGTGTCCAACGGAGAAGTGACCGGCGAGCCGTGCTCGAACTCAATGGGCGACATCACGATAGCCAGATGAATGGACGAGTTGTATGCCAACTCGACATCCGGCAGCCGCTCAACCCAATCCTTTTGGTCGGGACGGATGAGAGTGCGAAGGAGAACATGTGCGGTCTGATGCGCCCTCTCCGTTTGGCCATCAGTTTGGGGGTGGCAAGCCGAACTTGGCTTGAGAGATGAGCCTCATTGTTTGATGAGCGCCAACCAAAAATCAGACATGAACCGAACGTCGAGGTCGCAAACGATTTCCTTGGGGTAACAGTTGGCTTGAATCCAACCGACATAAAGAACCTCGGCCAACTCTGGTGCCTTGGCATGATAGCGGTAAGGCAAGAACATGGCGAACTTGGTGAGTCGGTCGACCACCATGAGAATCCCATCCACACCGGTCTTGTGCTTAGGGAACGGCCCGGTGATATCCATGGCAATCGCTTCCCTTCAGCGCAAGGGGACCGGTAATGGTTGCAACTCGCCATACGGACGATGATTGAGGGATTTGTT
Organism: Chara braunii; assembly: GCA_003427395.1. Lineage (NCBI taxonomy): Eukaryota > Viridiplantae > Streptophyta > Charophyceae > Charales > Characeae > Chara > Chara braunii. The sequence continues at coordinate 1,500,036 of BFEA01000163.1, read as the reverse complement.
GCGTTGGCAAACCTCGCATGACTCGCAATAGCATGTGACATCGTCGAGAAGGTCGGACCACCAAAAGCGCTCGCGAAGTCGGCCAATCGTTCCATTGACTCCAAAATGTCCGGTGGTCGTCGTGGAACTCGCCAAGAAGCCGCGTACGCAAGTGGGAATCACTTGGCATGCAAAGAAGGTCCTTTCCCCGCGTGTGGACCAGCGAATATCCCTCTTGGATCCGATAGTGCGGTGGCGCCGGATTAAGAGAGGAACAACTTGCGTACTTGTCGCGAAACTCGGGGTCGGCTTGGTAACCGCAGATGAAGCTGTCCCACAGGTCATCATCATCAATCTCGAAAGTCAAATAGACTGCGGTGCAATTATCCAGACGTAGTGAAAGAGCATCCGCAAAAAAGTTTGACTTCCCCGAAATGTGATCAGGAAAGAAGTCAAACTGGTCGATGAAAGCCATCCAACGGGGGATGGTGTTGTTGACCGTGTCTTGGGTCTTGTAGAAGATCAGCGGATTGTTGTCCGTTACCCATCGGAATTGACTTCGACCAAGGAGAACGTGCCACCACCGCTTGAGCTCGTGGACAAAGGCTAGTAGCTCCTTATTCCGTTCATCATTGATTGAGCGCAAGACGGGCACTTTCTTGCTGAAATACTCGACCGGGTGCCAGTCCACGCCATCGTGTTGCTCGAGGATGGCACCAATGTCGTAGTCGGACGCATTGGTAGTGGCGCCTGTCGACAATAGCGGGTCAGATGTGCAAGACATCCGCAGATAGTAACACGGCTTTGAGGGCCAAAAATGAACCCCGCACATCCTCACCGAAGTCAAATGGTCGATCCTCGCATAGCTTGGTCAAGTTGCCCACGATCTTCGAGTAGCCTTTGATAAAACGCTGGTAGTAACCGACGAGGCCAGAAACGAGCGGACATCCGTACCGTTCTGTGGCTCTGGCCACTGTTGGACGGCTTGAATCTTGTCCTATAACGGACTGATGCCCTCCGGTGTGACAAAATGGCCCAAGTATTCCAGCTCTTGCCGGACAAATTCGCACTTGTCACAGTTGGCTTTGTACTTGGCGCGGCTTAGCGTCTCCAACACTCGAAGAAGGTGCTCAAGATGATCCTCCAAGGTCCATCTATAGAGCCCAAGTATTCCAGCTCTTGCCGGACAAATTCGCAATTGTCACAGTTGGATTTGTACTTGGCGCGGCTTAGCGTCTCCAACACTCGAAGAAGGTGCTCAAGATAATCCTCCAAGGTCCGTCTATAGACAAGAATGTCGTCTAAGTAGACCAGCATGAACCGGTTCAACATCGCACGGAACTCGTTGGTCATTGCCGCTTGAAAGATCGTTGAGGCATTGGTGCGACCAAAAGGCATGACGACCCACTCAAAATGTCCGTACCGCGTTTTGAACGCGGATTTGTAGCGATCATTTGAGCATATCGAGATCTGATGATAGCCCAACTTCAAATCCAACTTGGAAACGTACTTCGTGCCGCCCAAACGCTCAAGAAGATCGACGATACGATGAAGAGGATCCGCATTCTTGACCGTTTGCGCGTTGAGCTTGCGGTAATTGATGCACAATCGTAGGTCCTTGTTCTTCTTCCGTACGAAGAGAACTGGCGCTCCATATGGTGAGCTACTAGGGCGGTGTCGAGCCCATCGGTCCCGCAGGGGGACCCTCCCGGCCGCGTCACGCAGGATTTTGCAGGACTTCGTCGCAGAGCGTTTTGCCGCTCCGGCCGAGTGCACCAACCATACCTCTCGTGAACCCCTACGACAGGATAGGGTTACGCGAGGTACAACTAACCTCCACCCGCGGGAGTTGTCACCATCCCTTGGGTGGGCGTACCCCTGTCGAGCTACCGAACCACATACGAAGGTTTTTCGTATGCAATCGCAAAGGTGGCCCGGCCGACGGCGTTTCTCGTTCGCTGTTGCATAGGGGGTACGCGCTGTCGAGCGCATCGGTTCGGCACTACTCAAGGGCAGTGCGGGACCCTCCCGGCCGCGTCATGCAAGAGTTGGTTTATTCCTTCGTCGCGAATATACATGGAGCTTCCGCAAGCCGCTCCGGCGGAGTGCGCCAGCCATACCTACGACAGGATAGGGCCTACGGGAGGCATGACTTACCTCCACCTTGCGGGAGCTGTCACCTCCCTTCGGTGGGCGTATCCCCATCGAGCTACTAGTCCACAGTACGAAAGCTGATCAGCTGCAATTGCAGAGGTGGACGAGTCGAGGGCGTTTCTCGTTCGCTGTAGCATAGGGGGTACGCGCGGTATTACTCCTACGGGGACCCGCAAGCGAACCGACATCTTGGGGGGCTGAAGTCCCAAGCGCGACTCGGCGTCGGTCGACTAGGACGTATCCCGCTCACCACGTGCACACCACTATAAAGAACATAAAAATAAAGGTACACACACACACACCTATACCTATACAGAACGACGCTAGACGAACAACGCGACAACACTCCTAGTCCCTTCGTTAGCCATCCCATAACTTTCCGATGCGGAAATCAGATAGGCGTCGCGCGCGAGACTTAGTATAAAACTGCGCGGACTCAAGGCCTACTCATATCGACTAGCAATGCAATCATTCGCAAATAGTCGCAATGATGGCGTACTACGAAGTGCCCATACTCTTGCGGTCCTCGCTAGTCTCGAGGGTCGCATTCGACACTCAAGTGTCGGCTGACACGCGCCTTGAGGGTTAATCTCTCGATGCTGGACAACCGCCAAGTGCGGTTGAGAACCACACCCTCTTCTGCACCCTGCGAAGAGTGGGTGGTACACAGGTTCGTACCTGTGGTGGCAATCGTCTCTTATGGCCTTGGAGACCAGCTCCTTCCCCTAGGGCTTGAAAACGAGTCAAGGGGTTTGACTTTGACGGTTGCCACGGACTACAACGTCCAACTATAGTAACGCTAAAAAGCAAAAATAGGCCGAAGGCCTCCCCATCTCAAAAATCACACCCTTGGGTAACCTTTTCGGTAAGCACCAACGACCTATACTGACTCGGGACACACATGTATACATACGAATCACTTAGTCCCATAACTCTAGACACTAGGACGAGCGAATGTCGCGCGCAAGATTTTGTTATAAAGTTGCGCGGTAGCAAGCCCTTCCTACATCAACCGGCGATGCTAGTCATACGCGGCAATCGCGGTTTCGGCCTCGCGATATTGAATGGTTGAAGGAATATATCGTGAGGGGTTGCCCTTCACGATATTGAACGGCTGAAGGATATGTCGTTCAGCCCTTGCGACATTTCTGGCCTCAGGGTTGGGTGTCTCGACGGGCAGGGCAGATAGGCTCTGCGCCGGGGAAGATTCCTTCCCTGCAGAGTCTAGGGTCTGGGATGTCCTGGACAAGGACCTCGAATCCAGGCCCAGGACTAACGTCCGACTAAGAAATCCCTAAGAATCATACAACCCTGTAGAAGGGGTTTTCTTTCTTTCCTCGATCCCAACCCCAATTTTTACCTTTAAGCGTGGCACACTCAGACCACGTGAACACCCAACATAAATGCACATATATATAGGGGGATAAGTATGTGACGATCACTTCTCACAATCACAGTGGGACTCCTCACAACCATATATATATGTGTGATCGCAGGCAGTCCAATCAAAAATCCGAACCACAGAACATACCTGCAATCACATCAAAGAGCCAAGCAAGAATCCACGCACTACACGGAGTCAACTCCAACCAATCTCTATACTCATACCCCTCGCTTTAGCCATGCAATCCCCAACCTCTGTCCAACCAACCATAATTAAGTACTCAGTACCTTTGTTAAATGGCCATTCAATAAAAGTCCGGGTGAAACCTTAACAAAACAATAAAATCACCAAGGCTAAAGCCTTTTAGGTTGAGTATTGAGGGTGAATTGGAATTGAGTCGTAAATAGACGAATCGGCAACCGACCTGTTATCAGTGATAACAGAAAGCGATCCTTGCAGGATCAAGATGAACCTTGTCCTGATTTCAAATCAAACGTCCAGAAGGACCTGTAACATAAGACAGACCAGCCCCAAGCTAAATCTATGAGTCCAAATCAAGCGTAACCTCCATATCTCAATTCCACCAAGGATCATTTTACTTAACTTAATCTTGGGTCTACCCTTAAACCAATGCCTAATGGAAAGGTAGGTCTTTTGGCGGAATCTCCTCTATACAAAGTGAACTGCCGAGATTGCCACCTATCAAAATATAATCTAACTCCTCTAAATTAGGAAAATTTTGGCAGCACTTCCCGTAGGAAAAGTGCCTTCGCAGAATTTATAATAGCCCCGACATGAAAGCAAGAAAATCCCTAACTCTGGAAAGCCAAAATTTGCCTAACTCCCTGAATTAGTAAAAATTTGGGCAGCACTTCCTTTAAAAAGGTAGACTTCCCATATTTGTACTAAGTCAGATATGAACTCGGAATCGATACATGAGTTCAACTTTAAGACAAAATTTGACTAACTCCTTAGATTTGTAGCAATTTCGGCAGCGCTTCCCGTAGACAAAGTGTTATTCCAAGATTTATACAAAGCTAAGTTCAGAATAAATAAGTGACTTTGACTTCTCAAAGTCCAATTTTGTCTAATTCTCTGAATTGGCAAAAATTTGGGCATCACTCCTTGTAGAAAAGGAGGTTTTCCAGATTTTTACTAAGTCAAAAAGTCGGGACAACTGGACCCTGAAAGGGGCAAAATCTGACTAACTCCTTGGTTTTGTAGAAATTTCGGCAGCGCTTCCCGTAGAGAAAGTGGCTTACCAAAGTTTATACAAGACCAAGTATAATAAATGATCCTTGAAAATGCAGAAATCGACCTACGTAAAAATAAACTTAATTCAAAAAATGCAGGAATTGAAACTAACTCCTATGACTCTAGCACGTGGCGAGCAACTAACGGAACTACCTATCAACCTGAAACTCAGACTAAGTAGTAGTCGTACTCAGTCACATGCAAGCCAAACCACAAAAGTAAGTACTCTCACCATCCCAAGTTATTTCTCATAAGATAGTTCATGAGTCTTCAGATACTTTATTTCTTATACTCTCACCATCCCAAGTTATTTCTCATAAGATAGTTCACGAGTCTTCAGATACTTTATTTCTTATACCCAACTTACACATGGCACGAATGCTAGACCATTCGACTTGGAAACAATGTCCAGCGTGCCTTAGGATATACATGAACATGTTGCACTACTACTTTTCTCTTCTTTGGGCATATGACTAGACCATTCGGCTTGGAAACAATGCCTAGCTGCCCTGAACTGTCTAATATCCAAGATTTAATAATTCTCTGACTTTGTTCTCAAAAGAAAATACAAATATGGGCAGGGGTCTGAACAATTCGGCTTGGAAACAATGTTCAGCTTGCTCAGGCTATTTCCAATTATACTTTGTAAGTTCCCTTCGCTTCTTAGTGATATGGCTTAGCGCTGGATCATTCGGCTTGGAAACAATGCCCAACTGCCAGTTCACATGCAAATATATAAGTAAAATATTTCCTTTTATACTCAGGTTATACTTATGTGCGCGGTTTTCAGGCTAAACCATTCAGCTTAGAAACAATGCTTAGCCTTAGACCAAAATCCTCCCTCAGAATAAAACAAGGAAACCCCTTCACATCAGGCAGCCCTCAGAAAATAAACATAGCAACCAGGCCATTCAACTTAGAAACAATGCCTGGCCCTTCAGAAAACAGCCAAATAAACACAACCCTGGGCCATTCAGCTTAGAACACAATACCCAGTCCTTTTTTGACCCAGTCAAACGCATACAGTTTGCCTTCCTCCCACTTTCCCCCAGTTCATCCCTTAGTCTGCTTTCAGTCAAAATAAGAATAAACTTAAACTTCACTCTCATGCATTCCATCAATTTAGTCTGATTAAGTTCTGAAAGAAAGCAAATCATAGGGGCAACCTTATGCATACATCAGTCAAACTAAAGGGAGATAAACAACTAGGGGTATAGTGGGGTCATACAGATAGAGCATGATATACCTGATGGTTCCCTGCCTCCAGAACCTCACCTATGTTCTGGCAGAGCTCCCCCAATCGGTGGGTGAACTCCCCACAGAGTCTTAATGCGGTCCTACGGGTTGCAATCCTGCCTGCCGCCTTCCCTTCGTAACCAGCAGACCACACTTCGAGTAAGAAGGATAGAAGGAGATAGGTTGAGACTCTCAGATCCAAGAGAGGTGCACTCAGACTCTCGGGAGAGGGCCTTGTTTCCTCGATTCGCCTGAGGGTCCCGCAATGGTGGCCAAAATGCAGCAGCCTGGTCAAATCCAACGTCAAACTATCGAAGCCAACCCTCTGACGACTCCTCAAGTTTGCAGCAATAACCCTCCTCGCATCCACTCCTCCTCGTTGTGGCACCAGCCTCCCTTGCAGTCCAACGCACAGACAACTCCGTGAAACTTCGGCAGACCGTTCTATGTACATCACTTGCGTGCAACTGCAGGGCATTGTCGTACCGTATACTACAAACCTCAACACCCCGTCACACTGTACTCAACGAGGCATCGCACCATTCCCTCCTCAATAGTCGCAGTTACTCCGCTGCGCTCATGATCCCAGGTGCGCTGACCAAAGGTGAGTCCACAGCCTCGTGGCTCTCCCTCTAGCTGTCGTTTCCGTCCAACAAGATGACCAGTGTCCCAACCGGCTGGTAAGTCTGCCACTTCTGCGGCTGGCCTCTCCTAGGCTCCAACCATTCGCAGCGTCTGTTGGTTAGTTTTCAAGCAGTCCTTTCCAATAGTCTTTCTATTAAACACAGTGATCCCCCATGGCACTTCAACCAATGAGGAAACAGTATTACCAAAGGAGGTTGGGCTGTAATATCAACACCCAACTCTTCAGAAACAGCAACGTCAAATAGCCTGTAGAGCAGTAATCTGCACAGCCTGGTCCCCTCTTGAGCAAAAACCTGTGTTCTTCAGTACTTCATTAAGTTTCGACTGCAGAGGAGCTCTCTAATCTGCTCACGCTTGCATACGTAAGAACAGTCGTGCACCACCACCCATAGAATCAAGAAAGAACTCTATCCTCCACTATGTCTGGCTGACGTGCACTTTGAGCAACAACTCAGGTGTTGGTTCACGTTCCGCAGGTAAGTCCCTATGTCCTGTGGCTGGTCTATAGCCCCAACAGGTAGGTCTCCGACTCTCGTGGCTCACCGACTATGCTGAGTAGGAATGAGTCTCCCGTTATCACCCAACATATACCTTATATCGCTACTTGGTCCATTCCTTTGTCCTGATCCATCTGCCCCTTCCACCAATCATTCAATTACTACCTCATGCTCCCAGATGTTGACTACGCAGGTTACTGTAATGACCAGGTGAGTGTTCCGCCTCTGCTGCTAGTCGAGCCGGATCTTCTTCAGATCGTGAGGACATGCCACTCCCAACTTCCCCCCTTCTACGAGCGTTTCGTGCCAAACTCCTGGCCGGACCCGGTAAGTTTTCCCTTCCTCCTTTCCTCTGTCCTTCATTCGATACCCGACATTTCGCTCTTCCTTATCTCTGCGCACCTCCTCTGCTTGTTGCAGCTAAAGCTAGTTACTAACCTCCAAATGTGACCGTACCATTGGATTTGCCATAGCCAATAACCCCCACTTTGGCTTTTGGTTCACTCGTTTCCGTTAAGTACTAACCTCCAAATGTGACCGTACCATTGGATTTGCCATAGCCAATAACCCCCACTTTGGCTTTTGGTTCACTCGTTTCCGTTAAGTATCGAGTGATCTAGACGATTTTTCCCTCCGCCATACTCATGTTCTGCCCTCTCTTCTACTGAATGCATTTGGCACCAAATCTTGCCAGATTCATTCCTCTATTTCGTCCCTTCCGCGGTCTCACTTCGTTCCTGACCTTCTTCTCCGTTGCCACTTTCACCCTTCGCTACGCTAGTTCCCCCCCCCCAGCTCCGCTCTCCAAACACATGCGCAGAGGCGGAAGCAAACACGCCGGCCAGCAAGTAACACTCCTCCATGTGGCTCACTTATCCTCGCCACCCCCGTCGGTAGGATGAGCATAACCAAATGATTCTTCCTCTAGGACGCGAGAGGATACATCGGCACACCGCAGCAGGTACGTGCTTTTTACCCCACGCGTAGTCCACTCCTCTCCTCTTACCAATCCGTCTCCCTTAACCCATAATCCAACTCCACAGTAGAACTCGCCCTGCGCAAGAACCCCCAGGTAGGCCTCTCCCTCGCCCGTTTCCACTCTTATTCAGTAGCACTATATACTCCTCACTTCTCTTCTTCCCGCCTTCGTCCTCAACTCCGTTCTCCGATACTCACCTCGTGCACTACGTTTGCATAGTAACGCCCATCCTGTTATCCTCCCGCTACTTCTACCGTCGGAATCGAGTTCGAACGAAACCTCAAAAGTCACTTTCCTCCTTCTCTAACTTACGACGGAACGAATGGGAGAGGTGTTTTCCTTCCTACCATATTTGTGTTTCCTCAACACCTTCGCGCAGTTCCTCTCTCTACTACCTCGCATTCTACTAATTACCCATCAAAACTAACACCACCAATCGACTCGCCTTGGTCAAAAACCCATACATCGACACATGGTTCGTCTGATTCCACCAAGCACCGGGTAAGAACCGTGAGTTTTGCTCTCTCATAGCTTCTTAGCTCCGTCGCTGCGTTCCCCTTTGCCCCTTGTGTACTCACCCCGACTTTCCATCCAAGTTGATCGTTTCTCCTATCTCCAGTCTTCCTACGCTACTCCGTTTCCGCCTCTACTTCGTTCTTCGCGGCCATCCCATCCCCGTTACCTGCGCTATCCTAACTGTTTGACATTGATAGCCTTGCAACCTTCGACGGGCCGATCAACAGATTCCACTATCCTGAGTCGACTTTGAAGGAACCGGCCAATGCGTGGATTGGCGAGATACTCTTCCTCTTACGACGAACAGCTACCCGCAACATCGCTTTACGTCTCCCCCGAGTGCTCGCCGAGTCCACCAGCCGATTAGCATGTCGGATCTTCGTTGGGCCCTTCCCCATACGCTTTAACTGTTGTCTCTGCTAGCTCCGCGGACCTTTGCTTGGGCTCCGCCCAACCTATCTCTGCCCGGGGCGAAGTAGCCACCCTTTGGATTCCCAACAGGCAGATCCGTATTGGCAGAGGCTGTAGTCCATGGGAGCAGGCCTGCTACAAGTCTGTGCCCCAAATACAGCGGGGCCTTGTTTTAATATCGGCAATAGTAACAACATTCAGCTCGGTGTTCTGAAGATGGAGTAAGAGGGGTTCCGTATGTACGGCTGGGCACAGCTTGTGGCCCCCACCACTCTCGGTCGTATTGACCTTTCTCGGTCCGTCTTTTCAAGACTAGCGGGGCAGGGGGACCCCACCAACACCCCGACATGTTGGAATCCGGACGGGATCGTCAAAAGAGGCGTGCGCTCAAGGTCCTTGGCTATCGCGACGGCCTCCAAACCCAGCGTCACGCTTGAGTCAAGAGTGCCGGTTTCGAAACTTTCAATCATTTGAATACGACGATCGAGGAAAAGAAAAAGAAAATGCTGGCATCGTTCTGACGCCGCCGACCGTAAAACCAAGGGGATAGCCCCGACGGGCCCTCAACCCTTTGGTCTCCTTCGCACTACTCTGACTTCTTCGCGCCGTCGCCGCTCGTTCTCGATCCCTGAACCTTCTTTGATGGAGTATAATGCCGTACCGCTAGTGCTAGGCCCAAGGTCGGGTCTGGCTCTTGCGGACCCCTATATAAACGACTATTGTGTGACGCGCAGAACTTACCACAACGTTTTAATATCACATTGTTGTTGATGCCGTCCACGTACATACGCACAAGTCATAGGCAAGCACACTAGTCAAGGAGACATGATCTCTTTAATCCTAACTTAATCAGAAATACAAGTCAGGCCAGCGATCACGCCGACTCTTCAATCGTAAATAAATAAAAATCACGCGCGCCTCGAAGCCTGCGCGCCCACACACCCTCTACACTAGTCAACCATCTAGTCAACATAAATCATAGACGCAGCCGCGCCTTGTGCGAAATACTTAGACTTTAAACCAACTTATTTCCTGTCGATAGCAAAAACCAGGGCGGATACCCTTGTAAGGGTATTCGCACCGACAACGCGGCCCATGTCCCGAAATTTGACCTGCACGCGAATTGACGCATTGGGGGGCTGAGGTCCCAAGCACAACTCGTCGTCGGTTGACTAGGACGCATTCCACTCACCACGTGTTACACCTCGCTAAAATTTAAAATACGTACAAAAAAACAAAACTCTCCTAGTCCCTTCAGTGTCTCACCCATAACTTTTTAACACGAAGATTGGTTAGGCGTCGCACACGAAAACTCAAGATACAACCGCACAAACGCTAAGCCGTTCTCATATCGACTAGCAATGCAAGCATACGCACACAGTCGTAATGATGGAGTACTATGTAGTACCCATAATCGCAGGATCCTCGATGCTCTCGAGGGTTGCGTTCGATACTCAAGTGTCGGCTGACACGCGCCTTCAGAGGTTAATCTCTCGATGTTCGACAACCGCCAAGGCGGTTGACCACCACACCCTCTTCTGCACCCTGCGGAGAGTGGGTGGTACACAGGTTCAAACCTGTGGTGGCAGTTAACTCTCGCGGCCTTGGAGACAAACTTCATCATCCAGGGTCTGGAGAGAAATCAGGGAGTTTGACTTTGACAGCTGCCACGGACTATAGCGCCCAACCATAATAATTCTAAAAAGTAAGAAGTAAAAAAAAAAAATCTCCTTTTTCTCTCTAGGCGTAGTCTGTTTAACTCTCACGCATGGTCGCAACAAACCATTGTCGAGCGCATCGGCTCCCGCCTTTTTCGCAAAGGCGAGAGCCCTCTCGGCCATGTCACGCAGGAAATAAACAAAACAAAACCAAGAGACAACTCGAGAACAACGCCTAACTAATCCCACGAGTCGTCGAGACGGTCGCGGTCACGTGGTCCCTTCGCTGCTCTAGCCGGGTGCACCAGTTGTACATCCTGCGGTCCCCTACGACAGGATAGGTTTCCACGGGGCATAAGCTTTCCTTCCCTAAGGGGTTGTCACCACCCTTAGGGGCGTATCCCTACCGAGCTACTGACCCACGTGCGAAAGCTTTTAGATGCAATTGCGGAGGTAGGTCAGCTGAGGGCGTTTGCTCGTTCGCTGTAGTATAGATACGCTTGGTTAACGCCAAGCGGACCCGATCGTCATCCGTTCCTAGGGCGCTGATCTCCTAGGTACGGTGCAAACGTCGGTCGACTAGAACGGTCTCGACCAAGCGTGAAACTCAAATCTTCCTAGTCCCTTAGACACACCGTCAAGCGAAAGTTACAACAACCACACATGTAATTATATCAAAAGGAGTCGACCGTAGTCGAAAGAAATAAATCCAATCTTAAATGATACCGAAAGAATTCAAATCATTCAGTCGATATGTCAAATAATATAAGATCGAAATAAAACTCGACCACAAAATCTGACCACCCCGGGTCGAATTCCACAAAATAATCATACAACCACCAACAAGGAGTTGGCTACTGGCAATAACATTGATGCAGTCGACAAGGTAGTCGGTTGCCTTGGTTTTGACTTGATAAGACGCGCTGCCAGAGTCATTCATTCCTGCCTAAAGTTGACCTAAGATTCGATGCACATGCCTGTCTTCATCCGTTTCCAATCTTTTGGATGACAAACTTCTTTGCGAATGATTCTTGATCAGGGGCATTGCTTGATGTGTTGCATGTCTCTCCCTCTAAGAAGCGGTCTGGGGTACTCTTCCTCGTCCGAGCACAAGGCTCGGATCTTAGAAGTCGGGCTGTCTCAATCGAATCGGCAAAGTACCCCCCCGTAGAACGGTCCACTCTGGGTCGATAACAGGTTCGGTTGCAGAAGCAACGAACCCTCGTGCCAGATGCTTCCTAGAGATAGAGGACGTGTTCACCGCAAGTAGGTTTCAATTATTCTCATCTCCTTAGTCCTGGGTAACTGGGACGAAAAGAAATCGAAGGAGATAAAGAATGAGAATCATTTTAACAGATACAGGTAGTCAAGGTCATTCAGAATAAAAAGGGTCAATCTTGAGAAAAGACTAAGTCCATTTGACCTCATCTGCTTTATTTCAATCGTATTCATTCCACGACACACGCTGAACAATCTTTTTCAAACCAACGAGTCTTTTTAACAATCAGGCAGGTAAAAGGTAGAAAGAAGATAATTTTTTCATCTTCCCCAAATAGGCATAAATCAGCCTCCTTTGCAAGCATCCTTCTACCTACCTGCACAACATGCAAAGAAAACACGTTCAAAAGAAAACAGTACAATACCATACTCAAGTGAGACCTCACCATTCACATGCAAACACACATTTCCTTTGCCTTTTCAATGAACGTTCGATTGAACAGGGTCAAGCAAAGTGTGGGTTCACACAGGAGTGAAGGGAAGTTTGCAACTGACTGACTGACCTTGAGTGAAAGTCGATCCGGCTCACTCAAGAAAGCATGAGTAATAGTCCAATCAAAAGAAAATGACTGTCGTAGAATATGAGGCTCACAACTCCACAGGTTCCGATCTTTCTCCTGAGTCATAGTCCACGTCTTCCACCAAATGTCCAAATAAGCAGAGGCTGGGTCACACAAACTCAAGCGAGATAGCCCTCCAGGAGGGTGTTCCCACAAATGAGTTTTCACGTGGTCTCAATGTCCTAGGTTGCCCCATCATAGTCCCCACTGTACTTCCCCCACCAAGGATACTCTCAACCAATTGCAAGTCCACGCCGCCTCCAATCACCATGTCCGCTCGCAATAACCACACCAATATGTCGGTCCCGATCACAACAACCTGTCCCACCTAGTCCCAAAATGGTCCCAGATGGTCTCAATACAGTCCCATGCCATCGCCGCAATACCAGATGGTTCAGAACCGCTCGCTCTGCGCGCTGCAAAAAAATAAAGGTGGCCCTCGCTGAAAATCGTATGTGCCGCGAGCCCCCAAAAAAATAAAGATGTCCTTCCGGCGCAAACCGCAAGTGCCACAACTCCAATAGCCAGTGCCGCGTGCACTCACTCCGTGCCCTCTTCATGCCGCCGGTCCATGCACCACTGCCACACAGACCCAATCATGCACCAGCACAAACTCAACCTCTAGGCCACCCTGGGATCCGCCATAACCGCCGCGTACCACAAAAAACGGAACTGTCGCTCGCCGTGCCGTCAAAGTCGGTACCACGCCACCGTATCAAAACAAATTAGCAGCAGTTCCCACCGAAGTGTCGCTGTTGTGCCAAACTTTTGGAAGTGTAATCTTACGAAAAAAAAACATCGCCATTGTCGTGCCGCCAAACGGTTAGCACCTCCCCTTAGGGAGACCTTGATGCCACCACGCCATTAGTTCAACAGCACCCCCCCATCAAAGTGCCATTGCCGCCGCTGCTGTGAAAAACCGACAGTGCTTCCGCACCACTGCCGTGTCGCCGCCGCAAAAATCCGGCAGTGCTCCCGCATCACTACCAAAAAAAATCACAGCTGCCGCCGAAACAATTTGGCAGCGCTCCCGCAGTACGTCAACAAAAAAACTGTCGTCGCTGCAAAAACCACGCAGCATCTCCCCAACGCTTCACAAAGTGAAGTGGTGGCTATGGCTGTCTCCAAATTCAATCCTCATGCAGACATCCACTCTCCACCAGCAGCACCTACACCGGCAGCACCGCCCCTCTCCAGCAGCATGCAGCAGCCAGCCAGCATTCACCCAAGTGAATGCCCAACAACACTGCCACAAGTGTGAGGCTGCTGGGTGGAGTCCTAGCTTTTATAGCCGGCTGATGGTTGTGGGCAGCTGCTTTGCCCACAGCCAGGCAAAATTCGTTAGTGCTTCTGGCCCTTGATCCAGATCAATGACCAGGAGTCCTGTGCCTTGGTTTTCCCCTAGGGGAACCAAGGTCATCAACTTTCAGGAGTACCTGGCCATTTTCCCTGGCCAGGTGCTTTTGGAAATGGTTGTACTTGGCCATTCCAGGACTGCATGTTCAACTGAAAAGGCGCAGTCCCATCAGCTCCCAGAACCTTCCAGGGGCTGCACCTGTTCCACAACCGCGGCCATATTTGCGGTCGTTGCCCCTATCTCTCCTTTTCCTCTCTTCTTCTTCTTCTTTCTACCCCCTGTATCTTCCCTGAACCTGCGGCCACGTATGTGGCTGTTACTTTTTTTTTTTTCTTGTTCTCCTACCTTCCCCCTGGTTTCACTGTGCAGAGGCAGCTCAAACGGCCAGCCCCACAGTCACTTCACAGAATCGAACTAGAGTCAAGCTCAAAGGGGCTTCATTCCTCAGCCCTGCGCGCCTGAACCCAGGTGCTAAGTGCGGCGCCTCTTCAGGCAGCAGCTGCCCGTTCAAAATGAACGGGCGGCCACTGTAACATGCCACGAGGGAGGGGAAAGGCCAGCCTTACGGTTGGGGACTTACCTCTGGCCGTCGCGTCCGTTGGTCCCTCATAGTGGTGGTGGTGGTAGTAGTAGTAGTAGTAGTAGTAGTAGTAGTAGTAGTAGTAGGTATCTTTCCATGTTTTAGCAGTAGATTCATTCGATCTGCTGGTTCTGCAGATGTCTGTTTAGCCCGTTCGTCAAAACGAACGGGCGCATTCAGGGAATTCACGAGCAGAACGAGGAGGAAAACAAAAGAGACTAAATAATTTAAAAACAAATCTAAATAAGAAAAATCTAAGGTGAATCTAAAAGCAGAAATCTAAAGAGAATCTAAAAAAAACAAAGAAAAAAAAAAATCGAAAGAAAAAGAAAACAAAGAAACTTACCTTGCAGCAGAAGAAAAAGCGGTCGCCCGTTTTCACAGGCGACTGTCTAGAACACTGGGGCTTGAAACGCCCCAGACACTTCTCATAGCGCCACCTGGCGCTTCCCATCTTAGGTTTTTTTTTTTTTTTTTTTTTTTTTWTCTGTTGGTTTATGCCAACGTTCATTATCACGTGGCTTTTCAACCGCTTCTTCTGAAACACAGGCCCGAGTTCGAGTCCTCGGGACTTTTCTTGATTTATGCGTGTCATCCTTGCGCAGGGGCCATGCAGATCTGCGCGGCCGATCTCGGCCGCGCGATCTTCGCGATCGACGGTCAGAATCGACCACGTCGATAGCATTCTAGGTGGCCAGCTCCAAAAGGAGCCAGCCCAATAGCGCAGTCTCTCAGATTCGATCCCAGCGTTTGTCTGGTGGAAGTCGTGGACTGCAACCTACTGGGCTAGCTCCTATCACGGAGCCAGACCTGCTCCTCTTCTATATGGAGAGGTGCAACCCGAGTAGGCCCAGCCCACACTCAACAGGTCCAGTCTGCCTTGCCCAACGCTTCCCCTGTGGATGGTTGCCCATCCACGGCTCAGAGATCACTTACGTGGTTAGGCCTCAGCATCGGCCTCTCGGCCCCCTGTCTCAAAGTCAATGCCCGCGGCCCTGAATCTTCCTATTCCTCCCGCGTCGTGGCCCCATACCCGGCGCATCCCCCTTTTTAGCCCACTCAGGCCCTGAATCACGACATTTTTTTAGGTAGAATAGATCTAGCTCTACCACTTCCATGCCCACACGCCTCAGCGGCTTCGACAAGAGCAGAGCACTGCCAACTACTATCACTACTTTCGGACGCTACTATAGTCCGGACTAAGCTCAAAAACTTTGTCTCTCAGTCATAGGTCGGACCTGAATCAACTTTCGGCAACGTCAGTCTCATCAAGTCCTTCAATTCAACGAAAAAGTTGGACAGCGTCCGACATTGGAAAAACCCGACAAATACCCTTGTCAGGGTATTTGTCTCGACACCGCGCGGGTACTCAAGGTATATATCAGTGTAGTACACTGAACATGTTCGGAGCTTTTCTGAACGTCCGAACATGTTTGGGTGTTCGGCCGAACGCCACCCGGACGTGTTCGGCCGAACATATTCAAAAAAAATAAAAAATAAAAAAAAATTGTTTTTGATTTTTAACTCGAGTTTGGTTACGAATTTGAGCATACCTCCAAGGCAAAAGTTGTTTGTATTATCATTTTACATAACATATATCTTTTCCAGATTTTTTGGAGAACTTTTTTTTTTCTTAATATTTTTATGTTTGCGTTCGGAGAGTTTCGACGCTCATTCGCGTTCGGTCCCGAACGTTCGGGTTCGGTCACCGAAACCGAACACGATGCTAATATATATATATAAATGTGGATATGTTTATATATGTATACGAGGGGTTATGAAATACGAGACTATCACTTCTCACAACCACTGCAGGGTTCCCTTCAACCATTATAGTTATGCTAAGCAAGGGTACTTCAAACAGTCAAGCAGAAGTTTGTGTGGTATCAGGCGATCACTCTCACAATAGTTGTGTGGCTTGTCCATCCGCATTCACACAATACTCAGACTATCACCAAGCTCAATTCAAAGATCTTATAGGCATACTTGCAATCGCACAGAGTTCAAACAACAACATCACACACAATAAGGAAGTCAACTTCACTGCTTTCTGCGACTCACACCCTGCCTTATGCATCCAAGCCCCAACCTATTTCCACCATCCCTCGATAAAGGTACTCGGTCTTTAGAAATGGCCACTTAAAAAGAAATCTGGGTGAAAACCCCAAGAAACATAAAAACCCACAAGAGCCAAGGCCTTAGGTTGAGATGCAGGAACAAAGAAGTTGTGTCGTAAACCGACCTGTTATCAAAAGATAATAGAAACATGATCCTTCGTAGGGTCAGGCCAAACGAATCAAGCCTTCAATCGAATTCGTAGACCTGCATCACAGTTCAGGCCAAAGCGGACCAACACTATGTTTAAGACAGATGGAGGACATGCTCCATGTCGTAGCCTAACTCCTCTACTAACTTCTCCAGTACCTTCTTCCAATAAGTTTCAGACATTACTGAAAATCTTGGCAGCATCTCCCTTAGTCAAGGTAGTTTGTCAAATTTTTCCTAGCAGAAAATAATCTAAGTCCTCAAATTCTACAAAATTTCGACAGCGCTTCCCGTAGGAAAAGTGCCCTTTCAGAATTTCCACGTGTTCAAAAATGACTAACTCTTTCAGATTTGTAAAAATTTCGGCAGCGCTTCCCGTAAGGAAAATGAGACTGCCAAGATTTATACAAAGCTGAAAATGCAAAGACAAAGTACAACTATACTTGAGACTAACTTCTGACACTCACTTGATAGTTAGAACTGGAGATAGTTTACATGATCCCCCTTTGGAGATGGTATCGTGGGCTATCACTAGTCCTAACTTCCAATAAGGTCGGTCCTATCATATCCCAAGCTTCCCTCCCATCATCCATCTTACCTACCTATAGCTCCAGCACTCAGCGAACATCTAAAGCAACTAAGCTATCGAAAAGAATACCCCATAGATAAACCTTAAGAACATACACTGGTGAGCGGAACAACATCTCTCGCTAACCCTTAGGTTCCTTCCCATATCACATAGTTCATTCAAATCCCTCGTTATTCTCTTTTACCCTTCCTTACATAAGACATAGGATTAGCCAACCCAACTTATGGATGCGACTGACCTGCCAATTTATATGACTAGGCCACACCAACTTATGGTGCCCTAGCCTGGTAGAACAAGTAAACGTAAGGCATATGACTAAGCCACATCAACTTATGGTGTGACTAGTTTCTGCCTATGACCGGGCCGCACCAACTTATGGTGAGGCTAATCAATCTGAACGTTTGGCATACACAAAGAAACTGAACCTCATCGGCTTATGAGGGGCCAACCTTTGCCTAAACAACGACAAAAGGCATATTGACTGGAACACACCAACTTATGATGTGCCCAACCAGCCCAAACAGTGACATATAGCGTAAAACTAGGCTACTCAACTTATGAGTAGTCTAGCCCAGCCTAGACAAAATCACATACGCGAATGACTGAACAACTCGCAACTTATGCGTTCGCCCAGTTTTCGCAATACAACTATTTTCAACGAATAAACATAAGGCATAGAACTTACCACACCAACTTCTGGTGTGATTAACCTCTGCCTTAACGATTGACATTAGGCATATGACCAGGCCGCACCAACTTATGGTGAGCTGGTTAACCTAAACATTCGGCAAACACAATTAACTAAGTCACCTCAACTTATGAGGGGTTCAGCCTCTACCTGAACAAATGACGAGAGGCATATAACTAGAACACACCAACTTATGGTGTGGCTAGCCAGCCCGAACAATGACATATAGCGTAGAACTAAGCTACTCAACTTATGAGTAGTTTAGCCCCGCCTAAACAAGCAACTGGTGCGTGTGACCGAACAACCCGCAACTTTGTGTTCGCCCAACCTCCACAACACATCTACATTCAACAAGTAAGATCACAAGTTCTTTCTGTCTTCAGACGAGTGGTCAGGTCACCTCAACTCATGAGGATCCCCATCCAAACATCAGCTTATGTTTAGAAAGAAAAATAGCCAAGTTTTATATTATCTCTCTGCCCTTTGTATTATCGGGGGCATAGGACCAACTACCCAACTTATGGATGAGTTAGCTTCCCCAAAGTTACCTCTCAATTTTATACTCTGAATCTTATTTCCTTTTCAGCTTTGTCTGCTATCGGCTTATATGGCTAGATCTCCCAACTTATGGTGCCTAACCTGCCAATGATATACTTAATAATAGTTAATATATAAGTATGTCAGATTGTATACTCTGGTTCCATTTATGTTCGCGACTATGACTTGGTCACACCAACTTATTGTGTGACTAGCCTGATAGAACAAGTAAACGTTAAGGCATAGGACTAAGCCACACCAACTTATGGTGTGACCAATTTCTGCCTAGACAATCGACATAAGGCGTATGAGCGGGCCGCACCAACTTATGGTGAGCCTGGCCAGCCTGAACGTTCGACATACATAAAGAGTTGAACCACCTCAACTTATAAGGGGTCCAACCTTTGCCTGAACAAACGACGAGAGGCATATAACGAGAACAAACCAACTTATGGTGTGGCTAGTCAGCCCATACAATGACATATAGTGTAGAACCAGGCTACTCAACTTATGAGTAGTCTAGCTCCGCCTAAACAAGCAATAGGTGCGTGTGGCTGAACATCCCTCAACTTATGCGTTCGCCCAGCCTCCGCAACACAACAACAAATAAGGTCACATTTTCATTCTGTCTGAATTCACACAAGTAATCTGAATTCTCATACANGTTCGCCCAGCCTCCGCAACACAACAACAAATAAGGTCACATTTTCATTCTGTCTGAATTCACACAAGTAATCTGAATTCTCATACACACTTGCTTATTTAGCCCTTTTTCAGATCATGTCCAGAAATGAAAACAATGAAAAGAAATAACTTTCTTAGTCATACATGCAGGCACACAATAGCAAAGAGTAATATAGTTTAGGGGATGGGATCACACGTGTAAAACGAGCATTATACATGAGTGTTCCCTGTCTCCAGAACCCCGCCAGGGCTCCGGCAGAGCTCCCGCAATCGGTAGGCTGACCTCCTACAAGGTCTTCCTGCGGATTACGGGTTGCAATCCCGCCTGCCGCCTTCCTCTCCGAACCAGTCAGACTAGACTTGTAAGAAGGGCAAAGATAGAGGTTATTGAGTCTCTCAGATACAAGAGGGGTGCTCTCAGACTTGCATGAGAAGGGCTTGAAACCTGAATGCGCTTGAGGGCCCCGCAATGATGGTCGAAAACGCATCAAGGATGGTCGCTCCATAGTGAAAATATATGATAGCGGCCATTTGACAATCTTCAAGTCGCAACAAGGATGGTCGCTCCATAGTGAAAACAGATGCAAAACTCTGCAAACTCAGTCAACCCATTTACAAAGCAATCGCATATAGTAGCAGGGCACAATAGATGCACTGTGAGGCTTAGTAGCGAGGGAAAAGAAACACAACGAAGCGTGACGTACGTGCTCAGCAAGTACACAGCGTCCACGCTGGCCGCTTGCAGCAGATAGACATTGAACTAGCGCACAAAGCCAAACACCATAAGCCACAACAAGTTCCGCAACGCAGTAGGCGCACCAACAACAGCTTAGTAATATCTGCAATCGGCGAAACTTAGCTGATTCAACAATCAGCAAGTTCATCATACTTAGCGAACAGTAACTCAGTGAGCAGTCGCTCAGCGAACAACTACTCCTCTAATCGGTGCGAGGTGGCAGTCCCTCGTTGTTGAAGACAACAACAATACCTTACTGCAAAAGGCGTAGCTACAGTCGCGAGCGCACAACCAATCCGACTCTCAACAACAAAAAGCACAGTAACCCCATGGGCCTCGACAACAGCAGTCCTTCAAGAAGAATAGAAATTACTGAAAAAAGAACAACAGTCGTCCTCAACACCGATAGATGCCGGAGTGGTTGAGGCTACTGCGAACAGCACTGGGAATAGCAGCCGGCCAGGCAATGACGCCTACACGAATAGCCAAAGTTTGATTTGCCAATGACACTAACCAATCAGAGAATGGCCCCGCTGTCGGTGCGAATACCCTGACAAGGGTATCCGCCCTAGTTTTTGCAAGTGACAGGAAGTAAGTTTGAAGATCTAAATATACCGCGCGAGTCGCGGCTAAGGTTGTTGGGTGTCATTAATGGGATGTTTGATCAAAGTAAAGTCGGTGTGGGCGCGCGGGATTAAAGCGCGTGTGTGATTTCTCTATTTTGATTATGCAACCGACATAGTTGGCCGGCCTGACTTTTGTTACTAGGAGTAAAAGGTGTTCTTGGTTGGGATAGGGGACCGGTGGTAGCCTAACGTACGAGGTAGGGTGCGAGGCGGCCACGACGCAAAGAGGGCAAGCCGGCGTAAGATCCTAGCAGTGGCGTTCCTAATGGGAGGTAGGAATGAGGGTTGGGGCTGCATCCCCGGGCCTGGGGGCTGCGCCGCACCTGTTTATATGAGATCCCGCGTGTGCTGGTACCAGGCTTGGGCTTAGCCCTATAGGTTACGGCACGGAACTATCACGGCACAGGCACGGGGATCAATGCCAGCAGGCGGCGGCACAGGAGCATTGGAGCATTGAAGGGCCGAGAGGTTGAGGGTCCCGCGGGACTATCCCCCTTGGTTTTGTTGGGGGAGTCTGGACGCTGGCCCGTACTGTTAGATTTCTATTGAAATTTATACATAGATACTTCCTTTTTTTTTTTTTCTTTTTTTTTTCTTTTGTATTACTTAGTCTTACATACTTTCCCATTCTGTTTTTGTTGTTAGTACCGGTGTCGAGCCTGGGCCGAGGGCCCATG
The DNA here is from genome assembly GCA_003427395.1 of Chara braunii. Taxonomy (NCBI): domain Eukaryota; kingdom Viridiplantae; phylum Streptophyta; class Charophyceae; order Charales; family Characeae; genus Chara; species Chara braunii. Next base: position 1,478,746 of record BFEA01000163.1, on the reverse strand, counting down.
CGC
>BFEA01000163.1:1458626-1478673 GCA_003427395.1 Chara braunii | reverse complement strand
GGGGGGGGGGGGGGGGGGGGGGGGGGGGGGGGGGGGGGGGGGGGGGGGGGGGGGGGGGGTCCCGATTGCAGGCCTGCAAGGAGAAGGCCAGAGGGGTGCTACTATGGTCGGATTCATCCGCTCCAAACTGTCGCGTTACTCGGGTTTTATCTATTATTATTAACTTTTTTGTGTGTCGTGTTTACTTCTTTGATTGGGCCTTCCGTTGAGGCTAAGCGAGTGGCCAGTGGCATAAGGTGTGACCACCTCAGGCCGAGAGGTCGGGGTCAAGCCATGGCGACGACGCCCCGGAGGGTCGCAGTTAAGGCCATAGTTGTTCGAGCCCGACAGACCGGGGTTACTGCGGTCCGAGAGGCGCTGACAGGTCGCAGTCGGGCCGCTGTTGCTGAACTCCGAGGGGTCGGGATCAATGTCACTAATGTCAAGCCAGCGGTATTCGGTCCCGACCTTCCCAGGACCTGTGCGAGGGGCTGTGAGTACCCCGGACCGATGACAGGGGGGGCAGGTCGATACCGAGCAGAAGTATAAGTTAAGATGTTGGGCCAAGGTGCTCATTCCTCCCTGCGTAAGCTATGCTGAGGCATTACCTCAGCGCAGTAGGGGCCGGAGGACTGTGGGGCACTGTCAAGGAGAGACGAGTTGTGATCGGAGCGGGGCGAGGGAGCGGAGTGCCGGGCAGCGGAGCTCCGTCGGGGTAAGTAGAAAAGACAGTGCTGCAGGGGGGGCGGAGACTGGACGCAGTGAGCAGGCTTCTTCAGCTAGCGCTGTCGGACCAAGGAGGAGCGGGCGGTCGGAGCAAAGTACGAACGCCCTGAAGTGAGAACGGACCTGGATGGCAACCTGCGCCAGGTGCATTCACGACTGGAGATGGTGAGGGGGCAAGGTAGAACGCAGTAGAGGGTGTCGGCCCGCTCGGTCCTTAGGGGTCTCAAGCGAGAGGGAGGCTGTTCCTGAGGTTTCTGGCATGGGCGACCCCGTTTCTTCGGTCGGATTTAAGTCTTAGTTAGTAAGATAGAAGGTTAGTAGGAAGAGAGGTGCGCGGAGCTATGGTCGGGGCAAGCAAGAGTGGGAAGGAGTAAAATGAAGACTTCGCCCTCCACTCAGTAGAAACGGGTGGGGAAAGGTTCGTTTTCGGGGTGTTGACGTCGGGCGAGCCCGAATCCAAGGATAAAACTCATAAAAGGTTAGTGGGATCGGAGTTGGGAGAGAGATAGACTGCGCTGGGAGATGGCGGAAGCCAGTGATGACGAGAGTGGAAGAACGGTGTCTCACTCGATTCTTAACGGAATCGAGCGAGGGAAGGCGCTGGCCGCGGGTTTTTGAACCACGCGAGCGCGATGGCGAGGTCGGTTTCTGCAATAAGGCGGCGGATTTAGTGATGTGTGGTTCATGGGCTGCGCCTGGGAGAAGAGAAGCTGAGTATGGTAATGTATCTTTCCATATTCTAGTGGAAGATACATGCTCATTTGGGGCACTTGGTGGGGGAGTTTTGCTTAGTGGTCTTGCGCTCCGCTGCTCATCTCCTTTCCGTTGCTACCTTCAAGGCACCGGTTGTCGTCGTTGCTAGGCACGGCCAGACGAGTAGCCTGCCCGCACGAATGAAGGAGGCTGAGACTGTCTGCCTGGCAGGTTGGAGGTACGGGGTGAGCCGAGGGAGGTCGGAGTGGCTGCGTGGTTCAGTGGGTAGTGGGAGCCAACGATCCGCGGGAGATGGATTCCGAATTTGCATGTTCTATCGATGGAAATAAGTGTGAGGCGGGTCGTAGGCTTTTTCTTTTACGACAGCGAGAAGGGGAGTGAAGTACGTACCTGGGTTGCCGAGGAGTTCAAGCAGGGCATCCAGCCGGCTTTAAGAGAAAGGTTCGCTTAGTGTTGCTCGTTCGGCAGGGGGAGAGCAACGGAGAGATACCCGAATGGGAGTCAGCCGTTCGGTCATACTGGTTGGAGCAGGGGGAGGATGCAAGCCAGGATTTGACTACTGTTGCGGCGGAGGGCAGCATATTGCTGAAGACTGCTGATTGCCACGGGCCCGGCCACGAGCACCTGCTGTGCAGCAGGGAAGGGGGAAACAGACACTTACCTAAAGTCAAGGTGAGCCGAGTGAGACGAAGGCTAAGGCCTGTGTATCGAGCGAGGCAGCTACAGGGAGACTGCAAACTTGAAGAGTTGCCGGCTAGCGGGAAGGCTACTCGGCTTGCCGTATGAGGTAGCTAGAGGCAAACCAATGAGACTGTAAGATTACCGGATGATTGGCACACTGCTCATGCTGTCAACTGAAGTAACGTGAGCCCAATCTGAGGCTGGAAACTTACCTGTCGGCTGGTGCAACGCTCGTCCCGCTTGATGGAATATGCAGCAGGCGAACCACGGGAGATACAAACCGGCCTTTTCAGTTGGAGCGCCGTTCATATTACCTGTTGGACAGGGGACTCGTAAGGCGCCCATCCCATCAAGCGAAGCAGCAGGCAGAAGAGTTGCAGGCTAAGAAGGTTGACTGTTGGCCAAATCGTCGCCCATCTTGTTGGCTGAGGCAGCAGCAGGCCGAGGAGACAAGCATGCCTGTTGGCAGGAGTGCCACCCATCCTGCCAGGCGGGAGGGCAGGAGTCAGGGGGAATAGCTGGGAACAAGCCACAAAGCCGTGCGCTTATCTATTAAGCCTGTTATACGGACGACTATGAACAGCGGTGAGACTGCAGACTCGCCGATGGACTGGTGTGTTGCTCACCCTGTCGATAGAGCTAGCAGGAGACAGGCTTGAGAGGACAGGGTGGCAGCGGCTGGCTGCTGTATACTGTTGCTGAGGGCTGCTGCCTACTAACTGGCCGCTGCTGGCCACCACGAACCTCCTGCTAGAAGCATTGCGGTCGACTGTTGCAAGTAGCTGCCGCTGGTGTTGACTATGCATGGCTGCTGCGTCTGAGCGCGACCCATGGCTGCAGACTGGGTGCGAAACTGCTACTACGTCCGTTGACTGATCACGGATTGCTGATGTCTGCTACGTCTGGGCATAAGCTGCAGCTGCGGTGATTTGACGGTGGGGAACTACAGCAAGCGTACCGTGCTCGAGTGGTAGGCTACTGTCTGCGGAACAGCTGTTACTAGCTAAGGGAAGCTGCTGTGGTGCGGACTGAGCGTTGTTGCTACCCTTGCTGCGGGCACACTGCTGCGCACTACTGCAGGCTGCGATGGGGATGTACAACTTGTTGCTGCTGATTGACCAAGCCCAGATTTATGTTGCACGCTGCTGCGTACTGCTGTACACTATTGCGGGCTGCTGTTGGCGGGCACAAGCTGCTGCTGCGTTGTTGACTGTTGCATTCCGCTGGTGACTGTTGGTGAGTGCTGCCATTGCTGCTAAAACGCCATGGAGTACTACTGCTGCTGCGCATAAGGACTGATACAGGGTGTTGGGCGGTTGCAGTGGGGCTAAGGAGGAGTGTTGGGGCTTAGAGGAGTAGTTGGACTTAGGGAGGGAGCTTGGTGCTACAGACAAGAGAGTTCGTCAGGAGGGGCTACTACGGCAGTTTCATTTTGTTTGACCAAGCTGTCAGTTGGCCACCATTGCGGGGCCCTCAAGCGACTGAAGATAACAAGGCCCTCTCACGCGAGTCTGAGCGCACCACGCTTGGAGCTGAGAGTCTCAAACCTTTCTCTATCTTCCCTTCTCACTCTAAGTCTAGTCTATTGGTTACGAGAGGAAGGCGGCAGGCGGGATTGCAACCCGTAGGACCGCATCAAGACTCTGTGGGGAGTCCACCCACCAATTGCGGGAGCTCTGCCGGAACCTAGGCGAGGTTCTGGAGGCAGGGAACCATCAGGTAATCCATCTCTATCTGTACACCCCACTACACCCATGTTTGCATATCCCGCTATAACTTGATTGATGTATGCATGCATGTCCCTATAATGCTTGCTTTCTATTCAGGACATAACCAGATTAAATAAAGGAAAACATGTATACGTCAGTTTCAACTTCTTTGTGTTTGCCTGAAAGCAAATTGTGGGGTTGCATCTGGGGGAAGGGTGGGAGAAAGACAGTATTGCTTGAAGTTTGACCAGGTCAACCAAAGGCTGGGCCAGTTCCATAAGTTTGGGAAGGCCCAGTGCTATGTTTATTTTTGCGCTGCCTGGAGAACCAGACATGTCCCATAAGTTTGGGTGGTCTGGTTGCTCTGACTTGTGAGGGCAGAATGTGATTGCCTTTTTAGGAGCCAGTCAAATCCATAAGTTTGGGTAGTCTGGCGGCCTTGTTTATTTGGGTTTTGTTGACAGTTTCTTTAGTTTCTGAACGAGAAGGTGGGCATGTTCCATAAGTTTGGGTGGCTCTACCTCTTTCTGCTTGGGTTTTGAGAAAAGTGAATCAGGTTGAGGACCAAGGCATGTTCCATAAGTTTGGGTGGTCTTGGTCCAATGCCTCGCACATGCTGGCACCAGAAGGTTATAACTTTGATATACTCTATTATTATACTATCTATAAACAAGCTAGTCAGACAACGTTCCATAAGTTTGGGTGGTCTGACTATAGCCTATCACCAACTGAAGAGAGTATTAATTAAAGAGTAAAACTTGTGGTACGAAGGGGCAGACTGAGTCATGAGCTAAAGATGATCGGCTCAGTTATATGCTACCTAGAAAGACTAAGTGCAGACAAATATATAAATCTTGGATACTTCAACAGTTCAGGGCGACTAGGATTGCCTAGTCACATGCCCAAAGAAGAGAGAAGTTGTTGTGCCCTTTGTCTGTGTATACTTCTTGGCTGGGCTAGACATGTTCCATAAGTTTGGGTGGTCTAGCCTTATGCCCTATGTAAGCTGGGTACAAGGGAATAAAGCACAGCGAGACTATGAACTATTGTTTGCTAAGTTAACTTTGGGGATGGTGAGAGCGCTTACCTTTGTGGTTTGGCCTGCATGTGACTGAGTGATGCCACTGCTTAGTCTGAGTTCAGTTTGATAGGTAGTTGTTGTAGTTGCTCGCCACGTGCTAGAGCCATAGGAGTTAGTTTCAATTCCTGCATTTTCTGAGCTCGTTTTTTTACTTAGATCAATTTCTGCATTTTCTGGGACCCTTTATTTATACTTGGTCTTGTATAAATCTTGGTAAGCCACTTTCCCTACGGGAAGCGCTGCCGAAATTTCTACAAAACCAAGGAGTTAGTCAAAACTTTGACTTCTTCAGGATCCAGTCTTGATGACTTTTTGACTTAGTAAGAATCTGGGAAGCCCCCTATTCTAAAAGAAGTGCTGCCCAAATTTTTACCAATTCAGCGGGTTAGCCAAAATAGGACCCTGAAGGGTCAAAGTCACTTCAAATTCTAAAACTTAGCTTTGTATAAATCTTGGATTAACACTTTCTCTACGGGAAGCGCTGTCGAAATTTCTACAAATCTAAGGAGTTGGTTGAGATTCTGTCTTAACAGAACCTAGACTTTATGTCTAAGTTCAAATATGACTTGGTATAAATCTGGGAAACCTTCCTCCCTAAAGAAAGTGCTGCCCAAATTTCTGCCAAGTCAGGGAGTTAGACAAATTTTGACTTTCCGGAATCCAAAGGTTTGACTTTTTGGCTAGTATATTTTTTGCGACGGCACTGGAAGCGCTGCCGAAATTTTCCTAAATTAGAAGAGTTGGCTTATATTTCGATAAGTGGAGACATATGTAGGAGGGACTGTGCCATGGTCTACCTTTGCTTGGGCACTGCTTAGAGGCAGACTTAGACTTAGTTAAGTATGATGACTCAAGTAAGGTCATGATATGGAGGTTACTCTCCATGAACTCGTAGACTTAGCTTGAGATTGGCCTGTCTTGTGTTACAGGTCTCCTTGATCGATTGACTCAGGACTTGGGGCTAGATTCAACTTTGATCCTACGAGGATCACCTTCTGTTATCACTGATAACAGGTCGGTTGCCGATCCGTCGGTTTACGACTCAATTCCAATCTACCCTCCATACTCAACCTAAAAAGGCTTTAGCCCTGGTGATTTTTCTATTTTGCTAAGGTTTCACCCGGACTTTTATTGAATGGCCATTTAACAAAGGTACTGAGTATTTAACTATGGTTGGTTGGTTGGAGGTTGGGGCTTGCATGGCTAAAGCGAGGGGTATGAGTACAGAGAGTGGTTGGGGTTGACTCCGTGTAGTGCGTGGACTTGTTGGACTTTTGATGTGATTGCAGGTATGTTCTGTGGTTCAGATTTTGGATTTGACTGCCTGCGATCACACCTGTGCATACGGTTGTGAGGAGCCCCACTGTGATTGTGAGAAGTGATCGTCACATATTTACCCCCTTGTATGTATATATATATATATGTGTGCCTATGTTGGGAGTCCGCATGGCCCAAGGGGCCAGCGTATTAGGGGTTAAATAGGGGAGAGGTAGGCAGAAAACCCCTCCTTCTCGCTCGTATACTTTTTATGAATTCTTGGTTGAACGTTGGTCCTGGGTCGGGGTTCAAGGTCCTTGTCCAGGACATCCCAAGCCCTAGGCCCTGCAGAGGAGGAGCCCTCTGTCGCGCAGAACCTATTTGCATTGCCCATCGAGACACCCAACCCAGAGGGCAGAGATGTCGCTGGGGCTGAACGGCACGTCCTTCAACCGTTCAATATCATGAGGGGCAACCCCCCCACGATATATTCCTTCAGCCATTCAATATCGCGAGGCCGAGGCTGCGATTACCGCGTGTAGTTAGCATCGCTGGTGGGTATAGGACAGGCCTGCAACCGCGCAGCTTTATACCAGAGTCTTGCGCGCGACGTTTCGTCGCCCTGGTGGTTACAGTTATGGGATCAATGGATTCATACGTATGCCTAAGTGTCTGGCAGCGGCATAGGCCGCGATGCCAACCGAGAGCAAAACGGGAGTACCCAAGTTGTGATTTCGAGGCAGGGAGGTCGTCGGCCTACATTTGCTTTTTAGGATTATTATGGTTGGATGTTGTAGTCCGTGGCAACTGTCAAAGTCAAACCCCTTGACTCGTATCCGGGCCTGGAGTGGGGCTCATCTCCAAGGCAGTAAGAAACAACTGCCACCACAAGTATGGACCTGTGTACCACCCACTCTGCATAGGGTGCAGAAGAGGGTGTGTGGTCTTCAACCGCGCATGGCGGTTGTCTAGCACCGAGAGATTAACCCCTCAAGGCCCGTGTCAGCCGACACTTGAGTGTCGAAGGTGAACCCCGTATATTACCCGGGGCCCCATGATTATGGGTACTACATAGTACACCATCTTCGCGACTACTTGCGTACTTTGGCATTGCAAATCGATATGAGAAGGCTCTGCGTTCGCACGAGTTTATACCCAGCCTCGCGCGCGAGGCCTATCCGATTTCCGCGTCAGAGAGTTATGGGAAGGCTACCGAGGGACTAGGAGCGTTGTCGCGTTGGTTATGTTGTGTTGTTCCGTGTGTATGTTAGGGGTGCGTTTTATATCTACGTTCTTTAGAGTGGTGCGCGCGTGGCGTGTGGAATGCGTCCTAGTCGACCGGCGACGAGTCGCGCTTGGGACTTCAGCCCCCCCAAGATGCCGGTTCGTGTGCGGGTTCGATAGAGGCATACTACCGCGCATACCCCCTATGCTACAGCGAACGAGAAACGCCCTCGGCAGGTCCACCTCTGCGATTGCAGCTGATCAGCTTTCGTACTGTGGACTGGTAGCTCGGCGGGGATACGCCCACCGAAGGGAGGTGACAGCTCCCGTANCACCTCTGCGATTGCAGCTGATCAGCTTTCGTACTGTGGACTGGTAGCTCGGCGGGGATACGCCCACCGAAGGGAGGTGACAGCTCCCGTAAGGTGGAGGTAAGTCGTGCCTCGCGTAGGCCCTGTCCTATCGTAGGGGCTCACGAGAGGTATGGTTGGCGCACTCGGCCGGAGCGGCTTATGGAAGCTCCATGTATATATTTGTGACGGGGATTAGACCGACTCCTGCGTGATGCGGCCGGGAGGGTCCCGCGCTGCCTTTGAGTAGTGCCGGACCGATGCGCTCGACACCGCACTGCCAACTCTCGGTTACCCTGCATCGTCTTTTCCCAACGATAAGTTCTTCCCTTTCTCTGGTAATTGCAAGTGCCCCAGCGCCTGCCCGCTACAGTGGCAAAATGAGACTGAATCCGACCCTGAAACACGGGCAGATACACAGCCCGTCAGCTGCTGCACCCTCCTACCGTCGAAACCATCCGCTGTCCTCCTTTCATGTCTTCACCAGCTCCCTACACACGTCCTATTTCTGATGTAACTGAACCTGACCGCTCACGCGGTCAGGTACATTCAACATTGGAAAGATGCATTGCTTCGTACTCCGTACTTCCGCTCACCTTCTACCGGGTACGTAGCTTGACTCCCCTTCTCTCTCTCTCTAGTAGCCTGCAGTGTTCGACTGCACTTGGCCGCCGGCATGGCCAAGTTTAGGAGAGTTGGAAGAGGGAGAGAAACCAAATCGCAGGAAGGGAGACTTCGAGCACTACGAAGTACAATCACGGTGTCGGGGCAAATACCCTGACAAGGGTATTTGCCAGGGATTTTAAATGTCGGACGCTGTCCGACTTTTTCGTTGAATGGAGGTACTTGATGAGACTGACGTTGCCGAAAGTTCATTCAGACTGACCTATGACCAAGAGACTAAAACTTTAGAACCCTAATCCGTACGCCTGCGACATCAAAGAGTGATGGCAGTAATCGACAATGCTTCACTTTTGTTGAAGCCGCAGGGATGTGCGGACATGGGAACCTAGACCTATTCTACCTAAAATAATGTCGCGCGGCTGTTCAGAACCTAAGTAGGCTAACAGAGGCCGGGTATAGGTGGTCTCCCAGGCTATCAATAGATAGCCGGCCACGGAAAAAGGGTGCCAGAAGGCCGATCCCGAGGCCTACCGTTGGATGACCCCGAAGCCATGGATGGGCAGCCATCCACGAGAAGGTCGCAGGCAGGCGGGGCCTGCAAGGCCACAGGCAGGCAGGGCTTGCGAGGCCGCGGCATGGGGAGAACTGACTGGGCAAGCTCTTCATATAGAAGAGTTGCTCTTATGACTGTCGTGATAGGAGTTAGCCCCGTAGGATACAACACTTGACTCTCGTCCTGCAGATATCGGGATCAAGCCCGGCCGCATGCATCCTACTGGGCCAGCTCCTTTTGGAGATGCTCACCCTGACCGTTGCCGGCGCAGTTGATCCCGATTGTTCGATCGTGAAGATCGTGTGGCCGAGAATCAGCCGCGCTGATCAACATGGCTCTTGCGCAAGGATTACACGTATAAATCGTAAAAAAAAAAAAAAAAAAAAAAAGGTTTAAAAGTTTTCGTCGAATCCCACGAGGTTCGAACTCCGGTCCGCATTTTCACAACGACGTGGTTGAAAAGCCACGTAAGGCGACGTGACCGTTGGGAAAAAAAAAACAAAAACTGAGGGGCCAACTGGCGCAATCCTAAGTGGTTGGGAGTTGAGACTCCCAACGAGCGTGTCAGGCGACTCGTCAGACGGACGACCGTTTTAAAGATAAGTTCTTTCTTTTTTTAAAAGTTTTTCTAGATTTTCTTTATATTCTTTTTCTTTTTGGACTTCGTTTTAGATTCTTTCATTTTCTTTAGTTTTTTCTCTCTCTACTCGTTTTCACGAAGTACGTGAACGGTCGTTCGTTTTGGCAAAACGGCTGCACCAGCGCAAGAAAAAAAGAAAAACTAAAACGAACGAAGCGCCACTAGGCGCGATACGAAGTGATTGGGGCATTGAATGCCCCAGTGTCTGACGGTGCCCGTTCTGACGAGCGACCATTTTTTTCCTAGGGTCTCGTTAGACACTCCTAAAAGTGCCTGTTTTTAGGATTGCATCTTGGTTGCACGTAATCCTAAATCCAATTTTGAGATCGAAAATGTGAAAACGGCGTTAGGACGAGTCCTAAAGGATTTAGGATTCCCCAGGCAAAATCGTCCTAAATTTTCTAGTAGCCCCCGACCCACTGAAAAATTTAGGATTCCCGCGTTTCACGGACTCGTTGCGTCACGCGCATGGCACCGTCGACACAGAGTTGCTGGTGCAGAAGCGGTCCGTCGGGTCAGTGGTCGGACATCGGAGATTTTCAGCGGGTCGACACGGGCAACGGCGACGAACGGTAGCGGTTGGCGGGGATTGGACGGACATTGGCAGGAATGGATGGACATTGGCGACGCGGCTGCGTATACGCATATGAAAACCGGTCGCGGGAGACCTTTTAGGACAAATCCTAAGAGATGATTTTTAGGATTGTGTGTAACGACGTCGAAGGAAATCCTAAAAATCCTTTAGGGACATCCGTTAAAATTGGAACGATACAGAGAAGATTAGCATGGCCCCTTCGCAAGGATGACACACATAAATCGAGAAATGGTCCAATTTTTTGAATCCAGCGGCCTATCTCAGTTGGTAAGGCACACAAGTAGCATTCAGGAGGTCTTGGGTTCAATCCTCATTGGCCTCATGTACCTTCCTGGGCAAGCTTGGCGCCCGCCACCTAGAGATATGCCGTTGTTCCCCCCGAGTGGCATTGAGCAGAGACTGCTGATGTTCATAGGGGGAGGGGACCGGAGAGGAGGCACAGTCACTGGCCCATCGAAGAAGCTCGGCCCTGATGCTACCGGCTGACCCCTGGCCGGTATCGCCCACCTGCTGTAGCAGGTATCGCACCTGCTGGTGGGTGCAGCTCCCGCATGTTCCCTCGTTGGAGGCTTGAGCACGGATGTGGCTGCTACGGGGTTCCCCGTAATACTATAATGACAATAAAAAAGGCCTGAAAGGCCGTCCTTTCCAGATTTGACAGGTAATTGAATTGGTTGGGCTTAAAGAATTAGCCTTTTTGGGGAGGAGAGGTGATAGGAAAATTAGAGCTTTACTTTAAGAGTGTGTCAGATGAGCAAGTTTGACTCGATCTGGCCTCGACTATTATCTAGCTGTAGAGAGGAAAGACTTGAAGAATTAAGGAAGAGTTGTCCTCCAGTGTGATTTGTGAGAATAAGCAAAACGACTTGAGACGTGTTTACGGCCTTGCAGTTTGCGGCGGGACGTGGCAGGTTCTTGGTTTTCCATTTCCTGCCTCCAGTCCTTGCATGATCAGTGGACTTTTTGCAGACTGTGTACCGAGTCTGATGACGAAAGGAGATTCCACGACTTCCTTTGGGGCTCTGTTTGTGACATATCAAACTAGGAGATGTGTTTTCACTGTTTTGTACATTTGATTGGTAATTCCATAGTCTTTTGAGAAAAAAAAAAAAAAAAAAAAAGCCTTTAAAAAAAAAAAAAAAAAAAAAAAAATTCCTTTAGGACTCGTCCTAAAAATTTTTGGATTCTTTTTAGGAGTGTCTAACGAGACCCTTCGAGAGGTTTTCTTTTTTTTTTCTCGTTTTGTTTTTTGTCTCTTTTAGACTCTATTCGGATTTCTTTTTTAGATTCTAATTTAACTTTCTTCTTTACTTCTTTTCTAAGATCCCCTCCCTCTCACGTTCTCATGAAGTGTTGCGCCCGATGAACAGGCTGCTCGTTTCTAGCCTAGATTCATTCTCACTTGCACATCTACTGAGAATGGAGTTATGCCCGTTTTTAGGGCGTCGGCTCGTTTTTAGAGAGTTGTTTTTATTTTTATTTTCTTTATTTTGTTGTTGTTATTGTTTCTCTTAGTTGCCCCCCCCCCCTCCTTGTGCGTGTGCTATAGAAGCTGCGCCCGTTCGTTTCGAAAACGGGCAGCAACTTCTTAAAGGAGGAGTTGGGCGCCTGAATCTGGTGCTCGAGTTGCACCAGATGCAGGCGCGCGGGGGTGGGAGAAAAAGAGTACCCCTTTGAGCTTGACCCTAGTTCGACTATGTGATATGACTGAGGGGGCGGCCATTCGTTTTGAACGACGACTTGCCCCTGCACAAAAAAAACGAGGGGGGGGGAACAAAGAAAAAGAGAGAAGAAAAGGGGAGAAAAGGGGAACGACCGCGAATATGGTCGCAGTCGTGGAACGGGTGCAGCCCCTAGAAGGTTCTAGGGGCTGATGGGACTGCGACTGTTCAGCTGAACATGCAGTCTTGAAATAACTGAGCACAACCATTTCGAGAAGCATCTGGCATGGGAAAACGGCCAGGTACTCCTGGGGGTTGATGACGTTGGTCCCCCTAGGGGAAAACCAAGGCTCCTAGCTCCTGGCCGTTGATTTAGATCAAGGGCCAGGAGCACTGACGAATTTTGCCGCGCTGTGGGCAAAGCAGCTGCCCACAGCCATCAGCTGGCTATAAAAGCCAGCACTCCACCCAGCAGCCTCACACTTGTGGCAATGTTGTTGGGGCATTCACTTGAGTGAATGCTGGCTGGCTGTTGCATGCTGCTGGAGAGGGGCGGTGCTGCCGGTGGAGAGTTGGAGGTCTGCAGGATGAGGGGAGACGTTGCTGGAGGAGGAGAGGAGAGGCAGCCATAGCCAAGGGTTGGAGGCTCTCTGCCCCACCCTTGTGCATGTGTTGTGTGTGTTGGCTGGTGCTGCGGCGATAAGGCTGCGTCAGGGTCCGGACGGTGCTGCAAGCGACACCTATTTTAGTGGGGTTATGCTGCCGAAATGTCGCCGCAGCATCAAGACTGGTTTAAGGGAAGGTGTTGTCAGACTGCTGGTGCGGCGCCAAGCCCGTCTTAAGGGAAGGTGTTGCAGGATTTGTCGCGCGGCGCCAAAGTTTTATTAATGTGAGTGTGGGGAGGTGCTGCTCGATCAGCGGCGCAGCAACGACAGTGTATGCGGTGGAATCATGCTGCCGAAATTGGCGGCGGCAGCAATACTTTCATTGAGGTTATGTTGTCTGGTTGGCGGCACGTCGACAATACTATTGTGAGAGAAAATGTTGTGTCACAGTGGAGCCGGTTTTTTTTTTGTGTGATCTGGCAGTGGTGCTGCGGGGCAGCCATGGTACCGATTGATGGTGTGGCGAGTGATGGTCTACCGTTATGTGTTTTGTGGCACTGGTGCACATTTGAGATTGTGTGGCATCGGTGCATGGGTTGGCGTCTTGAAGAAAGTGCGGAATGAATGCTTGCGCAACAGTTATTGTAGTGCGGTACTTGCGGTTTGCGCCGGAAGAACATCATTATTTTTTGGGGGCTCGCGGCACATGCAGTTTTCGGTCGGGGGCACCTTTAATTTTTTTTTTTGGCGGCATGCAGTGCGAACGGTTTTGAATTCTGGACCATCTGGTGAGGCGAGCGATGGTATGGGACTGCATTGGGACCATCAGGGCTCATTTTGGGACCAGGTGGGACTGATTCTAGATGAGGACCGACATGTTGGTGTGGCTATTGTGAGCGGGCATGGTGATTGGCGGTGGCGTGGACTTGCGGTTGATTGGGACTGTCCGGGACGTTGAGAAGACGTGGGACTTATTCATGGGATAACCCTCTTTGAGGGTTATCTCATTCAGACATCTCAGGTGACCCAATCTTGGTGTGAACGAGCACTTGGAGAAGGACGTGAATCGTGATTCAGGAGAAAGGCCACAACTTGTGGAGTTGTGAGCCATATATCTTTTTTACGGCGGTCATTTTCTTCTGATTGAAATATTACCCGGCTTCTTTGAGTGAGCCGGACCAAACTTCACTCAAGGTCAATTAGTAGAATGACTCAGACTTCTCTTCACAGTTGTGTGAACCCACACTTGCTTGACCCTGTTTATTGAATGTTCATTGAAAAGGCATAGAAAATGTGTGTTTAGGCATAGAAAATGTGTGTTTGCATGTGAATGGTGTGGTCTGACTTGAGTATGGGATTGCACTAGTTTTTCTTGAACTTGTTGTCTTTGCATGTTGTGCAGGTAGGTAGAAGGATGTTGTAAAGGACAAGTTTGATGGTGTCTACTTGGTAAGATGAAAAAAATTGTCTTCTTTCTACCTTTTACCTACCTGCTCGTCAAAAGAATTCGTTGTTTTGAAAAATGTTTTTTAGCGTGTGTTGTAGGATGAATTCGATTGAAACAAAGTGGAATAAGGTCAGATGGACGTAGTCGTCTCCAAAGGAAAGACCCTTTCTATCTCGAACGACCTTATCTACCTATACATGTCCAAATGACTCTTATTCTCTATCTCCTCTGATTTCTTTTCGTCCAAGCTACCCTTAACTCAGGAGAAATAAGAATAATTGAAAGCTACTTGCAGTGGACACATCTTCTGTCTCTAGGAAGCATCTGGGGCGGGGGTTCGTTGCTTCAAAAGCCGACCCTGTTATTGACCTGGAGTGGACCGTTCTACGGAGGGGTATTTGTCGATTCGGTGGAGACGGCCTGACTTCTGAGATATGAGTATTGTGCTCGGACGAGGAGGAGGAGTACCCCAGACCACTTCCTAGAGGGAGAGGCATGCAACACTTCAAGCAATGCCCCTGATCAAGAATCATTCGCAAAGAAGTCTGTCAGCCAATAAGATTGAGGAAGTATGAAGATAGGTGTGAGCACGTATAATCTTAGGTTGGCAGTAGACTGAAATGAATGACTTCAGCAACGCGCCTCATCAAGTCAAATCTAGGGCAGCCGACTACCTTGTCGGCTGCATTAAGGTTATTTTCGAAAACCAACTCCTCGTTGGCAGTTGTATGATTGTATTGTGGAGTTCGACCCGAGGCGGCCGGATTGTTTTTTTTATCTTGTGTTATTGATGTATCAAATGAAGATTTGGATTCTCGCTGTTATCATTTCGAATTAGATATATTCCTCTCGACTACGTTCCATTTCTTTTGATGTAATTATATGTGGATGTTTTAATTTTCTTTTGACGGTGTGTCTAAGGGACTAGGAAGATTTGGGTTTCACGCTTGGTTGAGACCGTCCTAGTCGACAGACGTCCGCTTCAAACTTAGGAGATCAGCGCCCTAAGGGACGAGCGACGTTCGGGTTCGCTTGGCGTTAGCCAAGCATATCTATGTTACAGCGAATGAGCAAACGCCCTCGGCCGACCTACCTCTGCGATTGCATTTAAAAGCTTTCGCACGTGGGTCAGTAACTCGATAGGGATTCGCCCCTAAGGGTGGTGACAGCCCCTTAGGGAAGGAAAGCTTATGCCCCGCAGGAACTATCCTGTCGTCGGGGACCGCGGGATGTACAGTTGCCGCACCCGGCTAGAGCGGCGAAGGGACGACGCGACCGCGACGGTCTCGGAGGCTCGCGGGATACTTTACGTCGCTCCAAAGTTGTCTTTGTTTTTGTAATGTTTTACTCTTGCGTGACATGGTCGGGAGGGCTCTCGCCTTTGCGAAAAAGGCGGGAGCCGATGCGCTCGACAACGGTAAACGAACAATCACAGTGAATGAGCAGCCCTGTGATCCCGACCATATCAACAACAACTACGAACGAAAAAAAAAATAACGGCCGCGTCAAAGAAGAAGACAACCAGAGTTCGCTTTCGACGAAGCGGGGAAGAAAACGATCCGATTCCGCTGAAGGAGGTGATTGTGGCAATCCAACGAGCAAACGCGACCAACAGGCTAAGTGGAGCGACCACCAGAATCACGGTTGCCAGAATGATGCGGAGCACAATGAGTTAATAGAATTTTAAGAAGCACACGCCCACAATGAACAACGATGGCCAAGATTGCGAGCAACAACTGCTCCGCTCCTTTATACCCCAAGTGTGCAAAATGAGAATGAATCTTCTGCTAGAACATGGGAAGATAAACCTCCATTCCACTGTGTGTTGGGATCCAGCGAGACGCAGGATCTCCAAGCTAAGCAATGCTACCACCCCGCACACAAAAATGAGAATGAATCTTCTGCTAAACGTTGGAAGATACATCCTTAGAGAAAATGTCAATGAATCTCCCACCAGACATGGGCAGATACACGACCACGTGGCCACGACCCCGGTTATGGGCAAAACTGCATCGGGCCAGCATGAGGACGACAAACTCTTTAATGGAAACGAATGTGATGACATCATTAATGACATCGAAACTCATGATGAGAAACACGAAGTCGAGTGGCGCCTAGATGAACACGGTCGGATTCAAGATGACGACCACCGGGCAGATGATCACCAGCAGAACGATGAGGATGGCCATAAGTGTGCTCAGAGCATGGCGATCGGGCGAGACTACGGACTGCGCAGCATCGCTCTCTCTAAAGTTGCAAAATGAGAATGCATCTTCCGCCGAAAAACATGAGGAGATACGTGGTGTGGATTCCGTCATTGTTGCACTCACTCAGACGACCAGTATGGCCACGTAAAACAGAGTTGATTACCAGGATGATGGTGACTTCCTGTGAGATCCCGATGATGAGTAACACAGACATGCAGAACTGCGAACCTCAAGCAGACACCCACGAATCCCAAGAGGACAACTTCCTCAGAGCAACACGATGATCAACACCTGAATCTCAACGAGCACAACGGTAAGCAGCAGTGGACTCCCGTTGAGTACCTGCAGAAACCTTGATGACCGAATATAACGCCTAATACTCCTATCGCCAACTAAAAAAAGAGAATGAACCTTCCCCTAGACCATGGGAAGGTACAGCCTGATCTCACTGTTTTGCTGCTTGCCTTTACCCGCACATCGCGCAGCCCCTAACACCTACAGCGGCCAAACTATTAGCCCAACACAAAAACTAGCCTCGCCATCACCCTTGCAACGTGTGAAAACCCCCGAAACGCATCTTCACCCGCCCGTTTCCGTCAAGAAATGGACGAGATAGAAGTTTCTCTTCCCGCCATATCCAGTCTCCCGTGTCCTCCGCGCACTCTGTTTTTATTCTACCTCCTGTTCTACTAACTTTGGTTCAAATCTGACTACAGATTTGGGGTCACCAGCCCCGAAAACCCCAAAACCCGTCCCTCACTCGCCCGATTCCGCTCAGTAACGGGCGAGATATGAGTTATTTGCCATGCCATATCTCACTCCTCTCCTTTGTCTTCACCTTCCCGTCTTCGTCCTCTTTGCCATTGAATCCTCCTTGTAACCACCGAGCTCAAGTGTCCTCCTACCAGCCGGTCCGACAGGCTTCAAAGATTGAAAGTTCCAATTACCCGTGGCCTGTTGGATCACGCCTTATTATGGCCGAGCCTGTAAAGTGCGCTCTCGGCCTCTCCCCTTTGAACTAGCCAAACTACCCTTTTCTGCACATGAACCCAGCCAGGCCCTATGCCTACATGCATTAGGAGCTGGCCACGCCTTATGTGACCGAGGGCACACTCGTCTGAGACGAACTCAGGCAACCCAGACTTATTTGGTCCCCCTGATTGCATCTGGACTCGAACTTCAGCCTGTATTTCAGCTGTCCTTGGGTGTACCAACTGAGCCAGGCTAGCTTGTTCTTTGCCTGGTCAGCCCCGGTACCAGACGCAGGGGTCACCACAGTCCCCCTCCCCCAATGCATGGTCTCACAGCTGCGCTGTAAGACTGTTCCACAGCTCCAGCTATCCCGTGGGAAAACCACGGAGGGAACCTGCTACTCGGCGGCCTGGCTAGTCTTCTGCCCTATACCCAGGTCCGATGGATGATTTGCAGCGGTATTGCTGCGGGCCTCCACTGGCATTCCCTGTGGCATCGCCTTGCTCAGCCATAGTTCACCATCTTTATGGTCCCACCGGGAATGCTCACACTGCAACCCCAAATCTGCAAAATGTGCAGATTTGGGACAGGCCAATTCGAGGTTTTGGGCATGGTTCAGGTCACACTGCTGTACCTTTTCAGATAGGACAAAGCCCTGGCCGCCTGCAGCAAATGGCAAATTGGTCCTTTGCTGGTCACACGGTGCCATCCACAAGTTGTGCAAGAACTCTTGTGAATGAATTTTCACCAATTCTCGAAGACAATGCCTAAAAAATAAAAAATAGAAAATAGAGCATTTGCGGTCACCTCCAGCAGTGGCCGTAATTCCCTTGGCCCCGTGGCTCCACAGGCCGCTGACAAATGGGCACACGAATGGTACACCCGAGACTTCGGCAAAATCCGTGTGGCCAGTCTTGTCCCTCACGGGCCCCAACGGGTATGCTCACAAGCGTACCTCTCACGACAGATCGTGGGTGTACTAACTGTACTAGTCAGCGGGCCTCAGCCGGTTTCAAAAGCAGCACCGGCACCGGCCCCATCAACGTGCCCACCCTAAGTGAAGGCGGGCCTGAAAATTGTACGGCGCCCCATTTTTGCCATTTCTGCATTTGGGCGCCAAACAGTTACCGCATGCCAGTTGGTTAATCAGGCCCAGCTCATGAGCATCGGAATCTTCCCTGACTCTTCTAGGTTCTTCCAGGGAAGGACGTGGAAGCTGGCCTCTCGCCCAATCAGCAAGCAGGGAACACCTCACAACGAGGCTGGGTGGTTGGGCGCACTTCTATGCTGCACGCCCAGGCAATAGTCTGAATGGGCCTGGGCGCAGACACCTTGGCCCAATGTGAAGTTACTGGGACACACACACCAGGCCCGAGCTGCTGCAAAGAAGACTCACTTTCCATATAGGAAAGTGAGCGCGCGGGCCAGGGGACATTCTTGCCTTGCAGGAGCGGGCGGCCACGCTGCTGTGCTCTTAGCAGGAGGCTGCCCGGGCGCTAGCAGCCAGAGGGCGCACATCGGCTCTGGAGGTGAGAGGGGTGGGCGATGGTGGTTGTCGCGTGTCGGGATACACACTGTGGGGAGACAAGGGTGAGGCAGAGGGGAGAAGAGACACGTACCTGGTGTATGCTGGCAGTCTGCATTGGCGATGCCGTCACGTACATTGGTCTTCAGCTGGAAGTGACTCCTATTGCACATTCGTAGTGTAGGCTAGTATATTGCTGAGTAGGATAGGCCGGGTGCTGAGTGCCAATCGAGAAGAGCGACATTGGATACAGTGTTGGTGTGGCGAGAGAGTGTCGACATTGACATTTGAGTTCATAGTACTGCTCTTATTTGGCTTGTATCTTGGTGCATTCTGCTTTCTGCTTGGTATACAACTATCTGGTCTTCAGCGTGATGTTGCAATTTTTGGTTTTCTGTCTATCGCTCTCACTCATTTTCCTTGCACTATGGACCACAGATCAGATATTAAACTGATCAGAACAGATACTACACTTGATCTTGGCCAAAAGGCCGGGAAAGGTATTGAGGTAAACCTTGCCAGCACTCTTGCAAGCCTTTAACATGGAATGATTATAATCCCAAATCACGTTTTGATGTTGCTCCTTTGAACTGAATATGTTTGACATTGGCCGCAGTAACCGCCGTAGAAATTGTACTATGTGTGCAGTGTGGCTGCGTAGGGGTGAGTGTGGTTGGGTACACCGTGTTGCGGGATGTCCGTGCTGGGGTGGGGTGAAGTGCTCATGTTGGGGCTTCACTTTCACCCCAGCCCACTTAGCCTTATGGTTAGGTGTTTGCCTGCCAATCCGTTGGTTGTGTGTTCGAGTCTTGTATTCGGATTACACGTAGGGCGGTGCTATGGGCGCTGTGGTGGCGCCGATGCATTCTCAAGAAGGAGGGCGCACACTTGGAGAGACCAAACTTTACTGCTATCGTCACGCAACAGGTTCAGATCGAGCTTATGGCATACTGGAGTAAGGTAAAGGAACATACCACAACACTAGACACAAACAGAAATCAGAAAAGCGATCAAGCAGTTCTATCTGGACTGGCTGGGTGGGGAACAGAGGGGCTGGATAGCCGAGGTGCCTTGGAATGAGGGGCAGGGGTAGGACGAGGAAGGGACGTCCTTTGATAGAAATTACTTCCGCATCTTTTCTGAATGGGCACAGCATGCCGAGTCACTACTCCTAAGGCCCCTCTCTGACTTCCTCGATCCCTTTCCTCAGCATGGGCTGGAAATTGTTGATATGCAATGGTACGGGGGATGCTAAGGCGTTTTGCATTAACGAACGGTGCTACGATTCAAGGTTGCCAGTGGGAAAGCCCCGGCCAGGCGCCCTGAGAGGGGTGAAGATACTGAAGAGGCACCAGGATTCTTATTGGTCCCAATCAGCCGAAGCCAGGTAATGGCCCCAGTGCTCAGATTTATTCTTTGATGTACTGTTGCTTGAGGATCTATGGGATGCTGGACATGGTTTCCAGCATGTGTTGCTCCCCACCAATAGACTGGAGC
>BFEA01000163.1:1416458-1449441 GCA_003427395.1 Chara braunii | reverse complement strand
AGCCCCGGCCAGGCGCCCTGAGAGGGGTGAAGATACTGAAGAGGCACCAGGATTCTTATTGGTCCCAATCAGCCGAAGCCAGGTAATGGCCCCAGTGCTCAGATTTATTCTTTGATGTACTGTTGCTTGAGGATCTATGGGATGCTGGACATGGTTTCCAGCATGTGTTGCTCCCCACCAATAGACTGGAGCAACCAGCGGTAGGCATACTAGGGGGTGCTGCTAGTATCAATCCCTCTAGTACACTGAACTGGTTTTCAAAAAAAACAAAAAACGTTTTGATGCTGCTAAGGCTTTGTGATTCCGAATACTCTGAGCAAAGTCCTCATTTTGGAACTTCTGAATCCTTTTTTTTTATTTTACAAAACGAAAATAAAATGTAGAAAACAGTAGGACTCTCTTGGTTCTGGCACCAATCTGTTCCGGATGGATCCAGAACACTCTGGTCTCCTTCCATCGGCAGGTCATGGAATTAAAAAAAAAAAAAAAGTTAAGACCATGTGGCAGGGGAAGGTTTTCCAAATGTTCCAAGCTTGTTCTATATTTCATATGGGACGCTGGGCCCGATTCCCAGCACGTACGGCTCCCCACGAATAGATCAGAGTCGTCTGTTTAAAAAAAAAAAAAAAAAGCCCATGTGGCTGAACGTACACACTGCACAGTGCACTACAAGTGTAACTGTTAATGAACAGATCATGACTTCGAATCCTCATGGTATCAAATGGTACGTAGTACGTACAATGAGGTTAAAATTTAAAAAGCAGAAAAGAAAGAAAGACCAAGTTAAGGAAAAGCGGCCGTCAAAAGTTACGGGTTGCAGTCACCCACCTCGGCAGATGTGGGGTTGCAGCACCTGAAGACAGTGGGAAACAGCCAATGATAATATCCACAAGGTCTCGGATGTCGACCAAACTGCCTTGCACGATCCGATTGGCACTGATATGCGACAGGTCATAATGGAACTGGGATCCCATCTCTTTTACCTGTAAAGAAATGACAAGGACTGATCGTCAGAGATCCATGCACACAAGGCAACGTGTTTGTGACCTGTCACATCATCTCAGATCGTCTGGTTGTCACCGTAAGCCAACCACAAAAGCAACAAGGGCAAGCACCAATTGAAAAACCAATTGAAAAAACAGAGAGCAAACCACACTTCTTTAAGTTCTTCTCCTTCCCCCCTCCCCTAACTAAGCTATATTCTTCTCTCAATTATACCTCGCACTGCACTACCTACCTATATGTCTAAGAAGAGGAAACCATGTCTAAGCACTGGAGGAAGGGCCAGCCGAAATCTACCATACCTAGGAACTAACCCACAGTGACGGATGGCAGGGGCGAAGGCCTCCAAGAGAGCCCAGGACCCTACCAAGGCCGACCACGGTGGGCAAGTCAACTATCTCAGCTGATGAACACCACACACACTGCAGGCGGCCATGGAGGATTGAACGCGCGACGTCCTGAATGCCACTTGAGTGCAAAACCAGCTGAGCTAGGCCGCTGGAGCTGAGCAAACCACAGTTCAAATCGGTGTTGCGGACTGTTTTCCCCACATCCGTGTCAGTGTGATGTGGTACACCTACTGTAAGGTATCCATGCGTCCGGCAGTCGTTCGATTGCACTCTGCAATGCTTCCACCTGTCTGTGCAGCAGGATCCATCTAAGATTTTACGTAATCGAGGCAGCCGTCAGGCTGTTGTATTTGCCAGCCATGCCATGACACTTGGGTAACCTGTTCGTTCGGCATGAAGAGAGGAAGAAAGAGTTCAAACATCAGAAGCAAGGAAGAAAGGCTGATCCTGACTGTTTCGTGTAGCTGGCATAATTTTGCCTGGACAACATTTCAAAAAAGCACAAGTCTCAGGTTGAAATGGGAAAAGACTGGTACCTGCCCAGTGGCTGCGCAATCTGTTCGCTTGGCATGAAGAGAGGAAGAAAGAGTTCAAACTTCAGAAGCAAGGAAGAAAGGCTGATGCCAACTGTTTTGTGTAGCCGGCATTCTTTTGCCTGGACAACATCTCACAAAAGCAGCATTTGCATAAGGTTGAAATGGGAAAAGACTGGTACCTGCCTGGTGGCAGAATTGTATGCAAATGTTACTCCTGATAAACAGATCGGGAGTTCAAACTTCACCCCAAAAGTTCAGGGGCTACCCCCTTTGGAAAAAAGGGAAGGGAAGGGGGGGGGACACGGGGAGGGAAGGGGGAGAGACTGCATTTAGGCAGCAAAAGTGTGATCGAGTTCACAAGGTGAGAAGAACATTCCAAAAATAGAATAAAACATTGAGCTGTTCGTGAAAGGTCCCCAGTTTCTATGAACATAGACTTCATTTTAGTGGCAAAAACATAATGAAGACAACAACGTCAGCAGCATACACGTACCACTATGTCGCAGTTCTGTTCTCTGTCCTCGGTACTTTTCGGCCGCCTTATTATCCCAGGAAGGTCATGGCCAAGACCCTGTTCTGCTGCTGCAACAAAAACCGATGTCCTGTGGAAGGAAACGCAACAACACAGAGTTAAACTGTTAAAGTCTTAAACCACCAATGCTTGAACAAGGTGTGTCAGTTAACATTCTGGCCTTTCTGGGGTACAGGCCCGCAGAGGACGAAGAAAGAGTCAAAATAGACACTGGCGAGTTTTCATGCATTCAGAAAAAAGGGAAAGTTGGAAGTCAACCTTTTGGGACGTCCATTAAAATTGGGACGATACAGAGAAGATTAGCATGGCCCCTGCGCAAGGATGACACACATAAATCGAGAAATGATCCAAATTTTCAAAAGAGAAGGAAAGTTGGAAGTCAGATGCAGGGTGTCACTAGTTCAATAACTCAAATATCATTGAAATATGTGACAAGTCACTGAAAAGCTCAGAACTGTATTGCAGATGTGCAAAATGTTTGTTTTATCATGAGTTACACAACCCCTAAGACTATCTATCTGAGCCCTACAATAGAACCTATGAGTCCCAAGCTAATTGGCACTGGATCTGAGGCCCAGGTTCCGCTGATGCTATGTTCATGCTTAGAAAGCATGAAACTACGCAGTCATGAAAATGGCCGCCTGGAAATAGAATACGCCAGGGCGCATACGGTGGAGTGCAGATTGACGGGGAGGGCGGCTGACCTCCGCTGTTGGTCAAGCGGGAGTTGATTGAGCGGTGGGAAATGGCTTGGTTGCAGGCAGCACAAGTGCCGCATCGGGGCTACGGAACCATTAGGATTGAAACACACAACATTTTATCTTACGTCGCCCCATCGGCCCGCTTGAAATCCTGGCTGCTGCAGCATAGGGGACGGGAGGCCATCTGCTTTGCAGATGAAGAGGGCGTGGTACTCCTCGAGCAATGATACCCACCGCGAGAACTCGATGTCAGGAGGCATTTGGATAAGTGAAGGAGGCCATGTGTGATAATCATGCAGCCGGCCATACTGACAGAAGTGTTGATGCACCAGGAATTCCGGAGACATGGCGACCCAGCACGTCCCCCAGCTCCTGCCCGATGGGGGAACTTCCACGCAATGTGATATACGCTACCCAATGGCGATGGTGCAAGGGGATGCTCTCTATTGGGACACAGGCGTGTATGGCAAGGTTGATGTTCGTTTCATATCAAGCGATACGCCATGGCGTGACAACTGCCATTGCCATGGCCGTTTTGCCTCTTTTGGAAGGTGCCTTACATCGGAGTAGTCATGGTGGGAGGTGGCGCAGAAACAGGCAGTGCTGGAGAATGATCCCTCTTTGGCCTACGACCCTAAGGCGGAGGCAGAACGCTGGATCGATGTCGAGGACGAGGTTGACCCGACCATCCTGGAGGGGGCTCGGCCGGGCCCACCACAGATGGAATATCCGTCGGCCATATGGGCCCAGATGTATGGGCCTAGGCAGCATAGCGGCCACATGTCAGCATCGTCTCATCAGCGGGATGGTAGCTCCTCTACGCTCGTACTGGGACTTGATCAGCTATTTGACCAGCAGCAGGACCAGTGGGCAGCAGGACACCCCCCCCCCGTCACCATCCGGGGACGCAGGGGCATGCCCAACCAGCAATTCAAGATCACCATCTCCCGGCGGCTACCTCTTGGCCCTCTTCACAGGAGTCTGCTCTTTGGCCGGATCAGGAAGGATACAGTGCACCTATCGTGGGCGGGGGCCCGCCCCAGCCCCTTCACTTGCAGAGACCTGACTTGCCTCACCGAGATAGCAGTCGCGGGGGTCGGGACAATGACTTAGGCCAATCAACAAGGACACCTCACGACGTACTTCAAGAGGTGCTGGCCACGATCAAGACGATCCCTGCCATGGATGATGACGTCTCTCCTCGCTTCAGCATGCCGAGGCGCTGTATGGAGGCTATCTCATGACTGGAAGTTACACCCGCCACTGACCATCCCTCCTCCTCTACAGTGAATCACTTATCAGGGGACCCCTCTTAGTGGTGGGATCAAGACCGCCATCACACTTCCATCCCCCCCGTTGAGGGACCAACCATCGACGTCGGCTGTTTGCTCCACTGATGGATGCCCGACCACCTTATCGCCGTTGGAAGAGGGGGAGATCCCTCCCCCTCCTTCTACTCTACGACGTGTGAAACATGCCGCACCACGGTCGCTCGGGGGAGAACATCGGGCCTCGCCACGCCCACTGGGCCGAACCTCAGCGGGGCACGGCGCCCACACTACCTGCGATGTTGCCGGGTCGTGCCACAGGGCCCCCATCACCCCATGTTCTCAGACCGCTCAGTGCCGGCAGGCCGCCCAGGAGGTCATCCCTGGAAGGACGAAGCGGGGGCCGGGGATTCGACCGGGTGTGGGCTGTCGTCCAGCCATGGGCCACCCCTCGGGCTTGGTCAACGCAAGCATGAGCAAGTGCAAGCATGAGCAAGTGCATCAGGAGGGACTGGGTGGACAGCCGGAAGGACATCCGGATGGCCCAGGTGAGCAGCATGGAGAGGCACTGGGTGGACAACCAGAGGGGCGACCGGATGGTCCGGGTCAGCAGCCTAATCAACCTGCCGGTATCCAGGCGGTGGAAGGACAAATGGACGGGAATCAGCCGTGTCCGTCCAGTGAGCACCCTGTACACCCTCTTCTTATCTCCTCTTCCATGTCGGAGTCTGGGGACGCGTCTGGTCTGGTCACTCCACAGATGTCAGTCGAACAACCTAAGCAACCGCAGCCTCTAGCCGCCTCGTTGGCCAGCCACACTGATACTCACCAGGCAGACAGCCACCGTATCAACACCAAGCAGTTGGACAACCACCTCCACCGGCCGCATCAACAGCAGGAGGCCTGGTAGGAGGGCGATCGGGGTGAGGAGGAAGTGGATCAGATGCTGGGGGATGTTATTGCTCACCAGGTGGACCACATGGTTGGTGCCATCATTCAGGAGCAACGGCAGTGGCGGCAGCAGCAGCAGAGTAACCCCGCCTCACGCCCCTCCTCCCACCATGCCGCAGATCAGCCACAACAGTGCTTGGGGACACAGGCAAGTGCGTTGGCCGGCCAAACGCTCCAGCACCGCCGGAAGGACTGGGGGTATGGAAGTCCCTCACCAACGCCTCTCTCTCCACGGGCCTCGTCCTCGATGACAGGGGGCCACTAGATCTCCATGGCGGCTGACACCTCCCCAGGAACCTCACACTTGCTAACCTACCGACGGGAACATCCTTCCGGGGAGACGGTGTGAAGCCTGATAGAGTGTTCATTGGAAGAGCCCCGACCTGCCTCACCAAGGTCTCCTGCTCAACCACTGGTCGAGGAAGTGCAGTGTTACAGCCGGTCATAGGGAAGCCATAGAAGGAAAAGGTTGCGGCCAGGACGTAGGATCGGGAGAAAGGGTAGGAAGAAGATGGTGACCTTGGGACCCTCAAAAGAATCTTCCTCGCTGTCTGAGATCAGCACTGACATACAAGGGGGACTGGTCGGGGAGGGGCTGGGCAGGGAGGGCCCTCTAGAGGATGCTGCCTCCTCTGATTGGGCCAACGAATCCACTAGGAATAAGGTCGCCTTGTGCTCCACACCTAATTGGGGGCCCCAGGTTGTGCAGCTTACGACTCAAGACTGGGCAGACTTTAATTGCCAGGTTAATGGTAACCTCAACAAGGAACCCAACAGGACCCAAGACTCGTGCTGGCACTGTCGTGCTAAATATCCGTACAAGGGTATTTGGCATACCTTTCTGGGATCACACCCAGTGCGGTTTCAGTTGTAGTTGACAGGGAATTCACGATGCTTTGTGTAGCCGGGGCGTAGCCTTGGCGAGGAGTTGGCGAGATTGCATCGGGAGAGAAGCAGCACGTAAATGAAGGTGTGCCGAGACTTGCCAAAGAGGATCGATGAAGCGGGCGGCGAAACGCGTATGTGCGGGAGAGGATTAAATTCTCACCTTCATGGGCGGTGCTCATGGTGTGCTCAGCGGCATCAAGGGCTAGCGGTAGCATGGCCTTAGCGCAACAGACGGCGTGCCGACAATTGAAATATAGCGTCGAGGCATTGCACGAGCGGTGCGAAGGTTCGACGCCCGTGGTTTCAGACGAAATGGAACCGTTATGTTAAGAGGAACGATGAGAGAGATAAAGAGGTCTCTCTCTCTCTCTCTTTCTCTCTCTCTCTCTCTCTCTCTCTCTCTCTCTCTCTCTCTCTCTCTCTCTCTCTCTCTCTCTCTCTCTCTTGCGCGCGCGTGTGCGCGTGCGTGTGCACACGTGCCCGCAGTGATGACCTGGTGGTGACTCTCTCTCTCTCTCTCCCGCTAATGCATGCCAGTACAACCCTTGCTGCGTGCCACTCACACCTGATGAAGCGCGGCAAGTCACGACGACTCTCTTTCTGTGTGTGTGTGTGTGTGTGTGTGTGTGTGTGTGTGTGTGTGTGTGTGTGTGTGTGTGTGTGTGCTCGCTAATGCCCGCCAGTACCACCCTTGCTCTGCGCCATTGACATTGCCACTCACACCTGATTAAGCGCGGCAAGTCACGGGCAACAGTCACGACAACTCTCTTTCTGTGTGTGTGTGTGTATGTGTGTGGGTGGGTGTGCGTGTGTGTGTCGGCCGATAGCGAATGGAAAGGCAGACGGTGGGGCGGGCGGCAAATTACGAAGTTTGCTTGGACCCACCAACGGTTTGCATGACTCTGCACAGTGAGAGCGAGAAGTAACAAAGGGGCTGGTCCGGCCGCCTTGTACGACGGATACCGGCCCCAAAAATCCACAAAACATTTTTCGGGGGGTGCTTCCAGGGTGCCTCCCCTTTTTTTATTTTTGGGGTTTTGGCCCCCTTCGGACGGGCCTCCTACGGTCCGGCATCCAGACACCGAACCCCAGACCGTCTGGATGCGTGTCCGGATGTCCGCATGGTAGCCATGGTTGAAATACAGACTCAAGTTCGAATCCAGATACCTTCAGATGAAGAGAAAAAAAAAAAAAACATTTTGAATTGCCTGGGGCCGGTCAGCTCAATGATGATACTTCTAGGTCGTAGCCCGACACCCTGTCCATTGGGACACCCATTAAAATTGGAACAATACAAAGAAGATTAGCATGGCCCCTATGCAAGGCTGGCGCACGTAGCTTGTGCTGCTACCATCCGAACCTGACCAGCGATGAGGGGCGGGTTCGTATGGGGGCAGAATTGTGTCGGCTTGGGCTTGACCACGCCAGGCACAAAAAGGCATGCAGCGGTGTGGAAGAGGTTGACGAGGTGCAGATTGAGAGACTGGGCTGCTGCGCTAATCGGACTTGAGCTGCGCTCAATCAGATAGGAGTCGACGTGGACAAGGAGAAGACAAGAAGGAGATGAGAAGGGAGATGGCCATCGCACACGATTCTCGATCGATTTAACCAAGAGAAGAGTGGATTCTGTGGTTTTCAGCATGGCGAATCCGATGGTGGAGTCGGATTCCTGATTAAGGAAGTAGTTTTGAAGCAGTGGGGTCAGAGGCCGCGTGATTCGGGTCGAAGATGACAGAATAGTGGGAAGAGATAGGGAGGTAGAAGACGAAGAGGGAGATAAGAGATGAACGAAAGAAGGAACGAGTTGCGATGGCCTGCTCTTTGTTGTGGTTATGCAGACTGGCCGGGTGCTCGCCATCGTTGAGTTCCGCCCGGTGATGCCCTTCATTTAGGTGCTCCTTGTCCTCAGTGGTGAGCATGGTGCCCGTGTGTGAGGTAGCGCTCGACTTGGCTGGGCTGCCTTAAGTTCACCCGCATCTGGCCAAGGCTGCGGCTGATTCAACGAGCATGGAGTACAAGCTAAGGCGAGAAAGGCTGGCGGAGAGAAGGTGAGCCAGGCACAATGCATCCTCCCATTTTTTTTCATGGAGGACACGCCAAGGGAGGAAAGGCTGGAGAGCGGGCAAGCCAGACACAACGCATCCTCCCATGTTTTTTCGGGAGATTCATTGTCATTTAGCACATATGGTGAGTAACGGTGTCGAGCGCATCGGTCCGGCACCGCACAGGGCAGCGCGGGACCCTCCCGGCCACGTCACGCAGGAGTCGGTTTAAATTCTCGTCACAAATGCATATGGAGCTTCCACAAGCTGCTCCGGCCGAGTGCGCCAGCCATACCTCTCGCGAGCCCCTACGACAGGATAGGGCCTACGTGAGGCACGACTTACCTCCACCTTACGGGAGTTGTCAGCCATCCCATAACTCTCTGACGCGGAAATCGGATAGGCGATGCGCGCGAGACTTAGTATAAAACCGCGCGGACGCAGGGCTAACTCATATCGACTCGCAAAACAAGCGTACGCAAGCGGTCGCAATGATGGCGTACTATGTAGTACCCATACTTATGCGGTCCTCGTTAATCTCGAGGGTCACATTCGACACTCAAGTGTCGACTGACACGCGCCTTGAGGGAATGATCTCTCGACGCTGGACAACCGCCAAGTGCGGTTGAAAACCACACCCTCTTCTGCACCATGCGGAGAGTGGGTGGAAAGTGGGTGGTACACAGGTTCATACTTGTGGTGGCAATCGTCTCTTATGGTCCGGGAGACCAGTTCTATCATCCAGGGTCTGGAGAGAAGTCAAGGGGTTTGACTTTGACGGCTGCCACGGACTACAACGTCCAACTATAAAAATTAACAAGCACAATCACTCAATAAACAAACACCCCAACTCTCATACATCGAATAAGGACTCGAGATAAAATAAAAGAAGAGGGAAACATAAACCCATCAGGTATGCAGATCGTGTGTCACATGGTTGTCATTCTCACTGCCTCCAAAGTATGGCTCATATACCAAGCTCCAAAATACTAACCTGCATAAAACACAGACACACACGATAGCCACATTGCCATACACCAATGTGGTCAACTTTACTGTTCCCTGTAACTCACACCGCGCCTCACGCACTCAAGCCCAGTCATAATCTAACTTTCCATAAATCTCATAAATTCTTTATAATGGCCATTAAAAGAAATCCAGTTAAAACCCTCAAAGAAACATATCAAATCACAGGGCTAAGGCAATCAAGTTGAGGTACAGGTGTAAACAAAGTTGTGTCGTGAGCCGACAAGTCGGCGATCAACCAACCGACCTGTTATCAGTGATAACAGAAAATGACCCTCGTAGGATCAAGTTGAAGTTAGTCCAAATTCTGGATCGAATGTCCAAAGAAGGTCTGTATCATACGACAGGTCAATGCCCAAGCTAAATCATCAGTGTATAGAGAACAAATCCCCTTGACACATTTTCATTCAAGACTCTCCTGATAACCAAGCCTAGGTCTATCTCTAAGTCAGTGGTAAAAAAAAAAGGGAAACCTATGGCACAATCTCCTCTATACAGAGTGGGTCGCCAGAGTCGCCACCTGTCAAAATATAATCTATCTCCCCTAAATTAAGCAAATTTCGACAACGCTTCCCGTAGGAAAAGTGTCTTTCCAGAATTTATGTCAGCCTAAATATAAAAACAGAAATAATCTTCAACCTTCCAAAGTCAAATTTTGTCTAACTCCCTGAATTAACAAAAATTTTAGCGGCACTCCCTTTAGAAAAGGAGACTTCCCAGATTTTTACTAAACCAGATATATCAAAATCAGACAAGTTGAACTTTTGAAAAGTCAAATTTTGGCTAACTCCTTGGATTTGCAAAAATTTCGGCAGCGCTTCCCGTAGAGAAAGTAGCTTACCAAAATTTATACAACGCCAAATTCAGAATCTAAAGATGACTTTGACTTCCCAAGGTCCAATTTTATCTAACTCCCTGAATTAGTAAAAATTTGGGCAACACTCCCTTTAAAAAGGGATACTCTCCATATTTTTATTAAGTCATATATAAAAGTCAGACAAAATGAACTTTGAAAAAACAAAATATAACTAACTCCTTGGTTTTGTAGAAATTTCGGCATCGCTTCCCGTAGAGAAAGTGGCTTACCAAGATTTATACAAGACCAAGTATAATAAAAGATCCCAGAAAATGCAGAAATTGATCTAAGTAAAAAAACCTAGCTCAGAAAAGGGAGGAATTTGAAACTCACTCCTATGGCTCTAGCACGTGGCGAGCAACTAAAGCAACTACCTATCAAACTGAAACTCAGACTAAGTAGTAGTCGCACTCGGTCACATGCAGGTCAAACCACAAAGGTAAATACTCTCACCAACCCTATGTTCATTTATATAAAATAGTTCATGAATCTTCAGGTAATTCAACCCTTATACCCAACTTACATATGGCACAAGTGCTAGACCATTCAGCTTGGAAACAATGTCCAGCGTGCCTTAGGATATACACGAACAGGTTGCACTACTACTTTACTCTTCTTTGAGCATATGACAAGACCACCCTAGTCGCCCTGAACTGTTTCATATCCAAAATTTAATAAGTTTCTGACTTTGTTCTCAAATAAAAGAGCAAATATGGGTAGGGGACTGAACCATTCGGCTTGGAAACAATGTGCAGCTTGCCCAGACTATTTCCAATTATACTCAGTAATTTCCCTTTCTCTTCTTAGTGATATGGCTTAGCGCTAGACCACTCGGCTTGGAAACAATGCCCAACTGCCAGTTCACATGCAAGTATAAGTAAGGTACTTTCTTTTATATTTAGGTTGTACTTATGTGTGCGGTTTTTGGGCTAAATCATTCAGCTTAGAAACAATGCTTAGCCTTAGACCAAAATCCTCCCTTAGAATAAAACAAGAAAAACCCTTCACATCAGGCAAACCCTCAGAAAATAAACATCGCAACCACGCCATTCAGCTTATAAACAATGCCTGACCCTTCAAAAAACAGCCAAATAAACATAGCCCTGGGCCATTCAGCTTAGAAACCATGCCCAGTCCTTGGTTGACCCGGTCAAACGCACGCAGTCTGCCTTTCTCCCACCTTCCCCCAGTTCATCCCTTAGTCTGCTTTCAGTCAGAATAAAGAGAAACTTAAGCTTCACACACACACACCTTCTTTCTATTTAATCTGATTAATCCTGAACAGAAAGCAAGAATCTTAGGGGAAACACATGCATACATCAGTCAAACTAAAAGGAGATAAACAAACAGGGGTATAGCGGGGTCATACAGATGGAGAAATGATATACATCATGGTTCCCTGCCTCCAGAACCTCGTCTAGGTTCCGGCAGAGCTCCCGCAGTCGGTGGGCTAACTCCCCACACAGTGTTGTTGCGGTCCTACGGGTTTCAATCCTGCTAGCCGCCTTCCTCTCGTAACCAACAGACTAGACTTAGAGTAAGAAGGGCAAACGTAGAGGTTTGAGACTCTCGAGATACAAGAGAGAGACCGACTCAACTCCCAGGAGAGGGCCTTGTTGCCTTGATTCGCCTGAGGGCCCTGCAATGATGGCCAGATGCACAATTGCTTTCCCAAACTGCCAACTATCTGGCTCTCTGACGCCCCTCTTGTTCGCAACAATACTCCCCTTCGTCAACTCAGCCCCTCCTTACGGCAGCAGTAAGGCCATTCTAACAAAACATGATCTCCTCTTGAATACCCAGACAGTGTTTGCAGCAGGCAACTGTCTTTCCTTTTCACCTTTTCTACACCGACTTTCCGTGAATCGTAGCAATAATCCCCTTACAGTCCGATTACCCCAACCACATCACTCGTTATCTTTATGCGAACGGTAAGCATAGGCGCAACACTAAGCAACCAAAAATTCCAGCGCGCCCAGCAAGGCATAACAAGACCGCGGCCACAACAGCTTCTCTCGCAGCGAGTCTCAATGTGCTCAGCTGGACATGAGGTATAGCAAGGTGCGGCGACCCAATAGCCCTGCTTCCCAACACCGCTAATAGCCCTGAATCTCAAGGCAACATCGGCAGAGCAGCGGCGATCCGCGTGTGCGCAGATGCTAACCACATGAGCCACAACCATGGCCAACAGCGTGTCCACACTCACGCACACTTAGCTACAAGCCTGGCTCCTTGACTTGTAGGTGAATTCCCTCTCCGGAAATCAGTTCCAACGGCAAGGCCTAAGCAGGCCCCTCACTCCAACGCAGTCTGCTGTATCCTCATGCTCGCTTTAGCTACAAAAGGGTGCGAACCCTGCACTTAGCATTCAGACTAGTACATGTGCCGCTGGGGCTGCTTGCTGCTTTATTTGGCACATGCAAACGAGAGTGAATCCTCAGCTAGAACATGGATAGGTCCATGGCTATTCGAGTACGGTAGTCCGATCTTTGACTCCGCTCGCACCGTCAGGTCGTCAACCAGGTGTGCATGCTGCAGCTGTGCTCCACTGTTCTCCTCCTTCGCAACTACTTCGGAGGTGAGTGCCCATCTCTCTCTCTCCGCACATACGCATGCACACACCGAATCGTGCAGCTATGCACTGTTGAAGCGTCGCAAGTGCAACAGAACTGCAGTAGACACTGTAACCACCTGTAGCAACGATGTTGTCACCTCAAACAGTGAGACACCATGATTGGTGCAGCAAGGGATAGTGGAGTAGCTATCTTTACCGTGACTAGCACTGCCTCGGACGCATAGTATCAACAATGGCCAAACATGTAGTGGTAACGGCGACCAAACCATAGTCTACCACAGTGCAAACACTGTCCGGAGATATACAACACCATCTGTTATTTCGACACACAGCCTGTTCGTAACCGCAGGTGCCTGAAGCAAGCAAATGCCTGTCTGAACGGACTCAACCTACCGCAGGGCTCGTGACCCAAAGTGTGAGGGCTAAAAGTAAGTCCGCTGAGCCGTGGCCCTCCTTTAGATGCTTCACACAGGCAGGATGGACAACACATCGGCCCATACTCAGACCTGCACCTCCGCGGTTATCATCCGGTTGCTCTGCTTGGCCCATACTCAGAGCTGCACCTCCGCGGTTATCATCCGATGAGCAGCATCCTGGCCACACAGCATGACGCCCCAAGCATCCCCCTTTGATCGGCATGTAGTTCGGCGGTACCGCTCGAAATTCAGTCCTCCCCTCATCGCCTACTCCACCCGTCAGATACACAGCAAGTCTTTGTCTCCCCCCCCCTCCTGTTTGTTTTTAACACATGAATGAACCTGGCCGTTCACATGGTCAGGGTCAATCGAAGTCATGAGCCTCGGGCTGGAGTTTTTGGGCCAAAGAGGAGGGCAACGTTGATCACCCATCCAGCCGGGACCGCTAGGAAGCAACACACGGCCCTGATCCCGAAAAATATGACGAATGCAACAATGATTACTACGGGAGCCGGCATAGTGGACAGTGCCGCGGCCACGAAGAACAGCCCGATTATGCCAAGCAACAACAAAAGATAAAATAAAATAAGATAAATAAAAAATTGACGATGCACCTTCCTCTAGAATACGGAAAGATACATCACCATATTATCATCACTTCTCCATAACTGCCACGCAGCCCCTACATATTGCACTGTCGAGTCTTCTTTTCCTTCGGGAAATCTGGTACTACCATCAGATCTGTAATGGTCTGAAATCTCCAGCTAGCTTCCTCCCACGTCCGATTCTATTGAGAAAACAGATGGGACGTCCGTTTCACGCCATATTCTCTCGGCACCTCCACGCAGCCTGTAAATCTCATAGCACCATAGCCACTCCATTACCGCCAATTCCGACTGCGCCACTCGATTCGCAGTGCCCCAAAACCTCAGTTTAGCATCCACCCTCTCCCGTTTTGGCTAAGAAACGGGTGAGATTTGTGTTTCATACCTTCTTTCTCCTTCGTTCCCCGCCATCTCCCTCGCACAACTTTTTCTACTAACTTCCTTCTACACTAATCCATTGCCAAAACTAACGCTGCCACTGAACTCGCCTGTCCAAACAACCCCGGGTTTGCACCATTCCCTACCTGAATCCATTAAGGATTGAGCGGGGCGTCCGTTTTTCTCATCCCCCATAGCCAACTCTCCCTCTCCGCTCCGCCATACCACTACTCGAATGTACCCGACGCAAAATCCCTTCCGGGTTCATTACTTTTCCACTTTTCCTTCGCTACCTTGCTACTCTGGTCCTACTGCGCTCTTTCTGTGCTAACTTTCTCCCCTCTAACTCTCCGTTCCTCCCCTCCCACTTGCATCTTTCGCCCTTGTTTGCTCTGCTGGTGTGTGCTCCGGCAGCGCAGCAGCCGCACCAGACTACTCGGCCCTGTGAGAGCTCAAGGGAACTAACTACTAGACGGACTGACCAGCCCTCCCCCTTTTTCGACACAAGCTGTGCACAACCCCAGATGCTATCACGAGTGGCTGAACTCCGGTAAGGAGTGTGTAGCAGCTTACCTGCCGGATCAGCTGCCCCGACGAACGGCCCAGCACCGCTCGCCCTAGCTCGACTGTGGCAGCTGCGTCGACGCTGAGACGAGTGGGAGGGCGTAGGCCCTGTTGCACTACCTCGTAGTGTGAACTAGGTGAAGCTGGTCCCCGTGCAGATCTTGGTGGTTGTAGCAGATCTTCACATGAGAACTTTGAAGGCCGAAGTGGAGGCAAATTTAATTTGGCCTGCTACTGGGACAGCCTGCCGCACAACAAAAAATGCTGCAGCCTCCCCCGGGTACCCGCTGGCCCTGTCTCGCCTAGGCATAGTTCACCATCTTACGTGCCCCAGCGGGCACGCTCACACTCAAACCTCTCACAGCAGATGGTGGGGAGCGGACGGTGCGCCACACCGGCTGGCCCCGCCACCCAGCCCTTTTTGCCTGTACCGTGGGCCAACCCAAAGGGCGCGCACCTAAGGTCCTCGAGTGCCGTGTCGGCCATCCATGACCGGCAATACCACCGCGGAGCCAGGCGTGTCAGTCCCGACGTCGGCCTCAAACTCGATCACCAGGCTAAGGACTTTAGAAAACGATAAAAGCAAAACAAATAAAAAAAATGAATAAATAAATACTAAATAATAGAATAAACGCCGCGCGTTCCGCTGGCCCGCGACGCCACTCATGCCTCGCAGCAGCGCTCCGCTCCCCTTGCTTTCTTCCTCGGTCTCAGTGCCCATTCCAACAGCGCTTTCTGCCCGATGCTGCCTGGTGCTGTTCGGCCGGACCCATGCCTGCTACCCAGAGATATGCATGTGGTCCTCCCCGAGTGGTACTGAGCAGGGACTGCCTCGATGCTCATAGGGGGAGGGGACCGGAGGGGAGGCACAGTGACTGGCCCATCGAAGAAGCTCAGTCCTGATGCTACCGGCTGACCCCTGGCAGCTATCACCCACCTGCTGCAGCAGGTATCGCACCTGCTGGTGGATGCAGCTCCTGCATGTTCCCTCATTGGAGGCCTCAGCACGAATGTGGCTGCTATGGGGCTCCCCATCTGCAGTCTATCGCCGTACCGCTACGGCCTCTCCACAACGCCCCGGGCTGCTTTGCCCCTCTGCGCCCGGGCATAGATCACCATTTTTTTTTTTTTTTTTGTCCTAACGGGCACGCTCACACACAAACCTCCCATGGCAATTGGCGGATGGTGAACCGTACGCCTTCTCTACTTAATCGGGGTCGCCTCGGTACATCCGATGCTTCTCGTCGATGCGACCCTGATAACGCTCACCCTCACGTACGTCGTCACGGTGGCCATCGTGCCAGGCGCAAGTGCTGCGAACGTGCACGCATAATAGCATGTGTGTATGTGTGTGTGCGCGCGCGCGCGTGTGTGTGTGTGTGTGTGTGTGTGTGTGTGTGTGTGAGAGAGAGAGAGAGAGAGAGAGAGAGAGAGAGAGAGAGAGAGAGAGAGAGAGAGAGAGAGAGAAGAAGAAGAATAGGAACGCGTACATGTCGGGCTGAAGCGGCAATGCGGGATAAACCAAAGTCGAGCTATCGTGCTAGTGGAAGATTCATTATCCTTTAGCACAGTTTTGGGTCGTCGTGGTCTTCTCCCAGACAGGATCGCGGCCCTTGACTCCGTGTTGAGCATCGCGATTCAACCCGTGAATTTCAGCCCAGCAACCTAGTTTTCTTTGGCTGAACCTGGCCGTACCAGCGGCCAGGTGCATTCGGGCACTATGGGGTATATGAGAGACACTGGAGAAGAGGATATCGGAAGAGAGTAGAAGAAAAAGAGAAGAAAATAAAATAAAATAAAAATACAAGTGGCAGTGTACCTTCCCAAGTTGTAGCAAAAGGTTCATTCCTATTCAACAGTCAGTGGTGCGCACAACAGGAGAGTGGGACGCGAATATCTTCCCATGTTCTAGCGGAAGATTCACTCTCATTTTGCGCTTTTGACGAGTGTTGAAGTAGGGTCACGCCTTTGCATTCAATCCGGTTGGTGCTTGTCTTCGTGGTCGTCGAGGTCGTGAAGGTAGTTGTGTTGTACATGATCGTTGTGTTGTTGATCGACTTTGAATACGAAGTGCTGATCTTCGTGGTGGTTTTGTTTGATAATAATCACATTGTTGTCCATAGTGTTGCTTCGTGTTCGTCAGGCTGCTCATTGATCCTGCAGTTGCCCATGGTTGTCATCTTGGATTCCCAAAGGATTGTTCCCTGTATTTATCATTGAGATTCCAATCCTGCTGGTCGTATTCGTCATAAAGGTTCAATGGGTGGTGGTGCTTGGTCGTTTTTAGTTGGTGGAACGATTTATCAAGTTAATGTTGTTAGTGGGTGAGACCGGTGCTACTCACGAATCTGGTATTGTGGATGTTGTGGGTTTGAAGTTGGCTCGAAGTTGCTGCTGCCTAGGCGTCGATGTTGGAGCATTGTCTGCTACAGAGGGGAGAATTGTTCTTATCAAAAGAGCTATTGTTGTTTTCCTCAAGGCTGCACAACTCTTATTCCCTTGAAGTTGTGCAACTACCGCACACTTGGGTGCTACTTCTGTATACTCAAACACTACACAAGTGGTTAACGACCTACTGAAATTTTAGAATGAAAGGTTCTGAAGTTTGTTAGCAGAGGTCTGAAATCGTTGAAATGGCATGAAGACACTTCATGTCATTTCAGGAGTTTCGGGTGGTTTGACGGTCTTTTTATTTTGCCAATTTTTGTTTTGGTTCGACGTTGTTGTGCCACTTCATGTCATTTCAGGATTTTCGGGTGGGGAACCCTGAAACCTCTGAAATGACCTGAAGTGGTTGAAGTTTTTGAAAGCGGATTCGGATCCCCCCATCCAAATGTTTGGATTGGGGCATCTAAAACCGCTTTCATATTTTCAGCCACTTCAAGTCATTTCAGAAGTTTCTGGTGGGGAGACATGAAACCTCTGAAAGGACCTTAAGTAGTTGAAGCTTCTGAAAGCGTTTTCAGGTCCCCACATCGAAATGCTTTGGTAG
The DNA here is from genome assembly GCA_003427395.1 of Chara braunii. NCBI lineage: Eukaryota > Viridiplantae > Streptophyta > Charophyceae > Charales > Characeae > Chara > Chara braunii. Next base: position 1,431,759 of record BFEA01000163.1, on the reverse strand, counting down.
GGGGACCTGGAACCGCTTTCAGAATCTTCAGTCACTTCATGTTATTTTAGGAGTTTCAAGTAGTGAGACATGAAACCTCTGAAATGACCTGAAGCGGTTGAAGCTTCTGAAAGCGGTTTCAGGTCTCCCCGTCCAAATGCTTGGATGGGGGGACCTGAAACCACTTTCAGACATTTAAGCCACTTCAGGTCATTTCAAAGGTTTCAGGTGGGAACCTGAAACCTCTGAAATGACCTGAAGTGGTTGAAGCTTTTGAAAGCGGTCTCAGGTATCCCCATCCAAGTACCCAACACCCGTCTGAAGTAGCTGAAAATTACCTGAAAATATAGGCATCCATTAACCTTATCTCAAACACTACTGTTACGCATTCGAATACTGCTGATTGAGTGAGCATTCAAACGTGCTGATGTACATTTGATGTGTCAATGCTGATCTTCTCAGCAGAATGTCGTTGTTGCGGGGGTTTGGAGTTGTTGCTTTTCAACAGGTATTGCTGTTGGTTCCTCCGCAGGATTTTGTCGACCAGACAAACTACTAAGATTTTTTTCTTAGCCCGCGGTTGATGTTTTCTTAGCCCATAACACTCTGACACCCGCGACTAATGTTTTCTTGAAGCCCGCGACTGATGTTTTCTTGAAGTCCGTGACTGGTGTTTTCTTAAAGCTCGTGGATCCCATTTCCAACTATTTGAGGTTGAGATTGTTGTTGTTTACTCTGGTCCCTTGGTGTCAGAGTGTTATGGGTTGACTTCAAATTGTTGATGTTGATATCAGACAACCGCCGTTGCTGAGAGTCTATCTAGCATTGTTACAACTGCCATTGGGGTTCAATTTACTATGGTTGTTGCTGCCGATACAGTTTGTGGCTCAAGGCTACGTCAAGCGGTTACTCGTGGTGAAGTATTGTAGTTCCTTACCGCCATTAATGTTGACCCTGCCTGATTGGCGGACAATTATTTCTGCTGAACAACCGGGTAATAGTTGACATTGTTTTCGTCGGCAACGGATTGTTGTTGCGATGCGATCGACTGGAGATGGTTGATGTTTGCCGCTTTGATGGATTGTCACCGATTTAAACCACTGTTGCGGGTTTACGGACTGCCGACTTAGAACCTTTGCTACTGTATATTGGTTATTTAGCCAAAGAGACAGTGAGTGGTCGGGATTGTTGTTGTAGTGGAGAAGTTAAGGGTCATCATTGGTATTGACATTGTGATTTTGTTGCGGCGTCTGCCATCCATTGAGGCTGATTGCAATGTTTTCCAAGACCAGCCCGTGTCCTATTAGAACATATCCTCTAAAGGCTACGTAGCTGCAGTTCAGTCAGAGTGCTCAAAGTGTTGCGACTTGGAGTGGTGATCTGGTTTAAAAGGGGTTATTGTTGCGACTCAAAGACCTGTTAGGGTGCTATTACTCGTCATTTGGGTCGTGGTTGACCATCTTCATTGCGTTTTGGCAGCCATTGCGAAGGGCTTCAGGCGATTCAAGGTCCCAAGGCACTCTCATGCGAGTCTGAGTGCACCTCCCTTGGATCCGAGTGACTTAATGTCATCTCCTTTTGCCCTTCTTACGACAGGAAGGCGACAAGCGGGATTGTAAACTCGTGGTCCGTGCCAAGGCCTCTGTGGGAGGTTGCCACACCGATTGAAGGAGCTCTGCCAGAACCTAGGCTAGGTTCTAGAGGTAGGGAACTTACAAGTATAACTCTTTTTCTTTAATTGTGCCCACTGTACCCCTATCAATACATCTCTCTACGTTGTCTGCTATGTATGCATGCGTTCTTTTAAATTTTTGTTTTACTTAAGACTTAACCCAGATTAAGTAAAAGATGCATGCATGAAGTTCATCTATTTTTGTTGTTTGAAATCAGACAAAGGAGAATAAATTGGAGGAAGGTGGGAGGAGGGTGATTTTGCTTGCGATTGACCGACTCTTCAAAAGGGTCAGACTTTGTTTCCAAGATGAGTGGTCTGATCGCTACGTTTATTTCTGTTTTTCGAAGGACCAACCTTTGTTTCTAAGATGAATGGCCTGGTTACTATGTTTCTTTTCACTTGTTTTCTCCACAACCAGACTTTGTTTCTAAGATGAATTGTCTGGTTGTTGTTTCTTCGGGGCTCTGCTTGAATGATTTTAAGAGGTCGGACTTTGTTTCTAAGATGAATGACCTGACCGTTTTTTTAGTTTGGGTGGTTTATGAACAGACTCTGGCATTGTTGCTAAGATGAATGGACCAGAGTACTCTGCTTTCCTTGTGTTTCTGAACAAATGGGTTGAGCTTTGTTTCTAAGATGAATGGCTCAACTCTGTGTATGTTTTATTCTGAGGGAGATACAGGTGGAGGACTCAACTTTGTTTCTAAGATAAATGGTTTAGTATGATACCACACACTTAATGTGAACCAAGAATAAGACTTTTTATATTGCCGAACAGGGTTAGTCAAACTTTGTTTCTGAGATGGCTATAACTTTATCACAATAAGAGAGTATTAATTAAGAGCTATGACTGAAGGTAACTTGGGCAGGATGAGCTTTGTTTCTAAGATGAATGGCACAACCCTACGACCACAATGAAGACTAAGTTTAAAGAAATATCATAACTTGTCTATTAAACAGCTCAAGGCAAGCTAAACTTTGTTTCTAAGATATATGGTCTAACCATACGCCTAATGAAGAGAGAAGTAGTTGTTCAACCTGTTCGTGTATAACTAAGGCAAAGGGTTAGGCTTTGTTTCTAAGATAAACAACTTAATGCAATGCCCTAAAGAGGTAATTATATGAGGATTCACTGAAATACCTATATGCAAAACAACTTGGGGGTTTGGTGAAAGCACTTACCTTGGTTGTGTGTGTTTGCTTGTTTGTGAGTCTAGTCTGAGTTGTCTTTAGATAGGTCATTGTTTAAGATGCTCGCCATGTGCTGGGGTCATAGGAGTTAGTTGAATTTTCGTCTTTTCAAAGTTAAGTTGTTACGACTTCATATCTGACTTTGTATAAATTTTGGAAAGTCACTTTCGCTAGAGGAAGTGTTGCCAAAATTTTTACAAATCTGGAGTGTTAGTTAACTTTTGTTTTTGCAGAATCCAAGTTTTGTCTAATATTTATATTTGACCTGGTATAAATCTTAGGAGCCTACTTCTCGAGGGGAGTTGCTGCCAAAATTCTTACTAATTCACGGAGTTAGACAAAATTTGACTCTGTAAAGTTAAGGTCGTATTTCAGATTTCAGATCTGGCTTAGTATAAATTCTGAAAAGACACTTTCTTTCGAGGAAGTGTTGCCGAAGTTTTTCTAGCTTCTAGGAGTTAGATTACTTTTTAGTTAGGAAAAACTTTGGCAATCCACCCTGTACAGGGGGAGATGCTGCAGAAATTTTCCTTATTTCTGATATCAATCAAAGGTAGGTTTAGACTTAGCCTTGTAAGGAGTTGAGCTAAGGTGTGATATGAGGGTTATTCTGATATCAATCAAAGGTAGGTTTAGACTTACCCTTGTAAGGAGTTGAGCTAAGGTGTGATATGAGGGTTATTCTCCATATACTTAAGTACAGTCTTGGATACTTCGATTCAAGGGTGACTAGTTTCAACCTGATCCTATGAGGATCATCTTCTATTATCTTTCGATAATAAGTCGGTTTACGACTCAACTCAAACTCATTCTCGCAACTCAACCTAAGGCTTTAGCCCTTGTGGCTTGTTGTGTTTCTTGGGGTTTTCACCCAGGCTTCTCTTAATGGTCATTTTAAAGAACTGAGTATCTTGTTGTCAAAGTCGAGCAATGACTTGGGTTGTGTGTGTGAGGCGGGGTGTGAGTTGCATGAAATGGTAAAGTTGAACACATTGACACCTGGCAATGTGGCTTTTATATGTGCGTACGTTTTTATGCAGGTTATTGTGTAAAGCTTGATGTACAAGCTAAACCTTGGGGGTAGTAAGAATGACAACCAGATGTTGCACGATCTTCATACCTGATGGGTTATATTTATCCTTCCTATTTTACCTCGAGTTTCGACAGATATGTGTGGGGGTTGAGATGCTTGCTTGTTTATGTATTGGTCGAGAGTTGGTCTTGAACCTAGAATTCGAGGTCTTTGCATTGAACATTTACGCTTTGCCCACCGTAGCGCTCTGCTTGAGGGTTAGAGACACGACGAGGGTTAAATGACTCATTCTTCAGCCATTTCATATCGTAAGAAAGATTTCCTTCACAATAATCCACTTCTAACACTTGGGCGTCGAAAGCGACCCTCAAAGCCATTGAGGACCGCATGGTCATGACTCATGAGCACCACGCAATGTGTTGTCATTGTGATGGTTTGCGCTCATGCATGGCTAGTCGATATGATCAAGTTATGTCGCCGAGCTATTTATTTAAAGCCTCGTGCTCGACGCCCACTTATTCTGTCGTCGAAGAGTTATGGGTTGAAAGTGGAAAAAGGGACTAGGCACGATTTATGTGCGAAGTTGGTTTTATTTTTATTGAAAGTGTATCACGTGGTTAGATTGGCATCCTAGTCGACCGGTTTGGGAGATCACCCCCAAAGCGTGGGTTCGCGGGGGGTCTGATTAAGGCGTTGACCGCGCGTACCCCCTACGCTACAGCGAACGAGAAACGCCCTTGGCTGGGCCACCTCTGCGATTGCACTCGAGAAACTTTTGCACGTGGCTCAGTAGCTCGGCGAGGATACGCTCACCTAGGGAGGTGATAGCTCTCGCAGGTGGAGGTGTGCCTCGAGTGACCTCTATCCTGTTGTAAGGGTTCGCGAGAGGTATGGCTGTCGCACTCAGCCAAAGCGGCAATGCTCTGCAAAAAAAGTCCTACAAAATCCTGTGTGACGCGACCGGGAGGGTTCCTTTGCGGGACCGATGCGCTCGACATCACGGCCATGGAAAACAATGCTCCTAGACCAGCCGATTGGGACACGAGTGCCTGTCGACACACCACCATCCGCCTGGGGGGGAGGAACAATAGTTAGGATAATTGATGTAGCAGGGGGTGGATGACACAGGCCCGTCACCTATGGACGGCTTGAGCGTGGCAGGCCCCATGGAGAACACTTAGCAAGCCCACACTCTTGTGCGGCAAGAGAATGATGGGGAAAGGGGCCTGAGTGCGGATGCCCAACAAATGGTTATGGGGCAGGGGGGGGAGCCTCGGGATCATGAGATGCTAATAGTGGATGTGGGTGAAGAGGGGGACAATGGGGGGAGGGGGCAACGATTCTAGCACAGAGAGGGTAAGCAACATGAGGATCCATCGAAAGACGAAGGAGGGGATGGGCGGCGAATTGATGCAGGTGACTCCCCACCTGCTATGGACGAAGGCACTTCGTGTCTCTTACTTGCGAGGCCTCAGGTGGTTCAAAGAAAGTTTGGGATGTTTTTGAAGGATGACAAGTACTACGCCTGCCCCCTTATGTTCTGCTGGTGTGATGAAGATGATTATCAACAGGGTGAGAAGGAAAGGAAGAGACACCTATTCATGTTCACGTTCGCAAGAGGGGCTGATCGGTTTGATCTGCCTACCTATAAGGCCCCCGTGGTGTGGACCAGCAAGGACGTTATCGCTAAGCTGAAGGATTGGCCACTAGGGCCAGGGGAAATTGTGCCATTAACCCGGTGTCCGCAGCCCAGCTGGAGGCCAAGGACGAGCAGACCCAGCCTTTCCTGCTCACATTCGACTTCCTGGACTTCGTCGACTGTGGCGGACTGGGCATGGCTGGCATTCAAGGGAACAACCGATGGGTGAGGTTCTCTTGGGTCTTTGGTCCCCATGCAGACCCAGAAGCGTTCCACTTGGTACACAATCTCACTATGGCGGTTATGCGCTTAATGAAAAGTTGCATATTAATGCTTGGACTCCCAGGTTTTTCTCAGGAATGGGAAGACAATATCGTAGGACGACAGACGTGGGGGAAGGGGAGGCGTTGCCTAAGGCCGAGGTTTTCTTTCTTATATTTTCTTACATTTTAGGATGGCAGGATAGAATACCCTGAGTAGCCGACGGGCCATCGTCCCGGAATGGATATTTCAACTCATGCCTTGCGGCCACCTTGTGAGAGGCCCGCAGGGCATGAAAGGACCCCCGTGTCATCCTCCCCTGCTGCACTCACTTCACCAAAGACAGCCACCCTGTCATCTTGACCTCGTGGGCGAACCACTGCTGCCATTCAGCTGTTGCCAAGCTTCTCTCTGCCCATCACTAGTCCTCCGACTGGCCTTGCCTAGGACCACGTTCCATGTCCTTCATTCTTTCCACGGATTCCATTCTCGTCTTCTCGTGAGCCAGCCTTTGCGCCTTCAATCTATGTTTTAACCGCTACCTATTTATAGAGGAGCACCATTAGTCGTCAGACAAGCAGTCTGGAGCTCTGTCCGGGCCACAGTGCTGCAATCACATAAGGAGGACTTGGAACTGTGCATCATGCCAACAGAGGTGCGAAGGGCAATCTTGGACCTCCCTTGGGGAAAGTCGCCAGGCCTAGATGGCATCCCCCGGGAGATGTTCAAGGAGCTCCCGCAGGTGTTTGACGAGTAGTTCATGGATACCTATAATGATGCATTGGCGGGGGCTGGCTTCCCGCGGGGGTTCAACAAGGGATATGTTACACTTATCTTATAAAAACGGGATAGGGTGGATATCTGCAATTGGCGGCCTATCACGGTGCTTGATGCTGATTACAAGATCCTCTCCAAGACACAAGCGGTTAACGAGTAGCTGAAAATTCAGGAATGAAAATTCTGAAGTGGGAGTTTTGGGCAGTCGGAAAATCCTGAATGCTCCTAAAGTGGTGAAAGGTCCGAAGACCCTGAAAACCACCTATTTAGGCAGGCTGCATCCTGAGGTGGTGAAGTGAAAGTTTTTGGCAGTCTGAAAATCCTGAATGGTCCTGAAGTGGTGAAAGGTCCGAAGACCCTGAAACCACCTGTTTAGGCAGGCTGCATCCTGAAGTGGTGAAAGGTCCGAAGACCCTGAAAACCACCTGTTTAGGCAGGCTGCATCCTGAAGTGGTGAAGGGTGTCTTGAAGTGGTGATGAAAAATACGACTGTTGTTAACCTTCTCTCCTCCAAGATCCCGGTGTCGGGACAGAAACCCTTGAGAGGGTTCCTGCCCGAGTTATTTTAAGGACAGACACTGTCTGACTCTTTTTTGTTGGATTGGGAGACTTGATGAGAATGACGTTGCCTAAGTTTATTCAGACCAAACCCATGACTGAGAGACTTAAACTTTTTTCGTTTTTTTCGTCTCCTTCTTTTTTAGATTAATCTTAGATTCGTTTTAACTTTCTTTTAGAGTTTTTTTTCTTCTTTTTCTTCTTCTTTTTTTCTTACTTCTTTCTCGAAGGTTGCTTTCCCGTTCGTTTCAAACGGGTTGCAGACTTAGTCTGCACCCGTTCAAACCGAACGGGCCTCAGGGTTTTGGCTGCGTCTGAATCAGGTGCATTCTCAGCGCCTGATACAGGCGCAGGGGGCTGCTTGGGAAAGAAGGAAGTTGCACCCGTTCTTAGAGAACGGGCAGCAACAAGTAGAGGAGGAGGCTGCATCCGTTGAAAGGGAGTTCGGAAGGCAGAGAGGAAGGGAAAAAGAAAAAGCCACAGCCACGAATGTGGCCGCAGGTACGATCAGATACATGCCAAACTGGCCTGAGTGTGACTCAGGCCAAAGGCTAGGGAGCTGAAGAGGTGGTGAAGGGAACTTGGCTGCAAAATGCCATTTTTCCAGTGCACCTGTGCTCAACGTGAGGCCGAGTACAAGGAAAAGTAGGGGAAAAGAGGGGGGCAGTTGAGTATGACTGCCTCCCTAAGCGTGTGGATGAGGTGCGGCGACCTCAGACCCTTGATCGTGTTGAGATCAAGGGCCTCAAGCAAGTGACAAATTTTGCTTGGGGGCAGCTGAGGCTGCTGCTGCCCTCCTCAACCACTACAAAAGAGGTAGCTGTCCTCCAGCTGCCTCACATTTGCTTCCAGCAGCCAGTGTGCGACAGCACACTTGCCTCATTGCTGGAGTGCTAGAAAGGAGGCAGGAGTGTTGCAGACAGAGCTGGAGGACGACAGTGGAGTGCAGCGAGGAGGAGGAGACAACCATAGCCTGGCCGGAGCACTGTGCTTCATCCAATGGCTGGCTAGTTTTTAGGGGGATTTACGGCAGCGCAGCGAGGAGCGGCCATCAAATGCGACAGGGGGCGACGACGACGTTGCGGCGTTGGGAAAGTGTTATGGCACGACGTCATCGACGACCATAACGGCAGTACTGGGGAGGTGCTGCCCGAGCGGTGCGGCGTCGCTGGCAGCCATTTTTCTTACGCGCTGGGTAGGTGCTGTCAGAGTGACGCGGCGTCAACGGCGGCTATTGCAGCAGTGCAGGGAAGGTACTGCCGATGTTTTAGTACCGACGATAGTTTTTTCTGCGGCACAATAGAGATGTTGTTGGTTTTCACGGCGTCGATAGCGGTTTTTTTTTTTTTTTTTTTTTTTTTTGGCAGCGGCGCGGAAGCGCTGCCGAATTTTCTCGGCATCAGCAGTGTTTTGTTTTGGCAGTGGTGTGGAAGCGCTGCCGGATTTTCATGGCGGCAGTAGCAGTAATTTTGAGAACGTGAGGGGGGAAATACTGTCTGATTTTCGCAGCGGCAAGGTTTTGACACAAGGGAATTATTATTAAGCCAGTGGTGTGTTTTGAGGTGGCGTGGGCGTGACGTCGCAGTAACGCAGTGATGTTGGAGGCGAGAGGCGGCGACGCTGAGACACCGTCAGGTTGTTGGCAAGTAATTGTGAGGGTGTTGTGACAGGAGGTCGCCACAAGGGAGTGGTGTGGATCACCTTGTTGACGACACGTTGTAATAGTTTTTCATATGAAGACGAGAGTTTATACGGTTTTCTTGAGTGAGTTGTACATCAACTTCACTCAATGTCAGTTTTGACTCAGACCCCTTCACACCTATATGAACCCTCACTTTGCTTGACCCTGTTCTTTGAATGTTCACTGAAAAGGTAGAGGAAATGTGTGTTTGCACGTGTGAATGAGAGTCTGACATGAGTTTGGGTTTGCATTGTTTTCTTTTTGAACTTGCTGTTTGATCTGATTGTAGGTGAGGCTTATTGAAATGAAATGGGATTTGACCGTGAGATGGCGAATGATTGGTTGTTCTCACATCTTCACGTTTGCATCTATGCTTCGGACTAAAAGAAAAGAAAGGTGACGAAGAACGAAGCGATCACAAAGGAGAAGAAATCAATTAGACATAAACCTTTTCCTAAGGTCACCCATTCTTTCCCGAATAACCCTCTCTTTGTTTATGCCCATCTGGCTGAATGATTTACTCTTCTGTGATTTTTTCTTCGTCTAAGTTGTCCTTGACGTCAGGCAACAAGAGATCGTTCGCCTACCATGGGAGACGTTTTTTCCTTTGCCTAGGAGGCATTTGAGGCGGGGGTTCATTGCCTTAGGGGTCGGCCCTGTTATCGACTTGGAGTGGACCGCTTTGCGGAGGGATACCATGCTGTTGTGGTGGAGCCAGCCCGACTTATGAGATCCGAAGTTCGCTCGGGCGAGGACGAGGGGTATCCCAGACCACCTCTTAGGGGACGGACTTGCGGCTATTCATGGAAGGGCCTCAAGTCCTTTTTTTGACACCTCGCGTTAAGGAGAGTTGCCATAGCACACCCCTCTAGTGGCCGTCTTAGGAGCCATTGACGTATGGGGAACTGGCGCTAGAAGAAGCCCAATTCGTGTAATTACTAGTTTTGGATGGAGTGCGAGTAGGCACTACCTTCGCCGATAGGTTTGCACCACAAGAAGTGCAAACCTGGGGAAGTTGAGATGGGTTGATAGGAAGTAGCGACTAGAGCAACGCTTTAAAAATTCTTATGATGAAGATGGGTACTTCATCATTCGTGGGACGGAAATAATCATTATTGCCGAGGAGGACAAGGCAAGCAACAAAATTTGAGAGCGGACCCCGTTTTCGGCGGGGTAACCAGTGTATCGGTTGTCCAAATCGGCCGCTAATTTGAATAGTGATCGCCGGGTTACTTGCGGAAGTCATTCACACCAAAGTTAGAAAGATAGTGAAGTCACCATTAAAGCAATGGTATCCTAGCTCTACTTAAGAGTTGGGAGATGTCTGCGTTTCTTTTCTAGCAGTCAGTATGGGGCGGAATGAAGGAACTTGGCAACGCATCTCATCAAGTCGAAAAGTTGTGTCAGCCCAGCCATTTGGCAGGCAGAGTGGAGATATTTTGGTCAGACGTCATTTGAGCGTCGCTATGCATGTTAATCATGCTTTTATCCTTTTGTTGATAAGTGTTATTTGAAGTCGAGTCAACTCATGTTGGCTCGTCGTTGGATGGCAACTCAAGTCGACCTATGTCAACTCGTTTTGAATGGGTGGTATGCGTGTTGAATTGTATTATGGATGAATCTATTTCAGAAGATAAGTCAACTTACGCTAACCTGAGTCTTCTTCATTTGAAGGTGTTTTGTCTGAGTAACTCTTGATTGTCTTTGAAAGAATGGACTAGGATTGCTCGAAGTTTTCCTTATGCTTGGAATATCACATCTTAGTCGATCGGCGCATGTTCTGATTCCTAGGAGATCACCGCCCCAGAGACGGACGACGTTCGGGTCCACTTCGGCGTTCAACCATGCGTACCTATGCTACAGCGAACAAGTAAACGCCCTCGGTCGGCCTACCTCTGCAATTGCATTATAAAAGCCTTCGCACGTGGGCCGATAGCTCGGCGGGGATACACCCCTGAGGGTGGTGACAACCCCTTAGGGAAGGTAAGTTGTGCCCCGCGGGAACCTATCCTCTCGTAGCGGACCGTGGGATGTACGGTTGGTGCACTCAGCCGGAGCGGCGAAAGGTTGGCGGGGGTTACTGTGTCGTCTCCGAGTTGTCTCTAAAAAAGTTGAAAAGCTAAGTTTCTCATGCGTGACGCGGTCGGGAGGGCCCTCGCTCGTGCGGGGGCCGATGCGCTCGACACCGACCACTCGCTTGTCTGCTGTTACGCCCCTGGTCATTCATCGCTCGCAGACCGGTTCGCACCTGGCAAATCGCAGCCTCGTTTCTACTGATTTTGAAAAAGCATATGACGGGGGTCACTGGTCTTTCCTGCTCCAAGCTCTTAGGGCCTGGGGGATTGGGGATGTTTATATTAGATGAATGGCATTCCTATTGCAGACGGCTACAGTAGCCCTCAGGATCAATGGCCATACATCTTCCCCCTTTCAAGCTACGAGCTCAGTCCGCCAAGGCTGCCCTATCTCCCACTGAGGTCCTGCACAATCTGATTCGTGTGGACGCCCACATTTCTGGCCTGCAGCTGTGGGACCAGGAGGTCAGGTCCTCCGCATTTGCTGATGACACAGGGGCACTCCTCCAGGCTACTACAGACCAGTTGGCAGCCCTCATAATAATTGTCGATTCCTTTTTCGTTGTATGTGGGGGCACGGGACAACTGGGCGAAATCCTGCACAATACTACCTAGAGCGGTAGTGTTGGACAATACGCAGGGTATCACGGTGCTCTCGGAAGGGGTTACGATAAGATACTTAGGGGTCATGATGGCAGCAGGAGTGGGGGGGAGCCTAGTGGACGATCTCACCGCTGCGGTCATAGGACGAGCCAGAAAGTGTTTGGGCTGGGTGGCGCGAGGACTGTTGGGCCAGGCAATCCTCGCTAATAACTCCCTAGTGGCTATAATGTGGTATGTTGTCGCAATGTAGATGCCTACTAAGAGCCAGTGCAGGCCCTTGCAAAGTGCCATCGCTTTGCTTTTTGCGGTCTAAGGACCCTGCTACGGAAGCCACAATCAGTGCCATCACTTTGCTTTTTGTGGTCTAAGGACCCTGCGGCGGAAGCTACAATCAGGTGTGTGGCCTAGGAGCAGCTCATACAGCCCAAGCAGGCAGGGGGCCTCAACATTATCGGCTTGAATTACCAGGCCTAGGCTCTGCAGATGCGCCTACTGCTACGACTTTTGATGGAAGATGAAGGGGCGGACTGGAGGGTGCTTGCTAGGGAACTCTTGGCAGACGTGACGAGAGTGGACTCGCGGATGGTTTTCCACGCCCTGCTACATCGTGACCTGCTGTGGAACCTGAAACAAGGTGCCCTGTGGACCCCCTTTCTTACGGCCTGGAGAACGGTACACTTCCGCCTTGTAAGGCCGCCCAATGTAGACCAAATCCTTACCCAGCCCCTCTTTTTATCATTGCAGAAGATGGCCGCCCTTGGCCTTGGCAGGGGGTACCGGGGGTGTTCAGCAAGCAGTGGTTGAATAAGGGGTTGTACTTGGTGGGCCATCTATGGGATAGGCGGAGGGGGGACTGGCGGGAAGACGAGGAGGTAATTGCCAGGCTGTCCCACCAGGCAGGGAGGTCAAAAAGGCTCCACGCTATTCCGGAGACAATACCTACGGACTGGGTGCGGCGCCTTACAAAGGACGAAAGAGTGCAGGGAGAGTGGGTGGCGATAGGAGGCCTTGGCAAAGCGTGCGTGGCTGCCACAGTTGGATGTCCAGTTGTGGACTCACATGGAATGGAATGCATATTGGGCGATGTTGTACACGCTTCCAAACCAACACCACACGGGCCTCCTATGGTTGCTGTTGCACCTTGCCATGCCCACATTGAGTGGCTGGCTACCAGGAGTCGACACAAGGAGACCACCTGCGCGATTTGTCGAACTAAGAGAAAACTCTCCCGCACACACCGAATTCGGGAAACGTTTTGGCGAACTTCAAAAACTAATTCGAATAGGGTTTTATAGTGCTGTTCATTTTATTTTTTTTCGTTTGTTTTTGCCTGTTTTTTTTTTTTTTATGTTTGTATTATGAGCCTGCATAGTTTGTTTGCAAAAGTTTCGATGACATTGCTTGTACTAATGCGGCAGAAAACCCCGAATTTTGGGTCTTCCATTAACCGACTGTCCCTCCATTGCCCATGCGCCAACGCTTTCAGGACGCAGTGGTTGCAGCTGGTCTAGCAGTACCGTCTGCCATGCCCACGCCAACACGAGTCCTGGGTCCTGTTGGGTTCCTTGCTGGGCTCTGCAGTGCATGGCCTCGTGAAGGATCAGGTCAGGGCCACGAGGATCCTTAGGGCCACGCGTTATGGGCGACCCGGTGCTGCCGAAACGACGCGGTCAGGGGAGGCCATCCTTCGGTGCTGGCCAAATCAATGGCATATTTTCAGGACGCTCTGAGGGCGGCGTTGCATGCAGAGTTCCAGAAGGAGTTTAGGAGATGCCCATTGGATGCGTCGGAGGATCAACTGGCGGGTATGGGGCCGGCACCCGGCATTGGTCCGAGTAGATGTAACCACTAGGCGGTTGTCCTTTGGCCCACCCCTCAAACCGGATCTCAGGGGCCCTTGGAGTGGGAACGGGTGAGATGGGCCAAGGTGAAAGTGAGGCCGGCAGGAGCGGCCTGCCAGGGCTGCCCAACGACACCAGAGGATGGGACTACGGGAAGGGAATATGGGAAGGACTTGGAAACTGGGGGAAGGTATGGGGTGTGTACATATCCCCTTGTACACTATGGAGCGTTCTGTGGGACTTGTCGTAGAGCGTCTGCTAGGGAAACTGGGGAAAGGTATAGGGTGTGTACATATCCCACCCTCAGAGTTTCCCGACCATTATCCTCGCTTGCTGGCCGCGGTTGGTCTCTGATGCATCCAAAATTTTCATTGACGTTCTTTGGAGTTGGGCTGCTGACTGGAATGGACTGACAAGATAGGACATGACTGGCTTGTACCAGACTTTGTGAGCTACCGAAACTATGAGACTAAACTCAATCTACTTACCTACCAGACTGGGACTTACAATACATGTATAGACCAGATATGGGACCAAACCATGATATATGTGAAATCCTTTCTTTCTTTCTTTTCTTTCTTTTTTTTTCTTTTTTTTCTTTTTTTATTCCCCGACCCCTTCTATTGTGGGGGGCATCAGTCCGGTCGCTTATCACCGGCAAGCATGAGTACAAAGAAAAAGAAGGCGGAAGAACAGTGTTGACGAAGAGTCAGCCCAACCTCGGCGGTACAAGTCACCTACTCAAGGGGGCGGCTGCTACGATCCGACCGCCCCCCCCCAAACCGTTGCTTTCCTAGTGGGCTCCTGCTGGCCGGGAAGCTTATTGGCAGCACCCAGTCACGCAGCAGGACTCTAGGAGAGGCATGGTGCGGGGAGGGTTGTTCTAGCAGCCTCACAGGCCGTATCGCCCTTACTGCATTCCCATGACCAGTCCAAAATCCTACACCGCAACTCCTGCTAATCCTTCTGTGTCTCACCTACTTAGTTTCGCCCTTCAGTGAATCTATTGCAAGGAAAATAAGCAACAGCGAGATGACAATCCCAGATCACACCATCACATTGCAAGTCAAATAGTCACACCGTGTCCAGATAGCAGCATTGCACCAATAATACACCAATGGAGTTTCGTAGCACTGAAAACCAATGTTTATGGAGAGCACACTCTCTCCTCTTCAACACAAGTATCCAGTTCCCTTACACTCACACTTGGCGCTCAGCGCCCAGCCTACTTCTACACAACTACTACAGACTACAAAAAGACAATGCAACTGTTGACATCAGCAGCAGCCCGGAGTACTTGAAGATGCCGCCCATCCAGACCATCGCCAATACAAGGTACGTGCCCTCACATCATCATCATCATCATCATCCTTCACCTATCCCCTGACTTCACCCACACCTGTCCTCTCTGACACCCGAAGAACCACCCCTGCGCCTCACTCTGTCCAAGCCAAGCCCGCTATGGAGGCTGGCTATGGCGCTGCCCTCAGCAGCGCCCTGTTCCCCTACACGACYGCACGTGTGTTGSCCCTTGCTCCTCTGCCRGCAGTCAGCCTGCGAGCTTTTGCTCCAGCAGCGCTGCCGCCCAGCCAGCAAGTGACCGAMTSAGCTGCCTGGCCAGAGCTCTTTCCTTTATGGAAAAGAGCTGGCCAGMTCTCGCAGCCTGGCTGGGCTGGCCTGGGCCCAGCAGCTTCCGGAAGGCCCCAGGATGCTGTCTGGATGCGGCAGCTACTGGGCTGATGGGCCTCGTTCGGTTGGGCGCCCAACTGTCTCTGTATGAGGCTGCGAATCACGCCCAGGGCCTGCATTCTTTGGAAAGGCCCGGTAGGCCGTGGAAATGTCTTCGGTACTCGGCCTGTGTWTCTTTCAACCAAMTGGCGYGTCGCAACTGCCTGGACCCCAAATATGAAATTGACAGTCGAGGGCCTCTTGCAAAAAGCCAGGCCCGCCTTCACTTAGGGCGGGCACCTCCGCCTTCACTTAGGGCG
>BFEA01000163.1:1370775-1382154 GCA_003427395.1 Chara braunii | reverse complement strand
TTGGAGGTCGTGCTTAGAGTCTTCCTCCACAGAATGCACCTCACCGGTAAGGCGGTCACATTCTAGAGGTTACTGTTTTCTTTTTTTTCTTGCTCGTGTGTTTCTTATAAGTCAACCCGTCCGTGATTTGCTCAAGCTGTGTTTTGTCAAAGGATTGTAACACTCATCACACTGGTACTAAGGGGAATGTATCCAGCCATTTTCACAGTCGGATCTGTGTGCCCGCTTTTTTCCCCTTCTATTTTCTTTTTCGAATCTGACAACCTGGCCACGGGGCTGAGACGCCCTCACTGAGGGCACACTCACACTACCACTTCCACGAATGTATACAACTGCAATCACGGCCAAAGCTTTGTTTCATTTTTTTCTTTTTTTCTTTTTTTTGAGTTTGCAGCCGCAACTTTTCTCCTTCTTTTTTTTTTTTTTTTGTTCTTTCCGTTAGAGTACCAAAAAGAAAACGGAGTGGTACCGAGGCTCGGCAAACTCGGAGCGCAGTGAAATTCAGGGTCGGCAAAACACAGGCTCGGAGGTACTAGTGGTTTAAGGAAATCGTTTTAAAAGCCTTAGAAAGAACTTTGGGTACTTGCTAAAAACTCTTCTAATGGACCTATTCATTTTGGGTCGAAGGGCACGCTTGGCAATGCAGGCGGAGGTGAAAATTGTGGAAAGCTTGGTGCAAGTTTCATGCAAAGTTCATTGACCCCTGCAGGCCAAGGTCGCTAGTTCGAGTCCGTGCTTGCATGGAGAAGGGCTGAGGCCCAGAGGTACTGATCCAAAGACATTGGAAAACTCTCGTTAACTGGCGGTCAGTTGAAGTCCCGCATAAGCGACCGGGCTATACTACCGATGGGGGTCATGTGCTACTTGGAGCGAAGCGTGCGGTGATTGCCAACGTCAGTGTGGTATTGTGTGTGATGTGCGTTGAGTGTGGACACTACAGCCTTGCAGGGTGGGGTGGATATCACGACCGGTATGGTTCCGCTTTTGAACACTGTGTCCTGGTTTTAGTGGTTACGATACTTGGCTCTTGAGGTCGAGGTCGCAGCTTCGAGTCCGTGCTTGCACGGAGGAGGGCTGAGGCCAGAGGTACTGATCCAAAGACATATAATTGTCAATGAAATTTGTTACTGGCATGCTTTTCTATTAGATATCTGCAGCCATGGTTGTATCATTGTTGATAGTGGTTGCACGTATATGCTTATTGCATTTTTGCAACTTGTCTTGACCTTATGTCTTGATCCACATTGGTCCAAAGATAATGTAGAAAAAATCCAATTCCACAAAGGACTTGTTTTTTCCATGTTTTGACACACACATTTATTTTATCTTGCATTTTCATACACATAGCAAAGGTCTCCAAGAAGTTTATATTCTCATGAAAGACAAACTTGAACTTTAAAATGTTATATTCTAGATGCATTATGGCAAATAAAGAACGAAAAAGCAGATCCAACTGGGAGCATGATGTTTTACTCCATCCAGATGGAGAGGAGAAATGGTTTCAGGATTCCATCAATTTGGAGTGAAGTTGATCATAGGGCTATAACTATGAAAAATGCTAAGATAAAATATGGTCCCAGCCCGTAGATGGAATGTAAAATGAGGGTAAGAAATTCCCTGTAGTAAAATAAACCATTATCCAATCATAGCAATAAGGATTTGTTTTGACAAATTGAAGAAAAAGTAAAATAAGTTTAAATAACTCGAGAGGAGAAGGGATGGCGAGCACCAGTTCAGTACCTGGAACAGACAGCTTTGACGTCTTCTAAGGTTCGCACCTGCCCAAATCCACAACAGAAAAGAAGTATCACAAGTAAAACCAGTCAAAAGCAGTGGGCCGATGTCCAACCCTTCCAAAAAAACAGTAGAACAAAATTTTGCCCAACAGTGGCCTTCACTCAGATTCCCTGGCCCAAATAGTTGTTCAAAGGACCAGTATTGGCTTACATGGACCAAACAGAAAACATGGCAAGTATTATGACCCTTGCCAATTTCAAAGTACACATTCATCAGAAAGTACAATGCCGTCCAATTACAAAACGAAATGAATGAACTTGAGAGGAGAGAGAAGGAGAGAAGAAGAAGAAGATGATGTACAACATCATAGACCAATGACAATGCTCTTTTTCTTCGCCAACCACTCTCCTCCTTATCTCCTATTCTCTTATTCAAACAAGAAATAATAATAATAATGTTGAATGGCTGAACCAGAATCAATGTCTGAATCCCTCTTCTACTGCAGGCATCACATGAGGTCCACCATAGCCATGGCCACCCTTCTTCCTCCTTTCCTCACGACCGAGGCTATGGCGGACTACCAGGGCGCCGCCTTGTTGTGCAAAGGACAACACAAAGCAACTATGGCTGCTATAGCTCAGGCAGCCACGCCTCACTCTGCCTTGAAGTTTATTGGTGCAGCTCTACCCCAACGGGGGCCTTCCAGATGCAGCGCCCACCAAGGTGATGGAGAAGGTATCTACCATAGCCAGGTAAGTACCTCTGGCACTCCTCCATCCTAGTCCTGATCTTCTTCCTCCTCCTGTGTTATGAACATGATTGTCCGTTGAAATTTTGCCAACGCTCACGCACAGGAACTCCTGTACACGCCCATACATGCACAGAAGGAAGGGGAGAGGTAGTGGAGTGTCACACCGCCCAACAGAAGAAACGCAGCGGAAGACTCAGAAGGGCACAGTGACAGTACACAACACAATGGATTCTCTCCACAGAAATCCCACCACTCATTTATAGAAGGCAACCGAGAGATCACAGCTAGAAATCATTGAAGAGATGACAACTCAGACACAGTATTGAAATTGTTTATTAAACTCAGAGCATCGTTCAACTGAATAACCTCAGAACCCTGTTGCGCTACCCTCAGAAGGGTAGCGCCTCAACCTCACACACTCTGAACAACTAAAAATAGCACCAGAACCCTAGGTAACACCCAGCGCCACCCTGACATCCAACTCAGTGGCCTGCACCAGTATGAAAGAGGCTCCCAGAGCCAATCGCCACTCAGATGATGAAGAAGAAGCCCAACGCCAACAGTCTCTGATGAAGATGAAGTCCAGACGATGATAATCTCTGAGAAGATGCAGCTATGGCTACATCGACACTTGGACCCTACTCCTGACGAGGGTCAGCAGTGCACCATGTGCTCCAACCATCAGACCTCCAATAGCCCAGATTGCTTTGACTCCCAGAGAGTCAGAGCATGCAGCGTTGACTCCAGTCTAGTCAGTGCTCTGAAGGTCTGGCTATGTCTGCTGCCTCCCACGCATGAATCAGTCACCACGACCTGATGTTGCGTGCACAACAACTCCCACTACGAAGTGTCAATTGCCAAAAGCGCTGGACTGATGCTCTCAACGTATCTATACTCTACCCTGGCCTAGACTCGACCTAGACCGGACTGACTGACCGACTGGTACCGTTTTTGTTTCGGCCCCTTGGGCCTCTCCCTACTCGGCTATAGGCTATAGGACCGTCTATCAGCATAGGCCCTTAAGGCCTGTCTGTCCTAGGGGTAGCCCGGGTCTGCTATTTGCAGTTACGGTCGCTGTAGGAAATTTGAGTTAGTACTGGACCTATATTTTCCCATATTTACAGATATGTCCTTCACGAATTTTCCTTACAGGTAGGTCTCTCGGTTAGCCCTCAGCCAAACAAAATTACGAATATGTCCCTACCTATGGTACAGCCTCGTCAGAGAGAGGGTACAGGCAACCTGGAACCAACAAGTCATTGCAGACCTACCCTCCCCCGGAGCGAGGACCTCCGAGCTAGGGGCGTAGGCGTGCAGAGCGTCGAAGGGGTTCCCCCTTCTGCGCAGCCTCGTATTTAAGGACGACGGACTTTGCTGTTTTCAGAAGTTCCTTGCAAGTAAACCAGCAGTCCTCAGGGTGTGGCTGGTAAGAAAAGTTCACAAGGTTTTCCTTGTTCGGGCCTGTCCCACTCTCATCCTCAATCGATTCTACCTCATATCCCTTCCCAGGGATAGGGGGACCGAACTAAGAAGGCCTGTCTGGAAATGCATCAGCTAGGGTAAATGGTAACAACTTAGATGCATGGAAGACAGGGTAGGTTTGTAGATGCAGGGGGACATCCACTGTATAGGATGGTCCCAAAGGATCAGCTTGCACTGTATCTAAAACCTGCCATGGACCCATGTAACGCGGCAACAGCTTGGGCGAAATGTCCTCCTCCCGAGATAACTCAGAACTGAGAACCCAGGCCCAGTCACCAGTGCGAATGGGGGATGGGCAACGATGTTTGTTAGCCTGCTGAATCATAGCCTTTGGGGCTTTAAACAGGTTAGTTCGATATCCCTCCCGTACTGTCTGGTGAATGCTGCAGTCCCAGGCGTTAGTCTGGGGGTAGCCTTGTCGATGATATCATCAAGAGGTTGCCGTGGTTCATGACCCCTGTGCAACCGATAGGGGGTGAACCCTGTGGAAGAGTGTACCGACGTATTGTACACTAGCTGTGCCTGTCCTAGATGGAGATCCCAATCTTGCTGATCAGGGCTGATCACAGGACGCAGCAACTGGAAGAGGATCTGGTTCATCACTTCAGCCTTCCCATTGGCTTCAGGATGACGACCAGATGTCATGTCCAGTCTAGAATGAAGGTAGTCCTTACAATAGGACTGACACTCATTGCTTCAGAAACGCGGATCTCTATCACTGACAATAGCGGTGGGTGGCCCATGGTGTGTGACCCACCTGTCAGCAAAGGCCGCCTGTACGGCCGGGACTCTGACTTCCTCTGGCAACGGGATGAACTCTGCATGTTTAGAGAACCGGTCCACACATACCATTACCCGACGCATACCGCGAGGAGTAGTCCTCCCTAGATCGGTGAAATCAATAGACACTGACTGTGCAGGTGCATCAGGAATGGGGAGTGGTTGCAGTAGGCCAAGGGGAGGTCGACGAACGACCTTGTTCCTTTGGCACAGCTCACAGGTCTCAACATAGTGCAGCAGGTCACTCCTCATCTCCGGCCAGAAGAACCGCTGCGCCAGGGCTGCTAACGATTTTAGGGCCCCAAAGTGGCCGCGAGCATCATGACACTCAGACATCATGAGTGTTCTCAGTCGGCGGTCTTGAGGGATGCACAAACGCTCCTCTCCTCTACTGCAGGTATACAGTAGATCTGAAACCAGAGTGTATCCTGGTTCAGATGCAGGATCAGTTTGCAGATTCCTAACAATAGGGCCGAAAATCGGGTCCTGTGGCAATAACTGGGCAATGGTTTGACGGATGCTCTCCCCAAAGGTGTGAGTAGCGGAGGTCAGATAGAGAGTGTCAGGCCTACGGGAAAGGGTGTCTGCTACGCGATCGTAGCAGCCCTTCTTGTGTTTCAGTTCAAAGTCAAAGAGATCAATGAACTGGATATAGCGAGCAAGCTTGTCATTCAGTTCCCCTTAGGTCTTCATCCACTGCAAGGTGGAATGATCTGAATAGATTTTGAAGTGTCTGCCCATGCGGAAATGTTTCCAATGCTTGAGCGCTGACACTAGCATATGGCTCTTTCTCGTATGTAGAATCATGCTTCTTGACATTGATCTTCTTACTCATGTACTCAACTGGCTGCAGATCATTCCCACTGTCCTGCTGAAGTACCGCCTCAACCCCATATTGGCTAGCATTAGTAGTTAGTAGAAAGGGCAAGGTAGGGTCAGGTAACTTCATAACAGGTGCACGCATCAAGGCCTCCTTGAGGCGTGTAAAAGCCTGCTGACAGTTTGATGTCCAAAGAAAGGGGTGTCCTTCTTTGTAAGGTCAGTCAGGGGTGCAGCAATAGCAGAAAAGTTCTTGACAAACTTTCTGTTGTATGAGGCCAGACCCAAGAATGACTGGACAACACGCACTGTGGTAGGTTGTGGCCAGTCCTGAATTGCAGCAACTTTAGTTGCTTCAGGAGTCAGACCTTCCCCAGAGATTACATGTCCCAGATAAGCCACAGAAGTCACTCCAAAGGAGGACTTTTCCTTGTTGATTTTATATTGGGCCTCATGTAGTGCCTGGAGAACCTGAGCTAGATGCTACGCATGCTCCTCGACAGATCGACTGAATACCAAAATATTGTTCAGGTATACAACTACAAATCTGTCCAGGTAAGGCCTGAGTATCCGATGCATCTCTGTCTGGAATGTGCCAGGGGCATTACAAAGACCGAAAGGCATGACCAGGTACTCATAGGTATCGTATCTGGTCTTGAAGGCAGTCTTGTGAATATCGCCTTCAGCCATCTCAATCTGGTGGTAGCCAGATTTGAGATCGATCTTGCTGAAAATCGTGCAACCCTGCACCATGTCCAACAGATCATCAATCCTAGGAAGGGGCTCTGTCGACTTCCTAGTGCTTTTGTTGAGACCCTGATAGTCTACGCATTCTGAACTCTCCATTTCCCTTTGGAACAAAGAGAACTGGAACCCCAAATTCAGAAGTGCTCGGTCTGATCCAGCCCTTGCTGGTCAGGGTATCGAGCTGTTTCGTGAGCTCATCGAGTTCAGCAGGTGACATCCTGTAGATACGGCCCTTGGAAGGGACCGAATCTGGCAGGAGCTCAATCCTGTGCTGGGTCTGCCTATGGACAAGTCCAGTCGGCTCCTACATCAGGCTTGGGTACCGGTCCAAAACCTGCTGAATCGGTGGGGGACAAGGAGCAGCATCCACACCGGTCTGTACTCATCAGCCAGTATACATGGCTGATATTCCCCTTTACAATCAAGAAGCTCAACCCTAGGGATCTGCCAATCGATCCTAGGGTTAGTGGCCTCAAGCCACTGCATGGAGAAGACAAGATCAAAAGGTACATTAGGAAAAACATAGAAGTTCAGGTGTTGCCTGACCTTCTCCTGTCTGTCAAAGATTACAGGTAGGCCCTTGACAACAATAGTAATCCGGACTGTGGAAGAGTCCCCAATGCGGACTTCCAATGGCTCCCGCAACTTCACCAATCTCCCATCCAAATGCAGTTTGCTGACAGCCTTGGGAGAGATGAAGTTACGTGTAACCCCACAGTCTAAGAGGCCTTTGATCCTGGCTCCTATGATAGAGGGTCGCAGCAAGATGAGGTCTGACTTATGCTTTTTCTTCTCCTGCAAGGACATAAAAAGATCTGCAAAAATCCGACAGTCATCTTCCTGCCACGTCTGATCCAGGTCAGGGTCGATGTAAGTAAAGGATCCTGACGCAGCAACTCCAACAGCGTCAGTGAGGGTAGATGTAGACTCAGGCTCATCAGAATCTGAATCAGCATAAGTGGAGGGAGATGCTAACTCCACTTCCCTCTGCTGGTCTAGTTTTTTGAACTAGATCCAGGCTTGCGAAGCATATGGGGGAAGTCTTTCAAGAAATGGTCCCCCTCGCAGCAAAAACAAACCTCACGGTCCTTCCTCCTCTGCCACTGCCCCTCCTGGATCCTGAGCGCTCTCCAGGGAAGGGTGGACGGATCCATAGGATTGACTGGCCAATGGACGTCTCGTGGCAAATTGGGTCTCTGGGCCTGAGGGGAAGTGGCACATCCCTTCCCTTTCCCCTTCTGACTGGCTGAGTTCTTGCTGCTGTTGCTACCAAGCTTCCCCTTGAATATTGCAGCAAGATTCTCAGCCAGGGCAAGAACGGCTGGCTCAACTACTGATACCCCTGCAGTCTCAGCTAGAGGACTGCCACGCTGAGATGCATCAGAATCAGACCCTGCATCAACCGCCAATAGAGCGCCCTTCCTCCTGCGCTGTCCCTTGGAGGAGGGCCTCTTCCTTCCTTCAGAAGGTTCCTGAACCTTGAGCCGAGACTCCAGGTCCAGGGCCGCTTTGTCAAAGGACCTCCAGTCCTTGTGGCCCTGAGAGTATAGAGCAATCGAGCAGTCTGGAGGCGTTGCACGAAGGAAGTGAGTGAGCTGGTCAGACTCACTCATCTCCAGACCAGGTGTAGTGGTCAAGCTTAGAAATAAATTGTAGAGCTTAGACAGAGAGCCCTCAAACTTACATGAGCCCAACAGCAATATCTTATATGCTGCTTTACGGGCCTGCTCTCTGTCTGCGAACCGGTCTTGCAGGGCCTGCAGCAACCCTTCCACTTCCAGTTGTTGTGCCTATTTGTCCATGGGCAGATTTTGTTGCGTTGCAGAGGATGTGCACCATTTCAGTGCAGTCCTCTCCAAACGCCCCAAAATTGTTCCTACCTTTGTTGCTTCAGGACAAATGAAGCTGCCCAGGTATGCCTGCATCGCAGTAACCCAATCTGAAACGTTTACCTTGGGGTCTTCCCCAGAAAATATAGGAGGTGGCGTCATCTTGGGCTGCCGCTGATCAGATGTACCAAAAGGAACAGAGGTAGCAGACACATGAGAACCATCAGGTGAAACTGGACGACTGTGGGATGGTGATCCAGGCGTTTTGTCAGGTAGGAGAGGTTGGGGAGAAGGGATAGGAAGCTGCAGATGCTGCAGAATCTTGTTGACACTGGTTGTCAAAGAATCACGACTTGTTGTCAACTTGTCGACCTTGTGGTCAATGGCAGACCCTTGATTCTCTACAGCGAGAATCCGCTGATCCCAGTAGGACCTGTTGAGAGAGTCTGTCAACAAGACTAACTGAGCAGTGTCCTTACTATACTGACCGGAGGATCCACTAGTAACAATTTTCCCTACATCTGTGCGCAACTGTCTCCTCCTCTCCTCTTTTCTACTAGCCTCCTCAACTTCCCGCATCTCCTGCTCCAACAGTTGGACATGGGCCTCTGCCTTTCTGCGGATTTCCTCCGCTTCAAGCAGGGCTTGTTCCAAGGGGGAGAGAGGGACCAGAGGAGTGTTAGCAGAAGGTTCCCCTTGCTCAACCTTCTCTTCAGCATCAGCCATTGTTAATTACACCCACACAGTAAGATAATTAGAGACACACTGAAACAAGGTCAGCAGAGATTAAGATTACAACACACACACCGATGTAATCTCTGCCACCTGATGAGAAGAGACGTGGTGGAACGACCAGAAGAGCGCTCAACCTCTGTAGGCCGCTGAGGGTTGTTCTGGGTCAATTTAGGGTAATCCCATACAAAATCAGTTTACGATTTTTCATTCATAGCCCAGTACCCTCATCTGGGTGCAATAACCCCTGAATCGTTGTCGGGTAGTCAGACAGGATGCAACCTAGGACTGTAAGTAGAAGGTCAGAATAGCGCAGAGAATAAGTACCGACTGATGCAATCCAACAGTCAACCAAGATGCAGCGAATTACTGATAAAGCTATTTTTAGACTCCTACTATTGACGCTGACACCGGAGGACCCTATATGCCCCACTATAGGTGAGGCGGAGTTCAGATATCACTATAACTGACTCAAAACATCAAATCTAGCAGAGCGCTTTCAGACACCGACTCAATATTGAATTGCGATTTCAGAGTGACTGACAGATTGAAATTCTGACGGACAAAACCTACGATATGACAAACCCTAGCTTCCCCAGGTGCTGGCCATGGCAGCACGAAATTCATAATTCCATTATCACTGACAGATAGACCCTGAACTATCCAATTCACATAGTGTACTGAATCGCAATACTGTAAAGCAGTCAGAAATGCAATCTGAGACAGAAAGGGGGTCAGATAAAGTCAGTAGAAGTCAAAGTAGATAGGTAGGAGAAATAGCTATGGCTGTCAGGCAGTGCGATTTTTCATACTGTTCCTGGTGCTCCCACGTTCAAAATCTCTTGAAACTTGGTGATACTGCTTTTGCAATGGCGACTAACCCCCACTAGTCAGATTCACTGAATCTGGCTCAAAATCTGAAACTCGACATACCCCCTGGTATCTCGCCACTGACAGAGTCAACGCCTGGGCTAAAAATAGCCACTCAGTGCCTTCCAGGCCACTGAGCACTGTATCGCCACCAATCTCTGTGTCATATCGGCCTCCACACGCTCCTCACCAACACCCTACTGAGCGCAATACTGAAGATAAGATTCCTCCACGAAATCCAATGTCATAAGCTCCCAGATAGTGATGGCTGCCTCAGTCCATCATCTCGCCACTGTCTGGGTCGGATCTGCTCCGATACCAACTGTTATGAACATGATTGTCCGTTGAGATTTTGCCAACGCTCACTCACAGGAACTCCCGTTGTCAGGGCAAATACCCTGACAAGGGTATTTGACGGGGGTTTTCAACGTCGGACGCTGTCCGACTTTTTCGTGAATTGAAGGACTTGATGAGACTAACGTTTGCCAAAAGTCTATTCAGACCTAACCTATGACCGAGAGATTAAAATTTTTCGAGTTTTAGTTCGGACGCTTCTGGCGTCCGAGTATAACGATAGTAGTTGGCAGTGCTCCGCTCTTGTCGAAGCCGCATTGGCGTGAGGGCATGGAAGTGGTAGAGCTAGACCTATTCTACCTAAGATAATGTCGCGCGGCTGCAGGGCCTAAGTAGGCTAGAAAGATGGACGCGTCAGGTATAGGACCGTGACGCAGGGAAAATGGGTTGCCAATTTTTTTTTTTTTTTTTGCGGGATTTGATTCCGCACCGATGGCTGAAAAACTCTACACCCTGCTGCCCTACGAGACCGGGTGCCTGCCTGTGCTGCAAGCCAGTGGCCAACCAACATAGGAGAGGGGGGCAGGAAGGGTCTGCTAGGTTGCAAGGAGGGCCGACAGGTCGATGCCGTGCCTATCCGTTGGGTGACCCCGAAGCCGTGGATGGGCAGCCATCCACGGAGCGGCAGACAGGCAGGGTCTAAGGCCTCAGGCAGGCAGGGCCCGCAAGGCCTCATGCAGGCGGGGTCTGCAAGGCCTTAGGCAGGCAGGGCCTGCAAGGCCACGGAAGGGGGGATAGCGATTGGGCAAGCTCTTCTTATAGAAGAGCTGCTCCTATCGTTGTCGTGATAGGAACTAGCCCAGTAGGTTACAGTACAGGACTGTTACCCGACAGATACCAGGATCGAATTTGAGAAGCCGCATCCTACTGGGCCAACTCCTTTTGGAGCAGCCCAAGCACTTGAGCGCGGCCGATTTCGGCCGCATGATCATCAAGATCACGCGGCTGAGATCAGCCGCGAGCAGTTCAGCATGACCCCTGCGCCAGGATGACACGCATAAATCGAGAAAAGACCCATACGTTCTCGTCAAATCCTTAGGGATTCGAACTCGGGTCTATGTTGCAACAGTTCGCGAGGGGGGGGGTCTGTGATGTAACCGTTGGCCGATGCCAGCGGGATAAACAAAAGAAAAAAAAAAAAAACCCTAAAACTGATGTGAAAGAACTGCGCCACTTGGCGCCCTTGGAAGTTCTTGGGGCACTTCTGCCCCAGTAAACGTGACAGTGCCCAAGGAAACAAGCGACTGTTCAGCAGCGAAGGTAAATTCGTTTTTTTTC
>BFEA01000163.1:1339453-1364550 GCA_003427395.1 Chara braunii | reverse complement strand
TCTCTCTCTCTCTCTCTCTCTCTCTCTCTCTCTCTCTCTCTCTCTCTCCGCCCCCCCATTTAAGTATCTCTCTCTTCCTATCTCTCTTGTAAGGGCAATTACTTAACCGAAACCGAAGTTGACCATAAAAGAATCTGCCATTAAGGCAACGCCTAGACGACCGCCCAATCAACATCTCTCTCTTCCTATCTCTCTTATAAGACCAATCAACTTCCTTCACTGGAACGATACTCTTGCAGCACCTCATGAACAGAAACTTGTTGCAACACTTTGCGAGTATACTCCTCAAAAGTTCTGAATCAACCTTGTCTTTGTCGATTGTAATCGAGATGAATTGCAGCATCCACACATCTCCAAGTGTTCATGCTCGTATTCAACTTCGCTGCTGCTTCCACAATATCTTGCACCCTATGAGAACTGTCGAGATAGGACAGGTGTGCAAGTATCTTTTTAGGACCAATAGATTCACGAGAGTCATAAATGGTAATGTTAAAATTAGAAGAACTTGGTTGTTCCAAGGGTCTTGTATGGACATACAAATGGTCTCTTGATGGCGTAAGAGCGCGCACAACACAACTAACAGGAGACGGAGTAGCCATAGCGGTCGGCGAAGCAGAAACAACAACAAAAGTAGTGACAATCAGCGTTGACATATTGGATGGTGGAGCATAATCCGCAAGACGTTGAAAATTTGGAGGAGATGCTGCTGGAAGGGGGAGTCTACGGACCGGAGCGGAATGAGGAGCGGAAGAAGCAACCGCAGGAGGAATCCTTTTCAAAAGGTGTTGTATCCGTGCATATCTGTGAAATGGTTGGGGAATGGTCCCTTCTGTCGGACAATGTGGCAAATCAAATGTCATCCTAGTAATCTCCTCGTTAGAGGGAGCAACATACTCATCAGTCAAAAGTGAATTCAACATGGAAGAAGCCTCCAAATCCGAAACATTCAACGGGTCTGAAGGAAGAGGGGATCGTCGTTCCAACCGCATATCAGTGAGTTTGTTTCTTTTCCACACGAGGAAGTTTTCCCATATTCGTCCATCTTTTACAACTCTGGCACTTTTGACAAACATTTCAAAAAGCACCTCAGTCAAAACATTTTGGATGCCAACCTTCTTCACATCGTCAAACCATCTAGCAAGGTAAGCACGCGGATTCAGAGTGCGGATTGTGGGTGCATCGTTATCATCGGGCACAACAATAACCCCCAAAGGATTTTGTGGTTGCGATGTGGTGCAAACATCTTTTCCGCGTCCACTGGGTTGAGATTGCGAACACGAATCACTAACACGTGCACGTTCAGCGAGCGGTCCACAAAACGGAAGAGATGCAAGTGCATCCACAGGGAGCGCATTCAGCGCATTCAAAATTTGAGTTCCCGTTTCATCAACAACAGGTTGTCGTCCCAACCGATTGTCAGCAAACGTAGGCTCGAGCAATTTGGGCGAACCCAAAAGATTAGATTTCCTACCACAACTCTTTCTTCTCTTGAATGTAGAATCAATATACTCTTCTTTCGAATCACCTGTAGCGTCATCATCCTCGTCACCAGGAAATGTAAGGTTATTAGGCCCACCCGACAGACCTCTACGCAAACCATCCCCATCAGCACGACAATTGTCACCACCCTCCTCCACAACCATCTTCTCAGCATCAGCAAGGGTATTGCCTTGCGAACATCGATGTTCAACTTCAGCAAGAGCACCACGATCGTCCCGAGAACGCTCACTTCCAAGATTCACCAACCTCTCATCATTTCCACTCTTTTTCGACCTCTCCGAATGTTCAGCTCCAACTTTTGATGTAACATTCGTATCATATTGAGTAGTATTGTTGGTTACCATTGCTTTCCTCTTAGCACGAGTGTCGTACTTATGCGGCATTCGGGAGTCGCCTGCCAAAAAAGAATATGACGGAATTATTTGAAATGCGAACGCTCGACGAAAAAAAAAAAAAAACTCACGGCAAAAGTTCATGATATACAATATTCTTCGTAAAAAAAATCTTATCGGGCAATGCAACACGGATGTTGTTGGGATGACCAACACGCGACAAAGTAACGTACAGTTGGTGATGCGCAAAAACCGATTTGCGTAGCCAAACCCCGGCACGTGATACAGTTTGTCCTTGCGACTTGTTAATCGTGACAACAAAAGCAAGACGGACTCGAAATTGCCTCCTAAACCGTGGTCTCACAATCGCTTGTCAAATCAATCTTGGGGATCAATGTTGTCTTACCCATATGCATTATTGTCACTTCCAACAAATCATCATTAACGATCTTCTTCATAATCAGCCTTGTACCGTTGCAAAGTCCTTGCTTCGGTGACAAATTTCACAAAAGCATCACAGGTGCACCAATTTTTAAACGCAACTTGTGAGGTGGAAGGCAAGATTCGTCCAGAGAGTTTAAAAACTCGCGCTCAATGTTGAGTCCGATATCATCTGAATCAGGATAATCAACATTAAAAAGGTCACGCACCTCCCCAGGAAAGTCATCAAGAACACGGTTGTTAACAGAACCGACATCGTCATTAGTAGGCCATATAATTAACCGAGGCAAGAAATAATCAGCATCCCCCACATGGTTGGACACATCATCAAACGTCCATGAAACCAACTCATCAATCGGTTTATCCGTACAAATCTCACGTGGCAATCTGACCGCAGCAGGTTCATTAGGAACAACACGAGGATGGTCACCATTTCCAATACGCATCAAAAAGTGGTCATACATTCGTGTCATTTCATCATTGCCCAAGCTTAAGATTCGCATATTTTCGGTCAGTTCATGAATCTTAAAAAGTTTCCACAAAGGAGACATTTGCATGGACGCATCAATTTGTTGCGCTCGCGATTCGTAATTCACAACGGGCAAAACCTGTATAAAATCCCCACCAAGAAGTAGAATTTTCCCACCAAACGGCTCGTCACTGTTACAGAGGTCCTGAAGCGTAATATCAAGAGCTTCCGACTGGAACTTGTTACTCATCGGAGCCTCGTCCCAAACAATCAAGTCGGCACGACGGATAAGCTCCGCAAGATCACTTTGTTTCAGAATCAAGAAGGGACGCGTGTTATCAGGTTTCAAAGATGCGCGAAATCGTGAGTGAAACTTTCGACCCCCCGTCAAAAGAGTAGCCGCTATCCCACTGGACGCGACGGCCAATACAATGGCAGAACGTGACCTGATGCCCGCCAAAATCGTTTCAATGCAAAAAGTATTTCCTGTTCCAGCCAGTGCATCGACAAAAGCACGCAACAGTTTTTTCTCTTGCACAGCCCGAACCACTCTTTCCACCAACACTCGTTGACGTGGACGAAGACGTCGAAAATTAGAGTCATATCTGCGTTGCATTTGAATCGGATCATACGACAACTCGTCGTTTAGAATTGAGGATATCGTTCTGTTCTCGTAATGTCTGGTTATGTTCTCAACAATTGCTTCTCTATCGGGTGTCAGATAATAAAGGCAGAACTGACGGATGTTTTTTCCAAACTCTTGCAAAATGCGGTCAAGATGGAATAACACTAACGATTGCAAAATGTTCGGGGGAACAATTTCATTGTCTGCGCGATACTGAAAATCGCCACACATCTTATCCCCATGTCGTTCGAAGAAATGAACCAGATCGTTCATTGGACCAAACGTGAGAACCATAGCGAATATTTTGCGAACTTCTTCAGGTATGTAATGCGTCGCGACTGTGTCGATGCATTGATCGTATGCATCGTCTGTTTGTAAAAAGCCTAATCGAAGACACACGGATTGGAAAAAATCGTATTCGACTCCGTCCTTCGTACGAATTTCGGCAAAAGAGCGCACCCCAAGATAATGTTCATGGTTTAGCAACACGCGCAGATAAAATTGTTCGCCTTCCGTGATCCTCACATAATGCAACCGAGATATATTTTCAAAGGGACGACCGTGAAGATCACGCTTTCTTCGGTTCCACTTCTTATGTTTGTTATCTCACACATGAGTATTAATGATCTTTGCATACAGAGGAAGCTCCTCTTTAGGAACATGTTCATTCAAAGAGTTGTGTTACATCCATGCCGCCAATTTCGTTTTCGGGGGCCCTTGCGAAACGACGCCATGCTCAGTTCCAGGTTCGAATTGCACTTTTTGCATGTTTTCGAGATGCACGGACAATCTTTCGACCGCAGGACATTGTTCCGCAATGTCGAATTCAAATAGACGCCAACATGCTTCGCATACACCTACAACACACATATCTTGATACAATTTGACCTCGTCGATGAGCGCATTATTATCTCGCTCGCAAACCGTAGCACGATCACACTCTTTGTACACGTACTTATACACGTACTTGCACGCCTTGATGTTAGCACAATATTCAACATTTAAGTGGCAATTAAACCTCATTAACAAGTACGGGTTATACGAGACTACACGCCGATTGTCGTAAACGACTCCATTTTCAACAATCGTAAAACCACCGTCACTTGGTTTCCTTCTCCTATACGAAGGGTACGTTTGTTCGTCTTTGAATGTTGTTGCTGAAATGAAGTCTTTCGGAAACCCTTTTGTGCATTCTCCGTCCTCCGTACACGAAGCGTCGCGTTACTCCGCATTACAAATCCCGTGCAACATAAACTTGGCTACCCTTTCTCTTAATTCCCCTTCTTGAGGAATCTCGACACACACCACATTGTCAACAGCATCCGCATCCCAAATTTTATCATCTGGATGCAGAATAACCAATATATGTGTGTGTGGTAGACCCCTTTTTTGAAACTCCACCACATACAACATTCCACTCACCCTACCAAAGATTCGTTTGTTCTTTATCTCATCAATAAGCTGTGCAAGATAACCTTTGAACACTCGCGCTAGAAGATTCGGCCTGTCGTTAGGACATTGACCTGGCAACAGGGCTTGTTTGATCTTCGACCAGTTAGTGTTGCACGTCATAGTGATGAAAAAATCCAGTTTTCCGAATCGCCTCACAATTGTCATGCTGTCATGATATCTTTCACTCATATATCGGGCCCCTTTAGTGAACGTCGATGGTAAAACAACTTTTGTCCCAACACCGTCACCACGTTGATTTTGTTGCATGGCGTATCGTAAATCCTGATAATACTCCAAGCGCAATTCTTTCTGGTGGAATCTCACCCATTTTAAGCGGAGAGATTCAACTTTAGCGTACGYYATGCAACAAAACTCGTGGAAGAGACGTGCTGCATAAAGGAGGCAAGGCCTTTCACCATCACGCTCGTGAAGGTGAAATGCATAGTACTCCTTGACACTAAGTCMTGRCGGCCATCCAACTTCCGAGGCACGTCGAACAGACCAACTATCATTTCCCTCCCGGAAAAGTAAAACAAACTTTAAGCAGTCGTGCACTTGAGAACATTCTGGAACCACAACCGTCTGCTGCTCGCCTGGAAGAGGAGCACACAAACGAATCTCCAGCTCACGAGGAAGGAGTTCATCGGCCATCAGAACACACACCTCATGTAAACCCATAGGACGATTATAACGCCTTGCATGTTCCTGATCAGGCATGGCATCCGGATTTATGACCAACTTCCTCCCGTTCAACGCTTCCGACGGAAGATCAACAACTGTCATAAAGTCCTTCACGTAATTGTTACATCGTTGTAGCAATTCGTGAAACCTTCTCAATATGCATTTCGCTCGATCAAGTTCGGCATCGGGTGTACGTGCAGGTAAGTTAAGGAAATCTACCCTTTGATCAATCGCGTCGTCCAAACGTTGAGGATCGTGCAGGTATAGTTGCGCAAACTGAGGACGTTCCCCTTCCCCCACAGCCAATGCACCGACACGATGAAAGATTGGACCTTGAGCCCTAAGTTGGCGCTGGAATCCTCGAACACCATCGATCAGTTGCTTCAACCGCGAGGATGCGAGGGATAAACTGTTATTAATTATCCTCGCATTGTTTCGAAGGAATCGACCGTCGGAAGTTTGAGACGTCCAAAGGGAAAGAATCTCATGCTCAGGGGAGCCTTCGCGAGGCCATTCTCATAAAGGACAACGTTTTGTACCTTTTCGGCAACACATCTTTCTCCATTTTCTTTCGTGATGCCACAATTTAGCACCACAATGCTTACACAGATCTCGACCGCCAATGTTGAACGGTTCAACAGTGTTAGCATTCCAAAAAATTGCCACTGTGTTCTCAACCGCCGCATACGTTGTTGCCACGGGTGCCGATGGAAGTGCATTAAGATCAAGAGCCGGAACATCATGGGAATCATTCATTTCTTCGTCATGACCATTCGGCTCACTGTCTTCACGATTGTTCATTGAATTTCGATTTCTCACAGATGGATTATTTGGTTGTCTCGCTCACGATGACAGACTCCGCGAGTGCCTCGCCCGAGAAGATTGACTCCACGATTGTCTCGCAGGAGAAGATGCACTCCTCGATTGCGCAAAGGCGCTCGCTCGAATCTCTTGAAGGATATTCACAGTGAACAAACCTCGCCTCACACCCCGTACAAAATCTTTATGAGCACGCACATCTTCTTTCCTCCTATGATTCTTAAGTGCAACTATGAATGCACGCAAACGTTTAACATGAAAGTTTGATCGTCTTACCTGCCTTTTCCTTCGTTTTGAAATTATACGCGACGTAGAACATGGTTCATTCACATTCATTATATCGACTTGTTTCGTTCCTTCATCAGCCTCTACAGTACTTTCAACAACTATTGCATTTGCATCATAGCCCGATGACACACAGAGAGGCATCGACGACAACGATCCAAGTTCCAAACGACGCACGACTTTATTCGCACGCAGTCATCGAATCAACAACATACGGTACCGTCTGTTGCGCTCTGAACAAATCGGTTTCCACAATAATAACCTTCTCCGTCGATTATGAGATCCAATAAACTTTCTAATTAATGTGTTCGGCGAATTCGGTTGGGCCGTGGCAGCAAAAGATGAATGTGCATGAATGTCAAAGTGGGAGAAAGGTTGCTCTCCACACATTTCGGCCGGACATCGGCAGTCAATGTCGACGATGAACAATTGTGCACATGTGGCGAGTGCAAGGAAAAATCAACGAGTAAAACCGATATTTCGACCATCGAAACGGAATCTGCATTTATTGCAACATCCGTACGAATTTCAAGTGGGCGTTCACTTTGCAAGGTCATAGAAAGATTTCCATAACAACTAATGCGATCCGTACGAACATTAAAATTTCCTTGACCCGTTCTTTTGAAAAACACAAGGCTTGTGAAATCATTCATCGATGGAATCGCTTGTCCAAAATATAGAGACCTATCACTATATTGTTCTTCGAAAGAACAATCAGGACCATCATCTTGAGTTACCATCGCTTGTTTATCTCTCTTGGGAGCAATCCCCTCACCTGCAGCACCTACCGCCTGTTGTAAAGACCTTCGGGTTCGACAACTTTGGGAAAATGGCGGTCCACGTTTGCGGTGTTCGTGTTGTGATGACATCGGTGTGTCACTCGCAGAGCGACCAGGAGTAATATTCCAACCTATACGCAATCTCAATCCATGGTTGGATGAGGAAGAAGGGCGGTCTAACGAAGACAAACCGACTTGACCTGGAACAACGGAAGGACACCCAGTACACTCTGATACCATTGGCGAAGACACCCGAGGATCCTTAACAACCCTTTCACAACGCCGAAGACGTTTGCGACGCTTCCACGGAACATGCAAGGATGTATCCGCAGGTGAAGAGAAGGTCTGAACGGTGGATAGATTACTGTTGGCTGAATCGTCATGTGGACCTTGGTCCTCTGCCATATTAATTGGCACGTACGTACGTATTTGTACATGGGCACATCATGGCAGATAGGAGGAATAAGATGCATACAGCAAAACGGAACCAAAAGAATACACCTCAAAACATCCATGTATAGATATATGAAGAAGAGTAATATAGTGTCAAGTAGAAAAGAAAAAAAAAAGAAAAACAAAGAAGACGTAGTGCAATACAAAGAACGCAGCCAAAATGCGAAGCACAGACGATAAAAAAAAAAAAGGAATCAGTTCGATTTTTTTTTATAGCTGGTCTATCGAGGTTAATCAATGTTAATTCACATCGGAATTTATTTGTTCGTGCAAATATAGATGTATAGGTCCACTTTCATGTTTTTGCAAACGTTTAATCGGGATCGGAACTTCTTTGAACTCCTATTGAGGTTAATTAACACGCCTCCTATTTTGTTCGTATGCCTGATTTGTTTCTTATGTTCGATTTATGATCCTATACGCCCCCTAGGCTTTTCAGGGCCCCATGCGATAGGAGGCAGCCACAAGCACTTCCTCGTGCGGCAAGGTAAGTTTGCACTTAACATAGACTGGCACTGCCCTCAACCATGTGTCGAGGTCTTCGCCCCTCTTATCCCCTGTAAAGGGTTTAGGAACGGTGATGGCCGTCTTTGGAACCCACTGACTTTGTCCCGGTACCTGCACCATTCCGGACTGTGGACCCTGTGGTGCAGGTTGCTGCACTATCTGTTGGGGCTGTGAACCTTGCGGCTGTGCAGGCTGCGAGACAGCAGGCTGCCTGCTTACGGCAACCTGAGACGGAGGTTGGGAGAACACTGTCTGTACAGGAACCTGCAAATTAGGACCTGCTGAGAACCCGCCTGTTAAAGGCATACCCAGGGAGACAGGCTGAACCGATGCTGGAGCGGTATATGGGGATACCCCAGTCATCGATGGGACAAAAGGAGGAGGATGTACAACGGGCCAGACACCAGGCCCGGACAGTGATGGTGCCGCCTGCGCGCGCCCGGTCAACACGGCCAGACTCTGCTGGATGTCTTGTAAGATCGTCGTTTGTTGATCTTGCATCTCTACTACTCCTAGCAAGACCGACCTCAGGGTCCTCACTTCATCATCCAACTCCGCTGGGTCCATCTCCTCTAACTCGCTAATGTTCGCTTGTCGCCGTTGCAACCTGGCTCTTCTTCTAATCATTCTTTCTTTTTCTGCCTTAATCTCTCCTAAAGTTTGTTGTAGTTGTGCCTCGCGATCAGCAGCTCGCTGTATGGCGACCTCCTCGGGAGTCATCACTAACGACTGGCTTGCCATTAAGCCAGTTGACTAACTCTCGGTCTGCGCGACTGTTGACCC
Source organism: Chara braunii (assembly GCA_003427395.1). Taxonomy (NCBI): domain Eukaryota; kingdom Viridiplantae; phylum Streptophyta; class Charophyceae; order Charales; family Characeae; genus Chara; species Chara braunii. Next base: position 1,355,424 of record BFEA01000163.1, on the reverse strand, counting down.
TACAGATCCTGAACTGCTAGCCAGGGAACTCTGCTGCGCAGAACTGGCCATCGTTGCTGAAGTTGCGGCTTCGCTTGCGAACGCCCTGCTGGCCTCTGCCGCCCTAGCTCTCCTCTGCTGCCGCTGCCTCTCCCTAAGCTGGCGGAACAAAAATTTGTCACCCTCTGGTCCTAAGGCCAAGTGGGCTATCGGGCGTCTAGCCGTTCGCAACATCTGGTCGTCTTCACTAGTGGTATCCCTATCGCTCATAAGCTACAAAACTGCACACAATCTGCACTAAGACACTCTTTGATGCTTACCGCAGCGTAGTGCACAAACCGACTTGGTGGCTGCGTCAGAGAGTATATACATTTGGGTCCAACAAGTAAGTTCAGGTTCCTACAAACGAGACTACTTCGACTTTGACTAGTTCGCAAACAGAAGCACAATGAACAAAGAACAGTTCTAAACTATTTTGTCTGTCAGATGTCAATGGTTGTACATCTAACTAATCAAAGATAAAAATAAAATCGCTTGTTGGGTTTGTTTGCAGAATGGAATCTTGCCCAAACTTATCACCTGGAATCTACCCCTTCCTTAGTTCTTTCTGAATGTCTCTTGTCACCAAAGTCCCTGAGCAATTCGGACAGTGTGCATGTCTAAAGGTGTGCACACGGCCCGCCCCTGTGCCCCGCTGAGCTGGCCAGCCCTGCACAGTTTTTATCCTTGCGTGCAGCGAGCCTTACACCAACCGATTGGCTGATCAGGAGGCGTTTATATGGACGGCCCCCGAAGTCCTTAGGAATTCTTTAACGTCGCAGACATAGGGCTGGCCTGCCCTTCAGAACCCTTCTACAGCGTAGCGAGCAGACAAAGGACAAAGAAACAAAGCATGTGTGCTCTACTCCCGGTGGGTTGGCATGGTGACCGTGACCCAGTGCTTCATCCAGGGCCCTTTAGATAACACCGCCCTCTCCTTCCGGATGCTCCACGTGAAGATTGACGACTCTCAAGGTTGAGCGCACACGACTCCTCACATGAGAGGACTCTCAAGACAGAACACACATCCTCACGGTAAAAAGTGTCGAAGAGGGTAGATAAGGTAAGGTGCAACGTACCTCAAAATAGCTGCCCCCAACCACATATATTCTCACCAGATGACCCGACGTTGATTGTGATGACCAATTGTCGCTTCGACACAACTAGCATTGCACAACCGTTCCACCTCAGCATCAATCACACATCGGATAGTTCTCATCACACTGCGAACACCCAATAATCACCACATAGCCTTCCTGGTGATACCCCTCACCTCCTGGGTCGCCACTCTTGTCTCCGCCCTCCTCACTACACACGCCGCTCACTGCACACACCGCGTGCATGTACCGTATTAGGCAGAAGACAAGCGCCAGATTAGCGCACCGAACCACAACTCCGATACCAAATTGCAAGGAAGATGAGCAATAGCAAACTTCAGCAATCAAGCAACATCATACACATGAGACCAGATAGTCGTGACCTTGAACCAAAAGCGGAATTGCATCACGAGTTTCTCCAAATAAGAGCACACCAAAAGCTCATAATTGACAATGCTGAAACATACCAGATGGAACAGTAAAACAATGCACAGGGTGATTCTGCTGCGCCCGCGCCGTCCGGTTAGCGCTATGCTGCCGCTGCGCTAAGCTCGCACCCCTGGAACCTGTAGAGACGACCCGACTGAGGTTCCACTATAGTCGTATCATGCGAGCAAGCGCCGTCTCGAGCCTCGGGCGCGCGCCTCGCCCGCGCGCGCTTTAAAGATAGGGCCACGTGTGCGCGCGCCTAGGGTCTTCTCAAGACTTTGCGGAAGAGCGCAAGATAAAAACAAGGAGGAAGGAACCATTTTTGTCTTCGACATCAGTAGCCATGGGAGCTTAAATGCAGAAGCAGGTCATGAATTTGAAGGAAGGTGTGAGAAGAAGGCTATGAGGAAGGGGCTTTTCTATCGTCTACACCAGCAACCATGGAGGCTTAAACGCAGTGAGATTAGTCACTAACTCTGATCGTCTTCTCCTTCTGCTACTCCCTTTCCTCTACTCTTCGCCCTCAGCTGTGCCCATCGACACGATGACTCCCATCTCGGTCCCATCCGCACAGTCTCTCGACCTTCGACCCCCACGCCATCCTCACTCATATCCCCACCTCCATTCCGTCCCCACTGGATCTCATTCCGACCCCGACCTGTCCCCACTCGACCCTACTCAGATTTCATTCCCCCCTCACTCAAATCTCTACCCTGTTACGATCCCACCCGATACCAATTCGCTTCCCACGCTGACCTAACTTAACCCCATCTCGATCTCCCCCCCCAAGCTTCAATTGAACCAGGCATCCAGACCCTGTCCGACTTCTCTTCACCCGATCCCACTCTGGTCCTACCACACCAAGCAGCTATCTTGAGGCCCGTCTGGCACCCTCTTCACCCACATCCTCGCCCCGACCTCAACCGGTCTCATCCCCACCCTGCTCCAACCCCACTCGATCCCACTCCAACTCCACCCCGATCTCAGTCCACTGCCCACGTCGATCGAGTCTGTCCTTACCCCATCCTCCTCTGGACCCGATCCGGCTTCAGCACACCCTACTCGATCCCACTCCGACCTTACCCCGATCCCAATTCGCCTCCTACGATCCCGACCCCCTCCTTTCCTGCTCCGATCGTACCAAGCATCCCGATTCTTCTTCAGCTTCAGGCCGCGAAATTCCACCCTGGTCCCAGTTCACCAATCTTCGGTCTTTAGACTTGACTCACACCTTCATCATCCATACCCTCACCGTCTCCGCAAGCAATCACACCCATACCCATTTCCGACCACACCCGACCCCATCCCGACCCAACTTCGATCCTACTCCACCACCCACATCGACCCTCCTCAACTCCATCCCTTTCCCCTCCGGCCCCGCACCGATCCCATCTCACCTCTTATTCCTGTTCCAATCACGTCTACTCGACCCCATCCCAATCCCAACCTTTTTTTTTTTTTTTTTTTTTAAATAACCTCTCGGTTCTGGCTCCTGCCATTCTGGGGAGCGACAGTCCGGTTCCTATTCCCCCGGCAAGTCGACATCCCAATCCCAACCTACCAACCATCCCTCCCAACTCTTGGCGGGCACCCTCTCCACCCACACCATCGCTTCGTCCCCAATCATCGCCGCTCTTTTCCCGTGCTGACCTCACCAGATCCCTTTCCGCAATCACCCCGATCTCATTTCGCCTCCCACGCCAACCGATTTTAACTTCATCCTAACCCCTCCCGTCCCTATTCAAACCTCACCAATCCCAGCCTGCTCTCCTCCCGATCTCATCCCGAGCCCATCTGTCCCCTCCCTGAGCCTAGCTTCTTTCTTTCTCGACGCCGACCCACCCCCATCCTGACCCCCGCAGCCGATCCTCGCCTCGACCCCGCTCGAACATCGAATCCCCATCTTCCGGATCTGAGGCTAGCCCCGGGCGGAACCCACGACATCCCCAGCACCGAGCGAGTCCCTCAATCAGCCAATCTCCACTCCGCCCCCCTCCCCAGTTTCGCCTTCAACCCGCGTCAGCGTCCATCCCTGCCATCGATTTGGTCACCCTGCCATCCTGCCCCCATCCAACGCTCGACCTCATCCCATCCCTTTCCCTTCCGGATACCAACTTGATCCCATCCTGATCTCAGCCCTGGCCCAACAAGTCCCCATCCTGACCCCAGCCTACCCCCTTACTTGTCCCCATCCTACCCTGTACCCTTCCCGATCCTACCCCGATCTCCTCCCGATCTCATACCGATCCCAGCGGTCCCCTCCGTGAGCCTAGCCTGTTCCCATCTCGACAACATACCACTCCCACCCCGACCCCTCCAGCTGAACCTGGTCCCGACTCGTCCCAGACTTCAAAACATCATCATCGTGTTCGGGGTCTACCCCTAGATTGAGCCCGTTACACTCCCAGCCCCGAAAGCGTGTTTCAATCCCCCTCCCCCCACTCCGTCCCCCTCCCCGGTTCGTCTCCAGCCTGAGCCCAAGTCTATCGCTGCCCCCGTTACTGTCACCCTTCCATCCCGTTCTCATCCCTTACCCGATCCCATCTGCCGGATCACACCCCGCCCCCCTCCCTCACCACACCCTAACGCTTCCCCTTCCGACTAAAAACACATCTACCCGATCCCATCCAGCTCCCTCTGTGAAACCACCCGGATGCTCGGCCTGCCACCTAAATTTGACTTCCCCCACCTCTCTTTTTCTCTTAACTCTGTCATCCCACCCACCTACCCCCCCCCACCCATCCACCTAGACACTCACACAATAATCTTGTGCGTGTACGAAGAACTGTTCGACAGAACAATGGAGGGAATGGGAATGGAAACACAAAATTGGCTCGCGGAACAGACCAGAATGACATTGGTTAAAACCACCAAGTGTATCGACCACGGAAGGAATAAAAAGGAAGAAATGGTGGTCTATGAATGTCCGAAGGAACTGACGGCCAAACAAAAGGAACTCCACAAGAAACATGCAGTGCTTTTCACTTTCTCCAAAAAAAAGCAGGAATTAGACAGACAAGCCAAACTGAAATGGATTTGGGAGAAGCTGAAATCGCTGGAATCAATTCAGGGGCAGGAACCCAAAGTATCGTTACACCCGAGGTCAAGGAATGTCATCATGGTCTTGTGCATGGAGGAAACACTGGCTGCGTTCCTTACAAACAAATGCTTCACCTGCAATTCGTCAGTCGTCACGGTTCACCCATGGAAACAAGCGGTAAATAACCAGCAGACACCCTTCAGGTACAGACAATAATTAATCAAAAGCATTTCTGGATCCAGTTCGACAATGTACCTGAGGGGATGCACGGCAGTATAAAAGAGAGGGTCAGAATGGAATATGGTCATTTTAAGGAAATGCAATGGATTGTTTCGACCCCGGATTTCCTAACCCTGCAGCACAATCAGATGACAGTAGTATTTGAAACGGGAGACAATTTGGTTCCATTTACCCCGGACGAGTGGTTTTTCTCGCATGAGAACAAAATCATCAGGATAACGGTATCCAACAAAACCAACCCACTTTGTTTTAAGTGCAGACAGAGAGGGCATCTGAGGACACATCTCAATTGCGCGAAGACAAGGGAAAGCACGAAACCCAAACCCCTCAAAACGGCGAACCTCCTGGAGGTAGCAAACAAAAAGGGGTATTGGTACATCACGGATGCTCAGTATGCGGGCTGGGTGTTCAACGACAATCTGGACACACCGGACTGGGTATGGACCATCAATGGTGACCCGACACCCAGACCGGACGTTTATCCGCCATTTGACAGCAGGTGGCAAACACTCAAAGTGGAAAGAAAACCACCCAAATGCTTCACCAAGGAGCCAGTGATTCATATGGATACACTGAAGCAAGAAATCTGGGAGAGAGACCTACGAGCAGACTTGCAGACAGTGCAAGAAACAACGGAAAGAAAGTGGGTAGACGCAATCAAGCGGTACTAGGATGAGGAAAAGACAAGGGGGGAACAAACCAATCAGAGAACGTATTCTAGAAGAGCGTAGAAGGGCCGGGGAAAATCCAACCATGGGCAAGGGATGGAAGCAGAAGGGTCAGATGAGAGCATGGAGGAAGGCGCAAGAGACACAGCGATGAAGGAGCGGGAGGGGGAAGCAAATCCAGCGGTGGGAGGTAAGAGGAAACACAGTGAAGGTCAAAAAGAAAGGGAAGACATAGAGGAGGAACAAGAAGATCCAGAGTCAGAAGGTTATCCATGGTCGGGAAAGCAGGAAAAAGATCTGCTGGAGTACATACAGATCTATGAAAAATTAAAGCAAGACAAGTATGAGCTTCAGATGATACTACACAGGGAAGAGCAGAAAAGCAAACTGAAAGCAGACACCCCCAACCCATCACAACTGATCTCGCTATCTGAGAACCCTTTCGCCCCATTGGAAAGGGAAGAAGAGTTGGCCACCTTATTTGCAGAAAAATATGCCGCAACGAAGGAAGATCAGGAAATGCAAATCGACGAGAGTAGCTTGCGCACACAGAGGGAGAAGACTCAAAGCAAGGGAAAACAGCTGCCGAGTTACAGACCATCTCGCTTTTTGATAGACCAAGTGAAACAAAAAGGGCAAGAGGATCAGAGTAAGGAAATGCCAACCGCCACGCAACTTGGCATTCAGGTTGAAGCCTTGTATGCTCAGAATGGAGGACTAGCTGACCTGAACAGGGAAATGTTTCGTCGCACAGTAACGGTCCAGGATTTGTAGCACAAAGCACACGAAGAGTTCTGGGAAAGAGCCAAAAAGGAAGCAAGCACATTATTGCCATCACGAGCGGTAATTCCAGTTCAAAAGAACCCGGTAACAGAAGAATGGAATGTAGCAGTACACGAATACCTCTCAGTACTCAAATGGCAATGGGAACAAAAGAAGGAGGATGTGATGAAAAAGATCAGCAAGGATAAGCAACCAAACTTCATGGGGCTGGCGGGCAAAATACGAAAGGTGGGGGAAACAAAACAATTGGAAACAGCTGGAAGTTCAAGGGGAAAAGATCAAGAACAGCATGACACAAGACCAGTGATAGTCTGGTTGGATCAAGAGACAAAACTCTCTGAAGGCTTGCAGTGGAGACCATGGTGGTGGATGGCAGCCGTACCAGTTACAGCCCTAGGAGGTGAAACAACCATGACACAGAATGCGGCAGCTTTGGCAACACTAGTCGAATCAGGGGCATTGGAACAGGATGAGGACGGGTTAACATCCCGCCTCACCCCACTAGAGGAGGAGTCATGGAGTAACTCTGAGATATAAAAGGAAAGCACAAAACTCAAAGAAGGAGCCCTCCCGATAAACCATGAAAGCACCAAGGGGGGACCGGGAAATCCAATCCTGGAATGTGAGGGGGTTAGAAACAATATTGACAAACCCGCAAAAGTGGCACTGCCTGATGAACACAACAGGATGGAACACCCCCAATCCCCCTGACTTAGTTTGCCTTCAGGGAAACACATCTAACCAACATACCCGCACACAGAGTAGTAGAAAAAGAGATCATTGGGAGATTAAAAAATTGTTCCGCAGTCCTATCGGCTCTCAGCCCACAATCAGCATCAGCAAGTGTCATCACATTAGTACACAACCACGCGTTAGCTTCACAACATCTGCAAATCAACTCTTCGACAACGGATTCAGTAGGGGGTAGATGGACCAAACTAGAGGTAACGCACAAGGGAGAAGACATTTCTTTAATAAACCTATATGCACCTAACTCCTCGACAGAGAGAACAATATTTTTTGAGGAGGTAGGAAGCCTAATCCAAACACATAACCACACGATTCTAGTAGGGAACTGGAATACGACCCCGAACTCTCAGCAGGACATAATTTCATGGGCAGAACATACCTCGCAGGATCCAGCAGAGGTGGGACTAGCTCAGTTAGTGGAGGAAAACACTCTTTAAGGACCCTTATAGGACTCTTAACCCAGAGAAAAAAAATTATACATGTATCAGGAAAACGATTCAGGGCAGAACTTCTTTCTCTAGGATAAACTTCTTCCTCATATTAGAATCATTAGAAGGGGCAGTTGTAAACAACTCAATAGGCAGAATTCCCCATTACGATGGATTCGACCATAACCCGATTAGATTACATCTAGCCCTACCCCTGGACAATTCTCCTGGGAAAAGTTTTTTCAAATTAAACACCTCACTTCTCAACTTAGATTCATTCAAACAATAATTCAAAACCAGGTGGGAAGAAATGAAGGGGAAACTTGAAGAAGGGGAATTAGTAAGAGACCTCCTACAAACCATCCGGGAAATAAGTCATTGGGCGAGTCTCTTCTCAAGAAGGGAAGCCAGCAGAAGGAAGGCAAGACAGCAAAGCCTTGAGGCAATGGTTGATATTGCAAAATTTAATCTAATAGCTAACCCTGGAGCAAGTTTGTATGAACATCTCCTCGAAGAAGCACGAGCAGAACTTAGTCAATGGGCGGAATGGAGAAGGCAGGACTTGGCCATAAGAGCTAGAGTAAAGGATTGGGAAAGCAACCAGAACATGACAAAATTCTTCTTCCAAAAGATTAAAGCAGGTCATAGGAAGAACAAAATACATGCCTTAAGGGATTCCCTAGACAACATACAAACGTCGCAAGAAGGTCTCCTCAAAGTAGCTTTAGACTTTTATCAGAACCTCTACGCGTCCAAAACATTCCTTGAAAATTCTGGCAACGTGCGAAAAGCAAGGGAGAAATTCTTAAAATTCTTAGACAAAAGTCTCAACCAGAAAGCGATAGAATTCCTAGAAAAAGATATTACTAAGGTAGAGTTATTGGAAGCCCTCAAGAGTATGCAGCCTAATAAAACTCCAGGTAGGGATGGGCTCCCGAAGGAGTTCTGACAAGCAAACTGGCACCAGGTAGGGGAAATCGTGACGACTTTCTTCAAAGAAGCCTTCGCTAAAGGCTCTATAGGAGAGGACTGCAGCACAGGCGTAGTCAATCTGCTATATAAGAAGGGAGACCGCACAGAGATAGGGAACTACAGACCCATAACTCTCTTACCGGTAGTTTACAGACAAATGTTTTCACATAAACCCAACGGGTTTCATTCCAGGAAGATATATTTTCATTCCAGGAAGATATATACTTGATAATGTAGTTACCCTAAACGAAGCAACTAAACTCATAAGGGATAAAAAAATACAAGCAACCATACTATTATTCGACTTCGAAAAAGCTTACGATCAGGTAAATTGGGACTTCCTTCAGCAAAGTATGGAAAAAATGGGAGTAGGGCCAAACTTTAGAAGATGGATGCCAGGGAGATGGTACAGGTTAACAGACATCTCTCAAAGAAATACAAAATGACCAGATCCATCAGGCAGGGAGATCCACTCGCAACACCAATTTTCTTGTTCGTAATGAAAGCAATAACAACCTTTCTTCGCAAGGACCCTTCACTAGAAAGACTAGTCATCCAACAAGATGAAAGAACTCTCCCCATACCCACAGCTATTCTCTTCGCAGACGATCTAACAGTGTTGATCATAGCTTCTGACTCTTCATTCCAAGCTCTCACAAAAGCAATGCAAGCCTTCCAACTCGCAGCCGAAATGAAAATCAACTGAAACAAAACAGTGGGATGGTGGTTAGCCTCCTCACACCCTTCCCAAGAAACCCAAGTCACCCAGGGATTACAATAGATGGATGCACAACAACCGATACGTTTTCTGGGCATTCAAATCTTGGTCGAAGGAACCAGCAGCACATCAAGAACCAGTTTTCTACTCAAAATGACAAATCAACCAATGTCTCTCTTATGGGTAGAGTACTGGTAATTAACACTTCAATCCTGTCTACAGGATGGTACGTAGCGTCTCTCTGGAACCCGCCAACAAGTTTTTTCGCAACCCTCAAAAGGAAATTAGGTTCTTGCCTCTGGACTGGGAAAGTAGAAAAAGAGCATTACATCTCCAAAGTGGCATGGAAGTACATCACCAGACCCAAACTTCAAGGGCGGTTAGGTCTTTTGAACCCGACGGTACAATTTCAAGCATTACAACACAAGTGGATAATAAAACTCCTTTTTAACAAGGAACTACTGTGGCACGAAATGGCCCTCCTGCAGATCCGCAACCTCGTACCTTTCAAGGTCGACCCCACCATAAAAGGATACCATTGGATTCTCAATCCCACAGGGAATCCAAGAAGAACGGAAAGGGGGAGAACGACGAGGGAAAAGGACCCGCCAAGTGACCACTGGGTCACACTAATAAAGCAATGGAGGAATTGTTTTCCGCAAAAGATAAGATCTCCAAGAATAAGAGAGGAAGTTCTGAGGCAACCGCTATTCGGGAATCCCTCGTTGAAGGACCACAACGGCAAACCTTGGTCCTTAAACGCGAGAGGCAGGCATTGGAGAAAATGGATGAGCAGGGGAGTATGGAAAATAGAACATTTATGGATCTCATAAGAAAACAGATGGGCCACCGCTCTAGACCTCAGAACCAAACTCAAAGGGGTTCACAACCTAAAGGAACAGCTAGACAAACTCCTAGAAAGTGTCCCTCTGAAATGGGCACTCCTGATGAAGAATAAATCCAAGTGGTCAGTGGGGGATTGGGCCACAAGAAGAGGGACAGACCCCCCAACCGTTGCCTACAAGCTGACCTAGGTGTCGGACTCAGAAGAAGGGAAGGCGGAGTTCGCCGTTTATAAGCTGGAGGATGGGCACAAATCTTGGGTAAAACCAGGGGAGATAGTAGAACCAAGGTCAACACAAAATTTCAATACCCTCAAAAGAGTACGAGCATGCACACCCAAGGACCGTCAAAAACAGAACCCATCCATCCAGCCAGAGCCCAACAGAGTTAGGCTATTCAGGCCGGACCTAGACATTAAAGACCTAGAGATGGATCGGCGGAATGGGGCCGGACGGTCCCCAGTAATTCAGGGAGAGCCAAAAAGCTTACCCCAATTTATGACTATGAAGTTAAAGTGGGTTACACACTAGGCAATCGTACAAAGGACCCTCTCCAGTAATCTCAGAAAGATGGAAAAAGAATCTAAGCGAAAGCGCAGACTGGGCAAATAAAATCCCTTGGAGCCAGTACACAAACATAAGACCGGTAAGAATCAGAAGTCTGCAGTGGCTTATACTCTACTGGGCAGTACCAGTCAACCAATGGCTGGCCAAAAGGATGAAACACGAAGACCCCCAGCGGCAAATCGCTCAGTGCAAGGTGTGCAATGACCGCGTCGAGGAATCTCAGATCCACTGTCTTATATCGTGCCACCAAGCACAAGAAACATGGAGTAGAACGGGGAGGCTCTGGGCTAAATTAACGGGTCACGACTTTCCCAGCAGCCCGCTCTACCTCCTAGTGGGCAGAACAGAAAATGAGGACTTAGATGGAGAAACAGCGAGGGTGGCCAACCTATGGAGGAGAGCAGCGCTTTGGGTAATTTGGAAGGCAAGGTGTAAAAGTACCTTCGAAGGTCAACTACCAAATATAGAAGAGAGATGGACAGAAATAAAATTAATATTACAAACGGAAATAAGAGCCCGCTGGTCCAGAGAGAAAAAAGAACAGCAGAGGTTAATACAACCAGACAAAAGAGAGTCGAGTCATAAAAGATTCGAAAAAAATTGGCTTTTAGGGGACAGAATTGCAAAAATAGAAGGAGGTAGCTTACACTTTGAGAATTGGGACTAAGGGTAAGCGAATTCTTCCCAGCACACACTCACCCATCGAATCCCCTAACTCGCCAGAAGACTTGCATCACTTAAACAGCAAAGCGTAAGGCGTTGTCAATTAAAATCACTGACCAGCAGAATGCCTGCGTCGCCAGCCCCTCCCTTTTATGAGGCACAGACGGTTTTACGTAACACAGAGCCCACCTTGGAACAGAATAAACGCCCCCACACCTCTCCCACACGGATCCAACACCCCCCCACTGCCTCCAGCTGTAAGAAGGCGACAGAATACTGGAAGAGAGCCTCGACTCTTCGGAATGTGCTCTTCCCATCCCCCTCCCACGAACAACTCATCCAGCCTCTTCTCACGACTAACACTCCTGTTTAAGACCCCCAAGGCAGAAACGATCTGATTCAGTCTCTTCAGGAAGGTGACACCATGGGTCATATGGAAAGAGAGATGCAGCAGAACATCTGAAGGGCGGTTCACATCACGAGGAAATTTTTGGGTGGAACCCAAGCAACGGTACAGGCCGAGATTCACTGAAGACGGCGGAAAACCAAGCTAAAATGGCCAGGGGATGAGGAGTAGCGTCAGAAGAGGAGAAGGAGTGTTGACAAAAATCGGGCGATAATATGAAAACTGTATCGGCAGGAAAGAGAGGCTCAACTCTAAATTAGTAAGGAGTTACCAACAATGGACAACTACGGGAGGACTATTTACGTCGCTGAAGCGAACGGAGGTGGACAATATGGCAAGAGTTCAGGGGTAAAGTTTAAAGCGACAACCAAAAGGGAAAGGGCTTCCTCTTCCAGAAGAAAGGAAGCCAGATTGGGCCTTCAACTACTCAGCATTACAGCTGTCTCTTATACACATCTAGATGTGTATAAGAGACAGACAATGGACAACTACGGGAGGACTATTTACGTCGCTGAAGCGAACGGAGGTGGACAATATGGCAAGAGTTCAGGGGTAAAGTTTAAAGCGACAACCAAAAGGGAAAGGGCTTCCTCTTCCAGAAGAAAGGAAGCCAGATTGGGCCTTCAACTACTCAGCATTACAGCGGAGGGTTTAGGGTTTAGGGTTTAAACAGAAGCAAGATATACAGAGGTCAGAATACCAGGGATTTCACGAGGCTTAGAGAAAGGCGCAGAGTTTTTTTAATTAGAATTGAGGGCAGGGGTAGCTTCTGGGGCCAAAAAAAAAAAATTAAAAAAAAAATGGTACAGGCAGAGATCTTTTGCAGATGGCGAAAGATTAAATTATCTTGGTCGGAGGACGAAAAGCAGCTAAGGAAGGCTAGACGGAGCTTCAGCAGGGCGTGGTTGATAGATGGGAAAGTTGCTGAGTTGCGGGACGATCGCATCTGTTGGAAGGACTGGCACAACTCTAGCTCAGGAAGAAACGCTGGGCAGCAGAGTGCAGCGCACAGACAAAGCACCTCCGGATCAGAACTCTAAAGAGAAAGCTTCGGACTCATACCACCACATTAGGGGAGATACAGTCGGGGTCTGGAGTTACGCCAATGGAAGGCGAGAGTGCGGGAGGGGAAATTTTAAAAATAATTCTTCCAAGTGAGGGGCAGGGTTTAGGGTTTAGGGTTTAGTAGACCTCAAAAGAAGGGAGAAGGCTTAATGGTTTAGGGGATACAGCGACTTATGGGCAGGGCCGATGAGGGGGAGAGCACAGGCATATAGAAACAATGGGGAGCTCTTTCTAGATGACACAGCACTATCTGGCAGAGCTGGTGTTTTTTCAGGTCTGAGAGGAAAGAGGGAGTCACGGCAAGATGACAGTCAATCCTTCACCATTGGTGGAGCAATCAATGCTGTTCAGGGGTCCTCCGGCCAAACGGGAGGAAGCGTGAGTTTCTGCTGTAATGTAATGTTTCTTCTGGCTTGCCGGTGGAATAGGAACCAACTGACGATTAGGTTTGTGGTTAACAGAGCAGGAACAACAACACACGCCTCCCACTAACAATCCGATGGCTTCCATTGGACGACGACACAGACCCCTATCAGATACCTGGGAATTAAAATAACAGAAGGAGGAATGCATCACTCTATGGCAGCAGACCTGATGTCAAAAATTTTGGTAAAACTAGGGGCTTGGTCGGCAGTGTACACGTCGGTATATGGAAGGGCTCTCATACTTAATGCCTCAATATTCTCAATGTTATGGTATGCCGAGTCCATATGGTCCCCACCAAAAGCGTCGACACTTCTATTGAGAAGAAGAGCAGCAGCGTACCTATGGACGGGTAAGGTAAATAGCGACCGTTTTATCTCTAAAGTAGCATGGAAACATGTAACTAGTCCCAAACAGCAAGGGGTTCTGTGGGTGCTAGATCCCGAAATTCAGCTTAAAGCACTGCAGACTAAATGGCTGGCCAAACTAATCACTCATCCGAGGCTTTCGTGGACACCTATGGTGATGGAGAGGATTCGGCAAATGGCTAAATACAAAACACCAGGTAACATGACAGGCCAGTTTTGGGTAATGTGTGGTAATTGGGCGAAGGTTGGTACCAGGGAGGGGTTAAATACGGAACAAGTAGATGTAATACGGAACTCAGAATACTGGGTTCAACTCATTAAACTCTGGAAGGAGATCTTTCCGTCAAGGGTCAGAGAACCAACCACAAGGGAAGAAGTTCTCAGACAGCCTCTATTCTGCAATACAAGTATTAAGGACGGGCCAGGGTAAACCACTGACGGTTTGAGTAAAAGACGCTAAATGGGGTAGGTGGCTAGACCATGGGGTATGGCAGGTCAAGCATCTCTGGGATGAGGGAGAGAAGAGGTGGAAAACAGTCACGGAACTAAGAACACATCTGAAGGGATGTCACCGAGTTCAAGAAAACCTAAGAATAGTTCTAGAAGCCATACCAAAGGATTGGATGCTCCTGCTACAGGCGGGAACGAAGTGGGGATTGGGTGATTGGGTCACATGGGTAGATGAGGTGGAACCTAAGGAGGTCTTCAGAATATRGKGGCTAGAGCYTTCCAGACCAGACTGGYTAATTGCAGATAAATATGACATACCCCAGCCATACATCACCACGTCCCAACTAGACAGCGCAACAAAAACACCGATTTATATCCTCAAGCAGTATGTGAGGAAAGTGAGAGTGGTTGAGGCAGAGACATTCACATTATATAATCCAACTGTACCAATAGCAGAGCTAGAAGTGGATCCAGCGGAATGGACGTGGAACATTAGAAGTGGTCAAAGGGGAATATCTAGAAGAATAAATATTCTACATTACAACACAAAAATAGGGTATAAATTGAGAAGACGTTCCTGCCCTATTACTCCCACGTTGCTAAAGAGATGGGAGAAGAGGGTAAGGGTGGTAAGGGGACAGTTGTCATCCTTCCCTTGGTCAAACTTGGGGGGGATACGGCTGGGGTCAGTAAGGAGTATGTAATTGCTTATAGCCCATGTAGCACTCCCAGTGAATGTTTGGCTCAATCAACGAAGAAATAGAGGGCAGCGAAGTGAGGATCAGGAGTGGTGTAAGGTTTGCCAGGGACGAATTCCGGAAACAATGCAACATTGCCTGATAGAGTGTGAAGAGGCGCAAGGGTTGTGGGAGGTGGCCAAAGACACTTGGAGACATGTAACAGGGAGTGCGTTTCCAAACTCAAGGATTTCCTTACTGCTAGGTACGCGAACTCCCAAGCAATGGCAACCTTTTCAGAAACATATGTTCCAACTAGTAAGACAATATGCCCTATGGACCATTTGGAAGCGTCGATGTCAAATCACGATAGACGGCACAACAATGCATAGACAAGAGGCAAAGGAAATCTTCCTATCACTCATCGAAACACACCTTAAGGCCCTGTGGAAAGCGGTGAAGAACCAGGTACGCCAGCAGCCGGCACAAGAGGAAGAAATATTGAAACGCTTTAGGTTCTCGGGGATGGAGCAGTAGCATCAATCCAAGGAGCACATTTGATCTTCAAATGGAGAGGGGAAGGGTGCTAATCATGGAACTACAGGGATAAGCGAAAGAGGGAACGGAACTCAAGTACTGAAAGGTAGGGTTTAGGGTTTAAAAGGAAGGGGTTCAGGGTTAAGAGTACAAGGAAGGGTTAAGGGGTTAAGGGTCAGAGTTGGGTGAAAACAGGAAGATTTTTTGGGGGCATAGGAGAGGTATTTCTTAACTGGAAATGGAACTTCAGGGAAGAGCGAAAGGGGGAAAGGAACCCAAGTACTGGAAGGTAGGGTTTAGGGTTTAAAAGGAAGGGGTTCAGGGTTAGGAGTAGAAGGAAGGGCTTAGGGGTTAAGGGTCATAGTTGGGTGAAAACGGGGAGAGATTTTGGGGCATAGGAGAGGTAATTTCGATCTGGAAGTTTGGTAACAGATAGATCAGGACAGCATTAAGACCAAGGGCCTTGGGATTATGGCCAAGGCAAAGGCTGTTGGAGAGTTATAGAGGTTTCAAAAGGCGCATAAGTGTTCCAGAATGCTCTTGCATAATCATAGCTATCCGACAGCTTTATAGCTGAGAGGAGCAGATCTGGGATCAGACAGATAGGCAGGCAGAGTTAGTACAGGATAGATTAGGCAGGGCTGAGAGGTGGTATATCCTTCCTTAGGGAAGTAATCAATGCCGCCCACTTGGGCCTCTCAGCCATAATGGGGAGGAGCGTGTGTGAGTCTTTTATGTATTCCATATTGACTTGCCGGGGGAATAGGAACCGGACTGTCGCTCCCCAGAATGGTAGGAGCCAGAACGGTGAGGTTCTGTTTAAAAAAAAA
>BFEA01000163.1:1324308-1336357 GCA_003427395.1 Chara braunii | reverse complement strand
ACCTTTGTCTATTATCAGACTACTGTTCGTTGTGTGTGGGAGAAAAATGCATGGCATGTACACACTTGTGTGAGATGGTCTCCAGGACTCATGCACTTTGGGATGTTGACGACATTTGGATACAGACTCGACTTGGGGACTGAGACATTGATGAAAGACTATTTGGGATCGATATCAACGGCATTGGTGTTGACGACATTCTCATCTTCTATCCCTCCTTTCGTCTGATCCCCTCCTCTTCGTCTGTGTATGATCTAGGCCTGGTGCATTCTTCCTGTGTTCAGCGCCAGGCCCCTTCACACCTTGCGATGATGATGATGATGTATGTTTGGTCTGCATTGCCACATTGATTGGTCCGATCACTGGTATTTTAGCCTTCTGCTGCGCTATCATGTACTATGTGAGAGAGGTCAGTTCTTGTTCTGGTCTGCACCATTACGGTATGCGACAGTTTGGTATCGGAGCGGACCTCTCAATCAGAGGATTCGCCCAATCAAAGAGCCAGCTTGCTTGATTGACTGATTGTTTATTAGTTAATCAAGTAGGGCTTCGTCAAATCTCTGCAAATTTTTTCTTTTTTTTCCACAACAGATCTCCTTACTCACGGATGGACTATCCATATATCCTTTTAACATATCTTTCACTTGAGGATGAGTCCAGATGAAACCAATAACCACTTAGGCCGCCTTCAGGCATAGGGCCTCGCTGCACTACTCTTGAAATGCACAAAAGACAAAAATCATGTCGCTGTATCTTTCCATGTTCTAGCGGAAGATTCACTCTCGTTTTGCACCTTTCAAGAGTAGTTCAGCGAGGGCCATAACCTGTCTCTTCATATAAATTTCTGGACTCTTCAAGTCTCCCATAAATCTTTCACTCAAAATCACACTTTCTTCACTTCATTGAACCCTCTTTGGTTCGCACACTTCTTTATTGCCTTTTTGTCATTTTTTTATTTCCACTCACAAAGCCACAATGGTGAGAATGCCAATGGCAACCAGAACGTGCACTCTTCTGCAACCCAGGGAAATCAAAACCCCATACCAAGATGGTTCTCGGGAGAAAATCAAATTATCTCGAGTCTCAAATCCTGACAAGCCTCAAATCATCACAATTCCAGGTCCCAATCAGAGATAAAAGACCTTGTATAATATAATCTATAGTTCATAAAAGACTGATATACACAAAATGATCCCAACCGTTCTCGCAAAGATGAAAGGACGTCGGCGTACGGACAATCGAATCCTACAAGACCTCCACTTGCATTCAACCAAACCTAAAAATCAGCTTAGAGAGTGGATAGTCAAACCCAGAACGTACGCACAAATCCAAACAGTAAGGAGTCTTATCCAAAATCTAGAATATATACAAGACGGAAAGTATGTTTCAAAAACAATTTGGAGACTCAACTTAAACGCAACATAGGCCGATAATTGCCTATTAATCTAACAATGGAGTCTTCCACACCGTCATAGCCCTAGTGTTTATTTATAAATATGTTTCAAAAACAATTTGGAGACAACTTAAACGCAACATAAGCCGATAATTGCCTATTAATCTAACAATGGAGTCTTCCACACCGTCATAGCCCTTTGAGTGTTTATTTATAAATCGTTTAAGACTGCTGACACCATTCTATCGCTTTCTTGCTACGAGACAAATAAAATGGCGATAGTTATTGGGAGGAACCAAACCCTTACCTAAAGCACAACGTTCTCACCCCTCCTTCCCTTATCATCTTACATCTACGAGGGGTATGACCAATCTTTCCGCAACAAGCACATACTATCTTTGACCACTGCTCTCGCCGCCTGTTATTTTTTTGCCCTTTCCAACTTGCAGTTGACGATGCATCCTTATCTTCACACCCCCTTTTTGGATCGGACGCAGTGGGTGGTAGGGCTATACCAACTTCTTCCTGAGCCCTTCGCTCCTTTGTCCCCTTCTTATTTGGAGCGTCAAACGTCCTCTCACAGGTATGAGCTGCAACATTCCTCACTATAGCCTGCACCTTTTTTCTCTCAACACAAGACTCTTTTTTCTTCTCTTTGCTCCATCTATGATTTTGTTTGATGACCTTAGCGTCCTTTTGAAATCCACCTCTCAGGCCGTCAGAGGTGCCTGCTGCAAGGTCATTTGCCCTTTTGCCATGCCCATTCTTCTCATAATCCAACGCCTCCTTTCTTTTCCTCGCTTCCCGCAGAGTATGACAGAGGTGTTGATCGAAATCGCCTTCTACAAATTTTTCTCGTATTTTGTCCCATATAAGCCTTATTTATGTCCCATGAATCAAAATCTCGCTGCTCTGCATCCATAAAGTTCATAAGAAAGATAAAACACTTGTCATATTCAAACAACGCCCAGACCTTGGGGGATGCGCGTTCATACTCGATCCGGAAGTGCCCTACTGACACATAATTGCACCGATCTATCTTCTCCAGATCGTCCTTGGTTAGTTGTTCCTCACCTAGCCAGTATTTATTCCACATGTCATCATAGAACTTCCTCCATGATGACCCCGCTCTTCTAACCAACCCACCGACTTCCTCCTTCAAGCTTATATGGATATACTTTATGACCTCCTTTAGCATTTGCTCTTCACTCCATTCGCAGTGAGACGCTATCTGCCCAAACTTGTCACGGAAGTCAGAAACATGATAGCCTTTGAAGAAGTCAATCTCAGGGAATAAACTCTTTCCTCCTCTTTTACCTGATAATGTAGTTACTTTTCTATTCAAAGGAAAGATAACAACATCCCACAATGGACCAGGAATATAGTTCCGGCGTGGGTCTCACTATCATTCTCAAGACTGATAACTGCTTCCTTAAGTCTTAGCAAGGGAGTAACAATTTGAGAATGCACTTCCACTAAGGACAACTATACACGCTGACTTACTCCCTTGAGGAAGAACCACCTTTTCTAGGAGTGGATCACCCCATTCACCTCTGGTCCCATGCCAGATGTGGGTTTCATGCAAAGTCTATGTCCTCTTTGAAAGGCAATCCATACATACGTCGTCAATCATACATCAAACAAAATACAGAAAAAAAACTTAAATGGCAATAACCAGATATAAACTACCATAAAAACAAATATATATTTATATATTACTTATACTTAAAACATAAGCCTCGCTTCGGGTTAACCAGACGGTTAGCTAAGCAACCACTACTTCTCAAAACTTTTGACAGTTACATCTAGACAACCTGCTAGGTAACTCAACTCACCGCCAACAGATACCATCAATGGGTTTAGGTACAATATTCATCACAATACCTATTACACCATAATTCAGTCTGAGCTCAAGGAAAGATCTTTGCAATCAAACCCCTCACTTCGCACTCATCAGTCAATCCCCTCACCTATGTCGCTCATGTACCAGAAAGCTCCTCAAAAGCAAGGCTCTATCGCCAGGGGAGGGCGACTCAGCTTGGCCGCTTATAATAAACACTTCACACTTAGGCCACAGTCTTAAG
Source organism: Chara braunii (assembly GCA_003427395.1). NCBI lineage: Eukaryota > Viridiplantae > Streptophyta > Charophyceae > Charales > Characeae > Chara > Chara braunii. The sequence continues at coordinate 1,332,880 of BFEA01000163.1, read as the reverse complement.
ACATCTTCAACGATAGTCAAGGTATCAAGCAATCGACCATATATGTCCAAAGAAAGTTTCTCCCTTTGCCTAGTTCTCACTTTCTTATACCCGGATGTCGTTCCACCAGGGACAACGACAGACAACCGTTATCCCCGACAACGACACCACCTGTCGAGCGCATCGGTCCGACACCGCACAAGGCAGCGCGGGACCCTCCCGGCTGCGTCACGCAGGAGTTGGTCTACTTCCTTGTCGCGAATACATATGGAGCTTCCGCAAGCCGCTCCGGCCGAGTGCGCCAACAATACCTCTCGCGAGCCCCTACGACAGGATAGGGCCTACGCGAGGCACGACTTACCTCCACCTTACGGGAGCTGTCACCTCCCTTCGGTGGGCGTATCCCCGCCGAGCTACCAGTCCACAGTACNCGTATCCCCGCCGAGCTACCAGTCCACAGTACGAAAGTTGATCAGTTGCAATCGCAGAGGTGGACCAGCCGAGGGCGTTTCTCGTTCACTGTAGCATAGGGGGTACGTGCGGTAATACGCCTCTATCGGACCTGCACACGAACCGACATCTTGGGGGGATGAGGTCCCAAGCGCGACCCGTCGTCGATCGACTAGGATGCATCCCACACATCACACAAACACCGCTCTAAAGAACATAAAAATAAAACGCACGCACACGCACATATACATATACTGAGCGACACTGGACAAACAACGCGACAACACTCCTAGTCCCTTAGTAGCCATCCCATAACTTTCTGATGTGGAAATCTGATAGGCGTTGCGCGAGACTTTGTATAAAACCGCGCGGACGCAGGGTCTTCTCATATCGACTAGCAATGCAAGCATATGCAAGCAGTCGAAATGATGGCGTACTATGTAGTACCCATACTCATGCGGTCCTCGTTAATTTGAGGGTCGCATTCGACACTCAAGTGTCGTCTGACACGCGCCTTGAGGGATTGATCTCTCAATGCTGGACAACCGCCAAGTGCGGTTGAAAGCCACACCCTGTTCTGCACTCTGCGGAGAGTGGGTGGTACACAGGTTCATACCTGTGGTGGCAATCGTCTCTTATTGCCCTGGAGACCAGCTCCATCATCCAGGGTCTGGAAAGAAGTCAAGGGGTTTGACTTTGACGGCTGCCACAGACTACAAAGTCCAACTATAAAAATTAACAAGCAAAATCACCCAATAAATAAATAAATATCCCAACACTCGTATATCAAATCAGGACTCGAGATAACAACAAAAGAAGGGGAAAACATAAACCCATCAGGTATGCAGATCGTGCGGCACATGGTTGTCATTCTCACTGTCTCCAAAGTATGGCCCATATACCAAGCTCCAAAATACTAACCTACATAAAACACAGGCACACACAATAGCCACATTGGCATACACCAATGTGGTCAACTTTACTGTTCCCTGTAACTCACAGCTTGCCTCACACACTCAAGCCTCAGTCATAGTTCAACTTTTCATAATTTTCATAAATTCTTTATAATGGTCATTAAAAGAAATCCGGTTAAAACCCTCAAAGAAACATATCAAATCTCAGGGCTAAGGCAATCAAGTTGAGGTACAGGTATTAGCAAAGTTGTGTCGTGAGCCGACAAGTCGGCGATCAACCAACCGACTTGTTATCAGTGATAACAGAGGGTGATCCTCGTAAGATCAAACTAAAGTTAGTCGAAACCCTGGATCGAATGTCCAAAGAAGATATGTATCATACGACATGTCAACGTCCAAACTAATCGTCAATGTATGGAGATCAAATCCCCATGACACATTCTTACTCAAGACTCTCCTGATAGTCAAGCCTAGGTCTGTCTCTAAGCCAGTGCCCAAAGAAAGGTAGACCTATGGCAGAATCTTCCCCATACAGGGTGGATCGCCAGAGCCGCCACCTATCAAAATATAATCTATTTCCTCTAAACTAAGAAAATTTCGGCAACGCTTCCCGTAGGAAAAGTGTCTTTCCAGAATTTATATCAGCCCGAATATAAAAACAAAAATGATCTTCAACTTTCCAAAATCAAATTTTGTCTAACACCCTGAATTAGCAAAAATTTGGGCAGCACTCCCTTTAAAAACGGAGACTTTCCAGATTTTCACTAAGCCATATATAAAGATTAGACAAGTTGAACTTTGAAAAGTCAAGTTTTGACTAACTCATTGGTTTTGTAGAAATTTCCGGCAGCACTTCCCGTAGAGAAAGTGACTTACCAAGATTTATACAAGACCAAGTATAATAAATGATCCCAGAAAATGCAAAAATTGACCTAAGTAAAAAAACTTAGCTCAGAAAATGCAGGAATTGAAACTAACTCCTATGACTCTAGCACGTGGCGAGCATCTAAAGCAACTACCTGTCAAACTGAAACTCAGACCAAGTAGTAATCTCACTCAGCCACATGTAGGCCAAACCACAAACGTAAGTACTCTCACCAGCCCCAAGTCACTTTATATAAGATAGTTCATGAAACCCTCAGATGATTTAGCCCTTACACCCAACTTACATATGGCACGATGCTAGACTATTCGGATTAGAAATAATGTCTAGCATGCCTTAGAGTATACAAGAACAGGTTGCACAACTACTTTTCTCTTCTTTGGGCATGTGACTAGGCCACCCTAGTCGCCCTGGACTGTTTAATGTCCAAAATTTACTAACTTTCTAACTTTGTTCTCAAAAGAAATGAAAATATGGGCAGGGGACTCAACCATTCGGCTTGGAAACAATGTTCAGCTTTGTCCAGATTGCTTCCAATTATACTCTGTATTTTCCTTTTTCTTCTTAATGATATGGCTTAGCGTTGGACCATTCGGCTTGGAAACAATGCCCAACTGCGAGTTCACATGCAAATATAAGTAGGATGTTTTCTTTTATACTTAGTTTATATTTATGTGCGTGGTTTTGAGGCTAAACCATTCATCTTAGAAACAATGCTTAGCCCTAGACCAGAAATTCGCGGCCAAACCGCAACAAGAACAGTTGAGCCGCAGTCAAACGCCACAAAGATGACTGAAAAATATAATCAACAAGCAGAATAGGTCCCTCCAGGCGGTCTTCCAAGCCGCAGCGGTAACCCCCTTTCGCAGCTTGACCACTCTTCCGGATCACGCATTGTTTCCCCGACCCAGTTGTCACTACTCAGCCTAAACTACTTCCCCGCAACTTAGTACAAATGCGTTCAAATAGTGCGCCGTCCCTATGCTCTATCCAAGCCGTAAACGAAATGTAGTGAGTCAACAAGTTTAACAAGGGCGAGGCACTCTCAATGTGTGTGTGTAGCAACAGACTCTACAACGTCGCATAAGGCAACACCTAGATCATACGGCAGTTTGCACAACTGTAACAGCAGCAGCATAGCATTCCGTCGTAAGCACAACAACTGCTGTAGCAGGAACGCGACTGAAGCAACTAGCGGAGCGCACAACAACGGGGCAGCAAGAAATACTACACCGGTCGAGTGCCAACTGCAGTGAGTCACCACACCGCACTACAACCTTGCGAAGCTAATGATCACACACTGTGATCCAATAAATGTAGCAACTGTATACTGCAGCTTCTAGCCAAATGCTTCGTACACACTTCAGGAAGCAGAAGTAGACTTCGCCAAAGTTATTCGTTGTGGCAATTGTTAGTTATAGGACTGCCTTGACTGAGTAAACACCATCCTTCCTTCCTTCGAATCTCTCCCTTACCTCCTCAACTCCCCGTTGTCGTTCTCATGCTCATGTCCATCTCTACTACATGCATGATCAATTATCAGGCCCCAAGCACACTCAGACCCTTCGATTTGAACTAAGCTCATCACGGCACCCTGTGACCACTACTGTGCCCGTTCATTCACTTGCGTTCATAGAAAACACTGCACCTCACTTTTGGCTTTCTTCGTGCATTGCAACTCGTCGCAAGTCCACTTTCAGTCACTTCGTGTGGTGTGACCAACAGCACACCGGCTAGCAGCTAGCTTGCCACCTCTACAACTTTACTCCTTACGTCACATCGGCCCATAGCTAGGCCTGTACCCCTGCTGTTGGCCTGTTGCTACGATGGCTGGTGGGGAGAGTGTCATGCCGGTTTGGAGTCACCCCCTTCCGCAGCCCCTACCAGCTGTATCTAGCATCCAACATGGCTGGGTGCCAGCAGTCCAAAGCAAACCAGGCCCGCAAGGAAGAATCCACGAGCTGCCAGTAGACAAGAGCGGGCGTGGACCAAGACAGACAGGCGAGAGCGAGTGCTGGCTTTAACAGAGTAAGCGACCAATGCGCAAAGTGGGAAGGAGTTTTCCGCAAGAACGCGGGTATACGTTGCCTTTCAAGCCATGCGTACAGAGGATCAGAGGCGGCCGCCTTTCCCTTGGTAAGATAAACAAAAAGGAAAAGGGATGAATCTTCCGCTAGAATGCGGAAAGATTCATTTACTGTCAACAAAACGGGGCCGATCACTGTCAGAGTCGACGCCGTTATTACTCCCGTCGATTGCATGCTCCATGCTTCTTCCCCATCACTTCTTCTACTTCCTCTCTCTCCTCTCTCTCTCTCTCTCTCTCCCCCCCCCCCCCCCCCTCTCTCTCTCTCTCTCTCTCTCTCTCTCTGTGCGTGGTGCAGCCGGCCTCACACTGCTGCCAAGGATAGGATGAGCAAAACTAAATGAATCTTCCGCTGGAACATGGCTTGATACATGCTCGCTCCTACTTGCTTACTCGCGCAGCCCCTTCTGCTCGTACCGGCCAACCCACTTCCCAAATGGACAATCCGGCACGACCACCTGATTCGCAGCCACTAAAAACCCCGATTTCGACTCCTCCCTCACTTGATTCCGTCTAGAAACGAGTGAGAAAAGCTCTTCCCCCCCTTTCGTTTTCTCTTCTTCTACAGCTCCGCGCGGCCCTTTTTTCACTAATCTCCTATTCTACTAACTCATCACTAAAACTAACACTACCATCTGATTCGCCCGGGGCCAAAACCATGTCTCCACGCAGTTCCTTCTCCCCTTTTCGTCTATCTAACTAATCTATCACCTAAACTAACTTCGCCATCGAGCTCGCCCACCCCAAAAACGTTGGCAACGATAGTTCATTCGCCCGTTTCCGTCGAGAAACGGGCGCGCAAGCACTTTGAAGCTCTCTCCCCTTCGTCGTGTCCCTTCCTATCGCCTCCGCCATCTCCGACTCCGCCTGTAGGTATCCAGCACCACTTCATGCCTAGGTTCGCCCTGCCCCCGTTGCCTCCGCCCGACCGGTTTCACCGCGGGTACCGGCCTGTGCGCTAAAAGGGATGCCCCATTCACACAGACATCAGGACGAGCGGCCACGGATCCTCCTGTGACAATGGCGGGTGGCTGGCCGCACGCCTACAATGCCCCTTGCTAACCCCGTTGCCTCCGTCCGCTGCCTAGAGGTGGGCCGTTCGTCCCCCCCCCCGAGCGGTACTGAGCAGATACTGCTGATGCTCATAGGGCGAGGGGACCAGAGGGGAGGAACAGTGGCTGGCCCCTCAAAGAAGCTCGATTCTGATGCCACCGGCTGACCCCTAGCTGGTATCGCCCATCTGCTGCTGCAGGTATCGCACCTGCCGGTGGGCTCCTGCATGTTCCCTCATCGGAGGCTTGAGCACGGGTGTGGCTGCAACGGGGTTTCCCCATAATCCGCAGCCCATCACCGTACCGCTACGGCCTCTCCACAACGCCCCGGGCTGCTTAGCCTCTCTGCGCCCCGGCACAAGTCACCATCCTCCGTGTCCCGACGGGGCACGCTCACACACAAACCTCTCACAACAGACGGTGGAGAGCGGACGATGCGCCACATCGGCTGGCCCCGCCACCCAGCCTTTTTGCCTGTGTCGTGGGCCAACCCGAAGGGCGCGCACCTAGGGTCCTCGAGTGCCGTGTCGGCCATCCGTGCCCGGCAATACCATAGACAAGAGTGTCGTCAAATCACCCCCGACGGCGCTCAGTTTCCCAATTTGCCTTTGCCTTTCGACGGGCAGCCCACTGTCTCGTGGAGATCGTTGTTACACCACAGACAATAGCGGAATCTCGTGCGTTGCTTGTAAGCTTGCTCCGAGATACCGTAGTGGGACCATGGGGCTGGAGCTGCTGCGCCGGGCCCGGGGATAGATGTGGTGTTTGTCTTCGGTTTGCCGCGTCCTCCGCCTTTGCCAGGGCGGCCACCATCCCGGGCGGCTACGAGTCTGTCCCCTTCATTGGCTGACACGGCCTCGCTGGTTTGGTCGTTTGGCGTCGCCACCGTGACCACGACCACTTTCGGCCGATGCTGGTCTCTGCTTGGGCCTGTCGCAGACGAACGGTTGAGGTTCTTGGCCTCCTTGTTCGTGATAATAATCTGCGCGGCCTTGTCAAAGAGCTCTGCCGTCGTCGTCAGGGTGTCCTCGACGTGAGTCAAGGCATTGCCCAACGCCGAACACGATCTCGAGATGTAGTGTTTGATGGCCTTGAAGCCCATCTGAATGTCTGGGACGGATGTCAAGCGTTGGTACTCGGCAGCGAGCCTTGTTCGAAGGTCATCAACTTGTCCATGACCTCGATCTCTGGCGGCTCTACTTGGAACCGCTTATGCCACGCTGCCTTTAGATCGTCCCAGTTGATCTTGGTGTGTAACTCGGCAGCGACCACGGCGTACTTGGACAAGAGGTTGTCCAACCATGCTTGACACGCGCCTCCCGACCGGGAGTATAAGTATGCATGGTGCTTGTGCTCGCTGACATGGTGTAGCTGCAACGTGAGTTCAAACTTGCAGAACCACGACGTCGGGTCCGTCTTCGTCGAATCGCAGAAGATCTCCTGACCGTCGGACTTTGGAGTCGTCTCACGTGGTGCCGAACTCGGGTTGGCGGCGACAACACAGATCCGCTGCTCTAGTTGTTGCGCAGCGAATTGCTGTGACTGCACGTCGTCCTTGAGGGCTCCGACGTCGATCTCCAATGCATTGAGGCAGTCGGAGGTGTTGGAGGAGCTGGCGACGGAGGCGGTGACGGGTTGTTGCTCCAGCTGCTGGAGGCGGCTGTTGACTTGGTCCAATGCCCGTTTGTGATTCTGCACCACAGCGTCGAGGTTGTGGATGTCCTCCTATTGTGCAATGCATGTTGCCCGGAGGTCCGTGAGATGGGAGAGGAGGAGAGCGATCTTGCTTTCGCTTTCTTCCATTTTACCATCCTCGGCCTCGGTGCGTCAGTCCGCTGCCATTGCGAGTAATGCTCGCTCCCCGTTGAATATCTTCTCGCGTCGTTGCATTCGTTCTTCATCTACAGCCTTTGCTGCTGCCTCGGCCTGCTGGCGTTGTTGCTCGATTGCCAGCTGACGCGCGTTCTCTGCGTCTTCTTCTTTGTCGCGGCTGCTGCAACGTCTGACCGTTGCTTGACCTCGGCGAGCATGTCCAACAGCCGGGTCTGATAGGCCTCGTCCGTTTCCCCTGCCTTCTGGTCCATGACGGCTGTGTGAGAGCGCGTGAGCATAGACTAGGCCGGAGGACTGCTGACGTGGCACTCCCTGCTGTTGACGTGGCACGGCTGTCTGCTGATGTGTCCTGCTGATGTGTCCTGCTGACGTGGTCTGCTGACGTGGCACGACTGTTTGCTGATGTGTCCTGCTGATGTGGTCTGCTGACGTGGCCTGCTGTCGTGGCAACTTACCAATGCCGCAGTAGGGGTACCCAGACTCAGATGAAGAAGAAGAGTAGACCAGAGGGCAACAACGTAGGTGGGTGGGATAAATCCTAGATAAGGAGCCACTAATCAAGAATGAAAAGTTTGAACTTTGCAAAAGAATTCGAGAAAATAACAGTGAAACGGTTTTCACCTTTTAGCAGTAGGAAATGCAGATCCTAGGGCTCGATCCCTAGTTCTCACCTTACCTGTATTTGTGTTGACCCTGAGTGTTTGAACCCGTGACCTGTGTTTTGACAGTTGTTGTTGTCTGTCATAGGCCTGTGTAGTGGTAGGGGTTCGATCTGTAGGTCTGTCGAGTAGGAGTCACAGCCCTGTAGAGGTCGTAGCTGTAGGGATCCTGAAAGGTCAAGGTCGTAGCTGCCACAGTCCTGAGAGGTCAAGGTCGTAGCTGCTACAGTACTCGAACGAGCACTTCACCTTACAGAGCAGAACAAGTTGAAACACGTACTGGAACGCGCACCTCCCCTTACCAGAGCCCTCAATCAGGTGGTCGTGGCTGCAAACTGCCCGGCCCAGCTGTTACCGACGGGCTTGGATCAGGTACAATTGTGAGAGAGGCAGCCCCGGCTGGGCCGCCGGCTGGGCCGGCCAGGTGCTAGGATAGCCCAGTTACGGGCCACAGCTGGGTGGGAAACACCCCGGGTGAACTAGACCCCCTATATATATTGTCACATCACTACAAACTAAAAGAGCGCACTTTGCGGAACAAAGAATAAAAGCAAAAAACGGGCACGGTAATAACATGCAAAAATAAAAAGAAAAAGAAAAAACAAGGGCAGATTGAAACCATTAAATTTCTCATTCTTCTTTGAACTCCACCTCCACTGTGCCTCTCACGTGCAAGGCTCGCCACGTTGATGAAGTTGAGCGCGAGCTGCCCCCAT
>BFEA01000163.1:1296199-1308567 GCA_003427395.1 Chara braunii | reverse complement strand
AGAGAGAGAGAGAGAGAGAGAGAGAGAGAGAGAGAGAGAGAGAGAGAGAGAGAGAGAGAGTTTTCCATCGATTGGTCAGGCAAGGCACCGGCCAACAGGTAAGTCTCCAGCCAACAGGTAAGTCTCCAACCCCGCGGCTGGCCTCACTTCTTCCACCAATAGGATGATCACAATCGAATGAATCTTCCGCTAGAACATCGAAATATACATTGCTACACGTGTGCGCGTGTGTGTGTGTGTGTGTGTGTGTGTGTGTGTGTGTGAGAGAGAGAGAGAGAGAGAGAGAGAGAGAGAGAGAGAGAGAGAGAGAATGAATCTACCGCTAGAACATGGAAATATACATTGTTTTTTTTTCTTTTCTTTTCTTTTCTTTTCTTTGTGTGTGTGTGCGAAAACATAGCAACTGCCGAGGCATTTTGCAAATTTCAGCAGCGTCCGGTAGGGGTACATTACAAAGATGGGATTCAATTGATGGCTGGGGTGTTTCACAAAATGTCTTGTCATCGTCCTCTGCAGTAGCTGCAGCAGGTCCACTTGTGTAAAAAATATGAAAAGAAAAAAAAAAGCACACGTGTGATGGGAAAGCAGATGGGCTATGTGTTTTTTTTTTGTTTTTTTTTTGACAGAGCTGCAGCGGGAAAACTTAGTGTTATAGCACGGTGTGGGCAGATGGCAGCACGATCTCACAACTTGAATAGCGCATCTTGCACGTACTACGTGGAGGAAAAAGAGGGGATCATCCACCGTTCCAACCACGTGTGAGGGGAAAGCAGATGGGCACGATTCAAAGTTCGAACGGTGGATGATCCCCGCTTTTTCCTCCTCTTGCACGATTCAAGCTGTGAGCTCGTGCTGCTATCTGCCCACACCATGCTATAAGACTATGTTTTCCCACTGCATCTTCTAGCCCCAACTAGCGGGGTTTAGACTTTCTTGCCAAGTATTCTCCGACGTCGCAACAGTGCCGCCCTGTGAGGTTCTGATCAGATGGGGGGTGAGTACTAGGTGGAACTTGCGATGGAGGGTAAGTGGAACTTCGCATAGGCAGTGGATTCTCTAACACTCTCTCTCTCTCTCTCTCTCTCCCCATCTGTATGTGTTGTCATATCCGCTATATACTCGAGAAAAGCATGACTGTGCCAGACTGTTTCGTCGGACTTTCGACGACTCATCAGGAGGTGTGTGTGTGTATGTGTGTGTGTGGTCGTGCATGTGTTTGCGTGTCTGTAAGTGCTAAGTCTCAGGTAGGCGGGGAAGTAAAGTTCAACTGTGTGCCATAGTTTTTCTTGTGTGAGGCCCTGCAACGTATGAATAAAGTAGTTGAGATCGAATCTCGTTGGCATTTGCTATCCGATATGGAAAATTCGATCATGCATCTGAAATAGTGTCATTATGCAGGCAGTGCCGAAGCGTCTTGGAGCATTCCCTGATACTGCAGAAGCTGTGCTTGACCCTACCGGGCTTGCATGGCTCCTCTATCTTAGGCCTGGGATCACCAGGCCCATCCCATTTCACCGCCATAGCTGTGTGTGTTACGACAAGAAGAGTGGAAAAGTGTAGCTTGTCTCTAGAGCGATGGTCACTCTCCCATTAAAGCTAGTTTATTACTTCTCCTTGGTGTTCATTAAGTGATTAGGCACGCCAACTGACCTCAGAGGCGTGCAGAGAGCTACCGTCTTCCTTGATAGAGCGTACGGTCATTGTAGATGCATTTAATGCAACTTTCGGTCTACATACAGCCATGACAACCGTATGTTCTATTCGGGTGAAGACGGTAGGCAATCTGCTCAGCAAAGTGGTGGCACGACAAATCAATACCTGTTTGGAAATGCCAGTCTAGGCATTGGATTTTCCATTCCTGTTGCAATGAAAAAAAAATAAGGAAACAGAAAAACGAATCTACAGCTAACCAACAAATGTCACCATTCAGGAAATCAATGGGACGTCACCATTAGTTGTGGATCTTTCTTATCTGTGGAAGAAAGATTGGGATAGTATCTTTCAGTGGTGGGTATTTTCTTTGAAAAAAAAAAAAAAAAAAAAACTCATTAAGGAAATTCGTAGGGCGTTGCCACAGGCTCATTTGAAATTCCATGGATTTTTTTAATTTGATTATTTGCCACGTATTTCATTCATCGAAATTGATTATTTGACACGTAATAAAACTCAGTGCTGCGCAATTTGGCTTTTTTTGTTTTTTTTACATTTCACTTCCATGGAACAGATCGAAACCTAAAAGTCTGCTGTGGTGTGCTACCAATGGCCGTCTTTTCTAGGCCACTTTTTTTTTCTTTTTTTTTTGACAAAACATCTGTGGCAGCCTTCTATTGGAGGTGATACGAGCATCCTCCAATAGCAAGCCCTACTTTATAGATGGTTCTTTTTCGTGTTCTATTTTTTACGTTTTTTTCTTTTAGGCAATAAAATCAGAAGTTATCGCGTTGTTGGCACTTTGGGTGAGATCAAGTGCAGTAGAAAGAGAAATATTCTGAGAAGTTCATGAAAAAAATTGTGCAAAAAAATACGTCATGCCCCTGTTGTTCACTCGTATTTATAACGCACTGAAATAGTAAAACGACCTTTTTTTTTCGTATGTGATAGAAAAACAGGTGTCATGATGCATAAAAGCTACCTGTCTGCAGAATCCGGATTGATGGACTCATGTTCTTTGTCCGATGAAAACATTGGCAAGGGAGGTGTGCGAAGTGAGTCCATCATGGATGGTAGCAACAAATTGAGTTCTTCTTCGAATTTAGATATGATGCAGTTGAAGAGCATGGTTGAGAGGGCACTGAAGAAAGGTGGCCCTCATGCCGACTATTTTCTCAAGGACGATAAAATGAGCAAAGCACCATGTTGGCACAGATTTGCTCATGTCTGTTCACCTGACGGGTCGGCAATGAAGGCGAACAACAGTGGGTATGTCGCATGTAAAAAATGTTTCGTTGTGTATGCCTTCAGTACTTCAAATGGGACAAGCTCCTTGAACAACCACAAGTGCAAGGTAGAGGAGAAAGATGCAGGAGCCATGCGAGTCTTTGCGACAACTGTGCAGCCCTCAACTGTACAGAAAAAGAAAGTCGCTAGGGCAGTAGCATTGATGTGTTGCGATGATCTGCGACCGTTTTCCATGGTTTCTGATTCTGGTTTTCAAACTGTCGCACAGACCATTCTTGATGTTGGTATAAGTTCAAATAGAGGGATGAAGGTAGAAAGTTTGTTGCCAGTGGCAAACACTGTTAAAAACCAGGTGATAGGAATTGCGGCAGACTTGAAGGTCGTGGTAAAGGCGCTGGTAGTGGACCATTTTGCTGATCGTGCGTGTGCTGGGCTCACTGTAGATTTGTGGACAGACTCGTTGAAAAAAAATTCCTTAGACTCCATGATAGGACTCTTCAAGTCAAGGCTTTCCACAACGAGTCACATGCGGCCCTTCTTGTCAAGAAAACGTTTCAAGAGTGTCTTGCTGAGTTTGGTTGTGAAGAGCAGGAGTTGTGCCATGTCTGCTCAGACAGTGGATCCAACATGTCTGGTTCTGAAGGTATACGAAGTTTGTACACGTGGCATCCATGCGCCGATCATAAGATCGCAACCATCCTCACAACTGTGCTATCCAAGGCTACGTCGGCAAAATCTGGGCCTTTCTACAGATATTATGACAAAGCTCCTCAAGTTTATGATGTCATTGACTGTTGCAAGGATGTTGTGCGGTTTTTCAAGCAAGCAAATCTGCAAAACAGTCTAAAAACAACTTTAAAGCAAGAAAATGCAACGCGGTGGAATTCTCTTCTGCGTTTGTTGAATAGCATTATTGACAATTACGATGCCGTGAACACTATTCTAGCAAAAAGGTCTGGAAACAGACAAATTGTAGTTCAATTTGCGAGGATCGATCGAGAACTTTTGGTTGAGTTGTCACGTTTTCTTGCTCGGTTTCAGGAAGCCACATTAAAACTGGAGAAGTTTTTGGAACCAACGTTGCACCTTCTTGCCTTTGAGCGTCATGCTTTGTTAGAGCATTGTGACATTCATCTGAAAGCTCGCACTGGCATTAAAGCCAACGATAAGGAACTCGCTTATCCACCTGATTCTGAGCAGATTATAGAAATCAAGAAGCTGATAAAAGAGGTACTCGTTGAGAAATGGCAGTTGGAGGACTCGCATGTTGTGGTTGCACTTTTGGACCCTCGACAAAAAGACCGGCTAGAGAAATATAGAGCGCTTGGCCCAAGTCCAGGAAGAACAATATCAAATTGGTAGAGGTCAGAACGTTGCCTTACGCTCTATACGGTTGGGGCTCAGGGACTTGCAAGGGAGTTGGCGACAGAGGTGGGCTCAGAGGTGAGGGCCCGCCTAGAGGGCACAAAGCTTTATTGCAGGGGCGCCATAGAGGGCGCCAGACTGACTGCTCCTAAAGAGGAGGAAGTATGTCCTCGAAGGGAGCCTGTCAAGGTCAAGTTCTCTGACTCCTATAGTGGGAAGAAGGAGGAGAACTTTGACAATTGGGAGGCTAACATTAAGACGTACGTGCACCTGCAGAAAGTCGCCCCAGACGAGCATGTCCTAATAGCTATTCACGCTCTTAGGGAAGAAGCAGCAAGCTTCGCCCGTTCCCTGTGTCGCGCCGCCAACTGCAACGATGACTTAGCTGCATATTCAACATTCACCCCTCTCATCGATTTTCTTAAGTTATTGAGAGAATGGTGCAGACGTTTCCCGTAGTGTTAAAGCTTCAGACAAGCTGCAAACCATCCATTCTCGCCAATGGAAGAGTGTCAGGGCACTAAAAGGTGTGATGGACGAGCTAGTCGCCGTCCCTGACCATGGGGTCATTGAGACCCAGTTGGTCAACCTCTTCTACCGCGCTATGTCCGATCAGTTACACGGGCATTTCTTTGAAAAGAGTCAGCAGCCTACCATGACCTACGATGCACTGAGCAGGGAAGTGGTAGCATTTGAAGCATGGTCCGCGTCAGTTTCCACTTTCTGACACAAGGATCTGGACAAAGGCAAAAAGTGGAAAGGTCGCACCATCTCAGAACAGGTCAAGACCAAGGATCGCCTGATCCTTACCTTAGATGAGGGTGGTGTAGACGAAGTCCCCTTCGAGCAGATTGAGTGGGGGCTTGAGGAAGAGGACAATAGCATTAGTCAGGGGAGGACCTACGCTGCTGTCGCGGTTGGAGGGAGGCCACAAGGAGGTGGTAGATGCCAGGGCCAAGGGGGCCGGGCCTCAGGGGGTCATTCCCAGGGCAATCAGGGGGTTGGCGGCAGGAGGAACCGCCAAGCGGGAGGTAGGGGTCAAGGTCCCCCGCAAAACCGTTCTGGAAATAGATCACCCAATAGGGGTAATAGGTCACCCTATAGGAGAAGTGGTTGGCACCCAGGGCTGCCACAGGGCCGGCCTTGGGAAGACTTGGGCTTGGACCAGCGTTTATGGCAACAGCGTGTGGATTAGGGGCAGTGCATATATTGCGGTGACCCTGGCCACATCATCAAATATTGTCCGAAGTATAGAGAGGCCCGTGCGGCTGCCCAGGTGTCAAAAGGCAACCACCGGTGGGGGTAGCAACTGCCCCTACCATAAGGCCATGTGGAGAAATGAGCGCGAGCCGGCAAGAAACTCCCACACCACATGTGCCTATGGCAGAGGTTGCAGGCCGGTGCCTAGATAGTTGTCCAGAGACTGCTTGTGTCAGAGTCTCTTTAGGCACCTCCCTCACAGGCGTGGCCAATGAGCTGAAGGAGAGAATGCCCACCTCGGCCAATATGAAGAAGGAGAGTAGAGGACAACTAGTTTTGGTAGATGTAGAGATTTTCAAAGGTAGAGTAGGGGCCCTAGTAGATAGTGGGGCCACGCGCAGCTATATCAGTAGAAAGGTGCTGCAGAAGTTGAAGTTAGGGCTAAAAGTCCAGAAGTTAGCAAACCCCATAGTGAGTATCCTTGCAGACAATCGCACAATGCGAGTAGAGGATTATGTAGAGGGAGTCCAGGCGTACTTTCGCCTAGAGAAAGATGTGAAAGTGGGGAAAGTTCTCCATTCCCTGACTCTCCTCGCAGAGGACAACCTTCCTTTTGACATAGTCCTAGGAATGGACGGGGGAGAGGCAGTCGGGGCCACATTCCATTTGAGAGAGCACGAGTGTAGGCTACCTAGTCCGTCAGGCGGGGTCAAGACTGCCAATCTGTTCCACGTGTCAGGAGTAGATAACTCCCTGGCACATTGCTGCCTTAGCGCTCCTGCGTTTGCAAGATTAGTGAAGAAGGAGCAACTAGAATAACAGGTCTTTGTAGCCTATATCAGGCCAGTTACTGAGCCTAAAGAGGAAAAGCCCATAGATCCCGCCATTGCCAGGCTGAAGGAAGAATACACCGATCTAGCTAAGCCGCCTATAGGGGTAGTCCCCCGGCCTATCCAGCATCGCATTGAGATAGAGCCTGGCAGTAGGAGTCCTAAAAGAGCAGTGTATAGGATGTCCCCATGGGAGTTGGAGGAGTTGCGCAAGCTGTTAGATGAACTCCTAGAGAAGGGTTGGATTACGCCCAGTTCGTCTCCATTTGGAGCACCTGTTCTATTTGTCCCCAAGAAGGAGGGAGAGCTTAGAATGTGCATTGACTATAGGGGTCTCAATGCTATCACAGTGAAGAATGCTGAGCCACTGCCCCGTATAGATGATCTTTTAGATCGGGTGCAGGGTTGCAAGTATTTTTCAAAGATAGATCTGAAGTCCGGATATCATCAGATAGAGGTCCTCAGAGGCACACACATAATTAGTTATTCAGAAGTTCTTTGATCATTGGGTCAGTGAACACGGGATTCCACCGTCTATAGTTGGTGATAGAGACACCCGGTTCACCAAGAGTTGATGAGAGTCTATGGCTCCAAGTTGTTGATGTCATCTGACCGTCATCCAGAGACTAACGGTCAGACTGACCAGATGAATAAGATCCTGCAACAGGTTCTGCGTATGTACATTAGACCGGATCAGATCAATTGGGATGAGATGTTGCCCAAAGTTGCCAGTGCGTACAATAACAGGGTGCAGTTGTCTACCTGTCGCACTCCCAACGAGTTGCACAAGTACTTTAGACCATGTAGACCATTTGAGGGACTTAACCGGGACCAGATTCACAGGTTACCGCCTGGTATAGGGAGTTTGCGTTACAGCACGAGAAAGAGTTAGCTACCGCGGTAGAGAACCTCAGGAAAGGCCAGCATCGAATGATAGAACGAGCTAATAAGCACCGTCGCCCGTCACAGTTTCAAGTAGGCGACCTGGTCTGGGTCAAGTCCAAAGAGTTTGCTCCTGAGGAAAACATCTCGCAAAAGTTACTGCCCGCGTATAGAGGACCGTGGCGAGTTCTGGAAGTTAAGGGCGGAGAGGATGGGCCGTCCTACACAGTAGAGATCCCAGCACACCTCCACACCTACCCTGTGTTTCATGCCTCAAAGTTGTTGCCGTATGTCACAAGTCAACAGTTTCTATCTAGGAGATCCATGATTCCTCCAGATATGAACGGAAGGTACGACATTGACGGCATTGTAGGTGAAGACGTGTTCAGAACAGGGGGTAGTGGTCATCCACAGAAGCAATACAAGGTTCGGTTTGCTTATCAGGAACCAGAGGACGACCGCTGGTTTACTAGAACAAAACTTCTAGAAACAGCTCCCGACATAGTTAGAGCCTACGAGAGAGATAAGAACGGTAGAGGTCCTGCCTTGGACTGAGTTATTCTCGGAGGACATGGAATTTAGGCTGGCGTGAGTGAAACGGTTTTCACCTTTTAGCAGTAGCGAATGCAGATCCCAGGGCTCGATCCCTAGTTCTCACCTTACCTGTGTACAATATCTGTGTCGACCCCGAGTGTTTGAGCCCGTGACCTGTGTTTTGACAGTTGTTGTTGTCTGTCGTAGGCCTGTGTAGTGGTAGGGGTTCGATCTGTAGGTCTGTCGAGTAGGAGTCACAACCCTGTAGAGGTCGTAGCTGTAGGGATCCTGAAAGGTCAAGGTCGTAGCTGCTACAGTCCTGAGAGGTCAAGGTCGTAGCTGCTACAGTACTCGAAAGGCCAAGTCCACAAACTTCCGGAAGGTCCGGAAGTGGCCTTTCGAAGCTGCTCACGTTTGAGACAGAGGCAAGTGGGCCAGTAGTGGAGTCTACCCGTGCTGAGTCAGCAGTCCCAGTCCCAGTCAGTCCTAGTCTAGTCAAGCAAGTACCGTACGGTACTGTGTGCACCACAGGCATGGGAAAGGGCCAGACCAACGAGCTAGAGAAGTATAAATTGAGAGGCAGCAACCAGCCATTCATTCATTCCTGGGTAAGCCATGCGGAAGCGCTGCCACAGCGACTTGTGCGAGATGGTCTGCAGTGAGCCCGAAGACGAAGTGGGCGAGAAGGAAGCTAGCCATAGCGATAGGGTAGCAGCGGCCATAGCCGCCATAGCTGATAGAAGGGAGAGTAGTGTGTATGAGTGTGCGAGTGTACAGTGTGTTGCGTGTGGGATATCCAGGGTGATCCTGTGTGCGAACAGCAGTGTTGAGTAAGCGACGAACAGAGAGTTGTACAGGCGATGTGCCGCCATAGCCATTTGAACTGAACTTGTGTCTGAGCTGCATTCTTGGTTACTATATCTCTGAGTTCTGAGTGGGCGCTTGACGCCAGTTTGCTGCGCAACCTGTTTGCGTGCATGTGAAGTGTGAATGAAAGCCAGTCTGATTGCAAACAGCCAGAAAAAAAATAAAAAAATCTCGAGTTTGCAAGTTCAGTAGGTCCCCCTATCTCCCCTAAAGTGCGAAATTATCACTGAAAAAAAAATTCAAACTTTCAGACTGCAAATGATTACCCGAAAAAATAAAAAAGTATTCGGAATTACTTAGATGAGAGTATGCGCAATTTGGAAAGTGTAACTGCCAGAGGGATTTTCCTGTACCGTTTTGAAAAAACGAACTCCGAAAAAAACATTTCGGATTTCTAAGTGACGGGAAATGCAAAATCGAAATTTTCGAAAAAAAATATTCTGGATTTCCAACAATGAAATTTCGGATTTTCATAAAGAAATGAAAACGGAAATTTCAGGTGTTGCGCTATTGCGATTGTCCACAACAGAGAGCGGGAAAACAAAATCCGTGCGAGGATTTAGTCCCTCGGCAGTGTCTGAAAGTGCCGTGCCCACCCTAAGTGAAGGCGGGCCTGCAAATATGTGCCAATGCTTGTTAATAGGCCTATGAGACCAGGTTGAGGGGCCCCAACAGAGCCTGTTGTAAACCCCATGTGGGCATGGATCTTCGACGAGGCCTTGTGACGAGTTGGCTCCTTGGCATGCCTTGTAGGGCCCTATCAGCAAGCACGAGCCCGCCCTAAGTGAAGGCGGGCCCCCTGAATTTCAATATGGCCTGAGTTCGTCAAATTTGGCAAAGGTTGGTGGGCGCCAGACAGTTGCCATGCGCCAAGTAGGGAGAGAGGGCCTGGATACGTATGTTGGTGGGGACGAGAGTAAGCTCTCATTGACATTCGGCTTCAGTGTTTTGATTCTCCATTGGTGTAATATTGGTGCAATGCTGCTTTCTGGACACTGTGGGACTTTCTTGCTTTCAATGTGATTGTGCTATCTGGATTTTGTCATCTCGCTATCTCTCATTTTCCTTGCAATTTGGTATCGGAGCAGGTTCGAACCACTCCGCTGGTTCCTTCGCAATAGCTGTTTGGTGTTCGAACCACTCCGCTGGTTCCTTCGCAATAGGTGTTTGGTGCTTCGTTGGGAAATGGTGGGGCAGTGATAATGCTTGTGCGTTGGAGTATAGGCGGCCCTGAGTTGGGAGGGCGCGCCTAGAAGGGTATGTGGTGACATAGGGGTGCGCGTTGGATGATGAGAGCTTGCTGACGTGGCAATTTAGGCCGAGGTGGAACTGCATTGCATTGTGGGTTGTGCCGAGGCATTGACTGGTCATCATAAATGCACGACAGGTTACTCGTGAGAAATTTGTGGTTTGGGGCAGCACTATGAGGTACGTTGCTCCTTACCTTATCTACCCTCTTCGTTGCTTCTTACCATGAGGAGGTGAGTCTTGTCTTGAGAGTCCTCTTGATGTGAGGTGTCGCGAGCGCTCAACCTTGAGAGTCGACATTCTTCCTGGGCAGCAAGCTGGTGGGAGACGGGCGAAGCCTCTGAAGGGCCCTGGATGAAGCACTCGGGTCACGGTCACCATGCCAACCCGCTGGGACTAGTACACGCATGCTTTGCCGCAAGTCCTTGGTTCTGCTGCTGCGCTATAGAGGTCATGCCGGGCATGCCAGCCCTTTGAGAGGCTCGCTGCATGCGAGGGAAAGCAACGTGCAGGGGCTGGCAGGTTCGGCATAGACTTGGGGCACAGGGGTGGGCCGGATTGCACACCTTTAGACACGCCGTCTTAACCAGAGCTACAGGACGTCGACACAAAGTGACTACTCAAGAGGGATATATGGGGAGGGAAGATTCCAGTAATTGCTCAAATGATTCAATATTGTAACAGTTCAATTCAGCATGCATTTCAACAAACGGTTTTAGTTTTATTTTTTATCAGGTAGTTGTGACGGACTGCTAACAACTAACGGACTGTTGCAGATAGAGTACTTGTTTATTCTTGCTGCAAACATTTGTTTCAGACTAGTCAAAAGTAGAAATAGAATTGTTTGTAGGGGTCTGAAACTATCTGCTGTTACCGCTTGACTGCTTCCTGATAAATCTGGACTCTATAGCGGTTGGGTGCCACGCTGCGGTAGGTCCCAGCGAGGACACTAGTTCAGATTGCATGCCACATGTAGCCCTAGGGTGAAGATGACATTGAGGTTGAGACAGAGACTAGGATGAGGGGAGGATTGCTTGTGGACAAGCACTTTGTCGGCTGACCACGTGCTTGGTGTCAAAGACCACGCGAGGAAAGGAGACAGCCGAGAGCAGCTGAGGATAGTTGGGTTTCGCAAAAGGGAAAGGTGGCAGCAGCCAACGAAGTGATGGCACTAGCAGCTGTAGCAGCAGCACATGTTAGAGCCAAGGTCGAGGCAGCAAAGGCTACCGCTTCTGTAATGTCCCTTGTCTCTTTCCAGGCCTCTTCGATAGGTGTCGTCGGGGCATATCAGGTGCTTGCACTAGTCAATCTGTTGGTGTGCGAAACCACCAACAACAACCCTTGTCAATGGAGGATGTTGAGATTAGAGAAACGGATGCCCTTCACACAGAGTTACAGCGCCAGATACAAGAGGTAGAGGATAGACGAAATAGAGCTAGAAGAAGAAAGCCTAGACTAGAGGCGAGGGAGGTGGAACTAAACTAGGTTAGAAGCTTTGGATGTGGAAGCTCCTAATAAGCGGACACTTCGGTCCAGTCAGTGTGGCAACAGTACAGGCCGTGTTTTAGGACATGCTAGCCACATCGATAGCCGGTCAGAATTAGATGCTGGCTGCATAGAGAGGCCCCAAGCCTACGGTGAGGCCTGCGCAACCTGTTGTAGTTTCCCCCAGCAGTGGCCGGTGTGTCCGTGTCATTACTGCCTATGAGCGGTCTCTTGGTACCTCAGTACAACATATTTCCAGCAGGCGGTTCATCAGTAGATAGTGGTGGCAGACTCAGGATCCGCTTCATCTGTCCCCATATCAACTGCTGCAACTACAGTGCGGCAGCCAGGCCAACGGCTTGTGCAGCAGGTTAGGCAACTTGTTCCAGGCACAAGTGGTTGGTCCACAGCCAGAGACACGCGTCTAGAGAAGTGAGAAAACGTTGCTGCAACAAGGTAGTTGGATGGGTAGGCACAGGGCAATGGACACAACCGTGATCTTGATTCTTGGGATAGGGCCAGGTCTCTTGATCAGTGTCTGTTGTCAGGGGAAGAGATGAGACAAGAATGCTTGCAACTCATAAGTTCTCCGACATGACAGACTATAGCTAACGCTACTACTACTACTGCAGCACTTCTCCATAGTGCTGCTGCCGAATGCTGAAGACTACTCCCTGCCTGTAGAAGTGCACGTCGAGTGCCTGGGCAGTCTCTCCCTCCTAACTGTAGGGCGGGCCAGACTTATATAGTGCTGGCCCGTCCAGGAGGCTGCTCTTGCCAATGCCTCAACGTGCTAGCCCCTGGGGAAGCTTCAGGGCAGGTCGCTCCTGCCAATGCCCGAACGTGCTTGTTTCAGGGCAGGTCGGTCTGACGAGGGACCGAGAATAACCCCCTCAGTTTCAGGCTGAAAAGGCTCCGGCCCTATTTTTAGACTGAAACGATACAGGGCCTGTGGGTCCCGGATGTCAGGCTTTCGGGCTGAACCGTCATGGGGTCTGTAGGTCCGGAAATAGCCCTCAGTTTCAGGCTGAAAAGGCTCAGGCCTTTTTTAGGCTGAAA
>BFEA01000163.1:1271563-1282142 GCA_003427395.1 Chara braunii | reverse complement strand
CTCTCTCTCTCTCTCTCTCTCTCTCTCTCTCTCTCTCTCTCTCTCTCTCTCTCTCTCTCTCTCTCTCTCTTTTCCCCGGCCCCCTTGTATACCGACACACCCCAAAAAAAATAAAATAAAATAATAATAATAATAAAAAATTGGGTGCATAATCCGCACATCACTAATTTGCGCACGCGCACCGCACGGCGCATCGCAGAAGTGCGCCGCAAGTATGTTCTGTGTTCATCATTGCAGCCTGAAAATTCGAAATTTTTTATTGGTAATTTCAAATGTGAGGGAGATTGGGAGACCTACTGAACTTGCAAACTCGAGATTTTATTATTATTATTATTAATTTCTCGGATTTTTTTTCAAAAGTTCAAACTTTTCTTTTTTGATTAGTGGCCCCTTATCTGGGTGATTTATCCCACCCACCCCTCCTGACCTATGTGCTGCCCCTCTGGTCTACTCTTCTTCTTCATCTGATTCCGGGTACCCCTACTGCGGCATTGGTAAGTTGCCACGTCAGCAGTGACACGTCAGCAGCGACATGTCAGCAGACCACATCAGCAGACCACGTCGGCAGGCCACGTCAGCAGTGACACATCAGCAGCAGGCCACGTCAGCAGTGACACATCAGCAGCAGACCACATCAGCGGGCCACAACAGCAGCCGAGCAGTGCCACGTCAGCAGCAGGGGGTGCCGCGTCAGCAGTCCCCCAGCCTGGTCTATGCTCACGCGCTCACAAACAGTCGGCATGGACCAGAAGTCCGGAGAAACGGCTGCAGCCTATCAGGCCCGGATGCTGGCTTTGATTACCGAAGCCAAGCACCAGGCGGATGCAGCAGCAGCCGCAGAGAAGAAGAAGACGGAGGACGCCGAAAAGGCACGTCTGTTGGCGATCGAACAGCAGCGCCAGCACGACGAGGCAGCAGCAAAGGCTGCCGATAAGGAACGGAATCAGCGACGCAAGAAGGTGTTCAGCGAGGAGCGACCCTTGCTCACTGTGGCAGCGGCATGGTGGACCGAGGCCGAAGGGAGCGAATTCAGCGACAGCGGACCACGCATCTCGCTGTTGCTCTCCCACCTCACGGATCTCCAGGCAACGCGCATTGCACAGCAGGAGGACATCCATAGCCTCGGCGACACGGTAAGGAACCAGCAACGGACGTTAGATCAAGTCAACGGCCGCCTTCAGCAGCTGGAGCAACGACCGGTCGCCGCCCCCGTGGCCAGCACCTCCAACACCTCCGACCGACTCAACGCATTAAAAGTCGACGTCAGCGTACTCAAGGACGGCATGCAGCTACAACAAACCGTGACTCAACAACTTGAGCAGCGGATCTGCACTGCCGCCACTCACCCGGGCACGTCACAACGCGAATCGACTCCGAAGTTCGACAGTCAGGAGATCTTTTGCGACGCAACAAAGACGAACCCGATTCCTTGGTTCCGCCAGTTCGAGCTCAAGTTGCAGCTCCACCACGTCCCGGAAACAAAGCACCTCGCGTACTTGTACTCCCGATCGGGGGGGGGCGTGCCAAGCATGGTTGGACAACCTCTTGTCGAAATACGGCGTGGTGGCGACCGACTTGCATACCAAGATCAACTGGGCGGATCTGAAGGCAGCATGGCATAAGCGGTTCCAGATCGAGCCGTCGGAAATGAAAGCCATGGACAAGCTTATCAAGTTCCACCAAAACACGCTGCCAAGCGGAGATTGGATTGCCGAGTGCCAACGCTTGACATTCGTACCAGGCATACCAATGGGCTTTCAAGCTATGAAACACTACTTCATCTCGAGGTCGTGTCCGGCATTGTCCACGGTGCAGACTCAAGTCCCAGACACGCTTACTACAACTGCGGAGCTCTTCGACAAGGCCGTGCAAATCATCGTCACGAACACGGAGGCCAAGAACCTCTCACCTGCGACAGGCCCGAGCAGAGAACAGCATCGGCCGAAAGTGGCCGTGGTCGCGGTGGCAACGTTGACCGACCCCTCAAGCGAGCCCGTGTCTGCCTATGAAGGGGACAGACTCGCAACCGCCCGGGATGGTGGACATCCTGGCAGAGGCCGACGACGCGGCAAATCGAAGACAAACACCACATTCCCCGGGCCCGACGCAGCAGCTCAAGATCCCTGGACCTACTATGGTCTTTCGAAGAGCGTATACAAGTTACGCACAAAATTCCGCTATTGTTTGTGGCGCAACAGCGGTCTCCACGCAATAGTGGGCTGCCCTTTGATGCCTCACAGCAAGGGCAAGTCGGGAAACTGAGCACCGCCGAGGGTGAGTCGACGACACTCCCGACGCCGTTGCTTCGTGGGCGACCGCCCTTCGTTCCGAGGCACATGCGGAAGTCGATAGTCCTCCTCTTCTATATTCTTACGAGGACTATGCTGCCCGGCTCGTTCCTACACTAGGTACACATGCTCAAGGACAAGACGTGTGTGCGGCATCTTCTCCGTCCGGAAGCAGCGACGTATCGTCTTCTAGTGGTTCTTCACGGGATTCGGCGCACGAGTTCAACATAGAGGTATTGGACCCGCTCACGTCCGAGGATTTCGCATGGCTTCCTCTCCCGACCACATGCGGAAGTCGATAGTCCTCCTCTTCTATATTCTTATGAGGACTATGCTGCCCCGCTCGTTCCTACACTGGTTACACATGCTCAAGGACAAGACGTGTGTGCGGCATCTTCTCCGTCCGGAAGCGGCGACGTATCGTCTTCTAGTGGTTCTTCACAGGATTCGGCGTACGAGCTCAACATAGAGGTATTGGACCCGCTCACATCCGAGGATTTCGCATGGCTTCCTCTCCCGACCACGGGCCGCTTGCCGGGACCGCAATGTGCAACACTATGCTCTCATCTCCGCACGTACTTATTCTTCTATGCACCACCAACTTCACCGACGTATGACGAAGCTGTGGTGCGGGAGATCCTTG
Source organism: Chara braunii (assembly GCA_003427395.1). Lineage (NCBI taxonomy): Eukaryota > Viridiplantae > Streptophyta > Charophyceae > Charales > Characeae > Chara > Chara braunii. Next base: position 1,279,211 of record BFEA01000163.1, on the reverse strand, counting down.
CGTATGTTACCAAGGTGGCCCACGAGTTTCGCAAGCAGCGGTACGATGACAACAACACACCGCTCCTCTATGTCCGCATCCAAGTTGGGCAAGCGTCCTGCAGCGCTTTGCTGGATAGCGGCGAGTCTTGCAATATCATGAGCCAAGCCTTTATTCAAAGGGCTGGCCTCGCCGCACAAGTTCGAAGGAAGGCCAACCCCACGACGATAAAGTTGGCGGACGGAAAGACGCAGCAACTTCTTGACCGTTATATCGAGGCCGTCCAGGTCTATTTCGCACCTCATGCATGCGAACCGGTGATATTCGACATTTTGGACACGGACTTCGATATTATTTTGGGCATGCCTTGGCTTGCAAGTGCGGATCACACGGTCAACTTCCACCGGTGGACTCTCACCGTCCGGGACGCCTTCGGTGCCGAAGTACCGTGTACTATTCCTCTTCCGCACCCTTCGATTCGGTGCCAAACAGTGACGGCCAAGTCGTTCCGGGCTACTTGCGCTTACGAGCAGCCCGACGAGATAGGCCTATGCTTCCTACGGACCGTCGAGGTAGCCAACTCTTCCCCCACGGAATTGTCTTCGGACCCCCGTGTGGTGCAGTTGCTTGTTGAGTTCGCCGACATCTTCGAGTCACCTACCGGTGTGGTGCCGGATCGGCCGATCTCTCACGAGATCATTCTTGAGGCCGGTGTCGTGCCGCTGAAAGGTTGCATTTATCGCATGAGCAAGGAGGAGCTTACGGTCCTCCGCGCACAACTCGATGACTTGTTGGACAAGGGTTGGGTCCGCCCTAGTAGCTCCCCATATGCAGCGCCGGTTCTCTTCGTACGGAAGAAGAACAAGGAACTACGATTGTGCATCGACTACCACAAGCTCAATGTGCAAACCATGAAGAATGCGGGGCCTCTTCCTCGTACTGACGATCTTCTTGAGCGATTGGGCGACGCGAAGTACTTCTCTAAGTTGGATTTGAAGTCGGGATATCATCAGCTTTCGATCCGGCCGAACGATCGCTATAAATCCACGTTCAAGACGCGGTATGGGCACTTTGAGTGCGTGGTCATGCCTTTTGGCCTCACCAATGCCCCGACGACCTTTCAAGCGCCAAGGACCAACGAGTTTCGTGCGATGTTGGACCGGTTCGTGCTGGTCTACTTAGACGACATTCTCGTCTATAGATGGACATTGGAGGAATATCTCGAGCACCTTCGACGGGTGTTAGAGATGTTCCGCCTCGCCAAGTACAAAGCCAACCGCGACAAGTGCGAATTTGTCCGGCAAGAGCTGGAATACTTGGGCCATTTTGTCACACCGGAGGGCATCAGTCCGTTGTCAGACAAGATTCAAGCCATCCAAGAGTGGGCGGAACCGCGGAACATCATGGATATCCTTTTGTTCCTTGGCCTTGCCAGCTACTACCAACATTTTATCAAGGGATACTCGAAGATTGAGGCTCACTTGACCAAGCTTCAATGCGAGGATCGGCCGTTTGACTTCGGTGAGGATGCGCGGGAATTATTTTTGCCCCTCGCTATTAACTACGGAGGTCTTGCGCATATATGACCCGCTATTGCCAAGGCGCGTCACTACGGATGCGTCCGGCTATGGCATTGGTGCCGTCCTCGAACAACACGACGGCGTGGACTGGCACCCGGTCGAGTACTTCAGCAAGAAAGTGCCTATCGTGCACTATATTGATGATGCATGCAAGAAGGAACTCCTAGCCTTCGTCCACGCGCTCAAGCAATGGCGGCACTTCCTCCTTGGTCGAAGTTAATTCCGATGGGTAACAGACAACAACCCTTTGGTCTTCTACAAGACCCAAGACACCGTTAATATCACGATCGCCTGTTGGATGGCCTTCATCGACGAATTTGACTTCTTTTCCGATCACATTCCGGGGAAGTCAAACCGTTTTGCGGATGCTCTTTCACGGCGTCCGGATCATTGTACCGCAGTCTACTCGACCTTCGAGATCGACGATGACCTGCGGAACAGCTTCATCTGCGGCTACCAAGCCGGTCCCGAGTTTCGCGACAAGTCTTCCAATTGCTCCTCTCCTAATCCGACGCCTTCTCACTACTGGATCCAAGAGGGGGACTTGGTTGTCCACACGCAGGGAAAGGACCTTCTTTACATACTGAGTAACTCTCACTTGCGTACACAGCTTCTTGGCGAGTTCCACGATGCTCCCGCCACCGGACACTTTGGAGTCAATCGAACGATTGGCCGACTTCGCGAGCGCTATTGGTGGCCTGACTTTCTCGGCGACGTCACACGCTATTGCAAGTCATGCGAGGTTTGTCGATGTTGCAAATACCACAATCATCGCCCGTATGACGAGTTGCGACCATTACCGGTCCCCTCGCGCCGACGGGAAGCGATCGCCATGGACATTACTTGGTCATTCCCCAAGCACAAGACCGGTGTGGATAGGATTCTCACGGTGGTCGACCGAAGTTCGCCATGTTTTTGCGTTGCCGCTATCATGCCAAGGCACCGGAGTTGGCCGAGGTTCTTTATGCGGTCCGATTCGAACCAAGGGTTACCCCAAGGACATCGTCTGCGACCTCGACATTCGGTTCATGTCCGGTTTTTGGTTGGCGCTCATCAAACGATGGGGTTCATCTCAAGCCAAGTTCGGCTCACCACCCCCAAACCGATGGCCAAACGGAGAGGGCGCATCAGACCGCACATGTTCTCCTTCGCACTCTCATCCGTCCCGACCAAAAGGATTGGGTTGAGCGGCTGCCGGATGTCGAGTTGGCATACAACTCGTCCATCCACCCGACTATCGGGATGTCGCCCTTCGAGTTCGAGCACGGCTCGCCGGTCACTTCTCCGTTGGACACAATCATTCCACGAGGGGCCGAGAACGACGACCATCTTCTCTTCTTGCGTCGGATGGAAGAGCTACTTCTCAAGGCTCGCGACCAGATGGCTAAGACGCAGCAGCACATGAGCCAACAGGCCAATCGCCAGCGTCTTCCTTGTCCATTCCGCGTCGGCGATCTCGTTTGGGTTTCGGCCGCGGAGTTCAGCCTCGAACAAGATATCTCTTGCAAGCTCCTTCCGAAATGGATGGGGCCCTGGCCGATCGTGGCACCCGCTGGGGATGCACCCGAAGGACCTTCCTTTATCATTCAGGTGCCCGCCCACTTGCCCGTCTACCCGGTCTTTCATTGCTCCAAGTTGGCTCTTTACACGCCAGCGGAACATGGCGAGTTTCCCGGGCAACGATCGCAAGACCCACCCGCTATGGACGGTTTTCAAGAGGTCGGCGACATCATCTCCCAGCGACGCTACGGCAACAGGCCGACCGAATACTTGGTACACTTTGCGTACTGCACCCACAAAGCTGACCGTTCGTTGACCCGTGCGAAACTCCAAGCAACATCTCCGGATGTTCTCGCACACTACGAACGCAAGATGCAAGGCATGCCGGTATCTTCGGCTCCACATCGCACCCGCGTCCAGGTTCCACCTTCAGATCGTCAGCTTCGCGCTCGACCCGGCTTGACTTCATGAGGGGGGGGTGTTACATGCTGTGCCAGCACACGGGCCCATTTCAAGGGGCCTGACGGTTGCTGAGGGCCCCCAGGCCGCATGCCACCGAAAGGAGGCAGTATTTATTTATTTACTTACCGTTGCCTTGTCCCTTGTCTGTGCAGACGACGTTTCGGACTTGCAGACCCCAAAGCAACACCTTGGGCCAGGTACAGAGGCACGCGGCCCTTCCAAAACCAGGCGCGTTTTGGCACCTGACTCAACGGCACTGGTACTGTTTCGGACATTAGGCACCAAGGCAGCGCCTTGGGCCAGGTGCACAGGAACAGGGCCTGATCCAGGCCTGGCGCGTTTTGGCGCCTGCTGCATCAGCAGCATGGTCTGGACATCCGGTAGGGACCCAGACCAGCTGGGCCGTTTCTAAGGCCAGCACCAGGTAGATCCAGCCGCCCAGCGCTACATATAGCTGGGCAGCGGCTGGGCCACCTGCACAAGACAGCACACAGCAGTCAGCATCCTGCAGGTGAGATAGCAGGGAAGACGGCCTCTTCGTCTCCTTGCCATCTCTCTCTCTCTCTCTCTCTCTCTCTCTCTCTCTCTCTCTCTCTCTCTCTCTCTCTCTCTCTCTCTTCTTTTCCTACTTCTTCTTCTCCAGATATGAGAGTGAAAGAGGTTACAGGCGGAGGATACAGGCAGGGGTCACAGTGGTTACTGCGCCCAGGATCTGATTCGACATTTCTGAGGCAGACATTGATTGGACATCGGCAAGGGACTATTTTTGGACTTCGCTATTGCGATCTTGGTTTCCTCCCTCGCCTCCAGCTTCGTCTCTCCTCTTCCCCATCTCTCATCTGTGGTACCTCCCCATGTGCGTGTAGAAGGAGGACCTTTCTTCTTTGTGTGCGGTCCCTCCTCCTCCTCTCACATGTGTGATGTATGATGGGATGTCATGTCAGTCTCCGTCAGGTCAGGACTTATCTTAAAGTCTTCTGCTACACTACTATGTGCCATTTTGTATGTATCAGGGTGTACATCGCTTGTTGAGATTCAACTGACATTGCATTGTCCATTCAGTCCTTTTCATCACATTGCGGATCCTTGGCTCTACATACATTGCCCAACTGGGCATGTATCAGCAGCGCTGCTGGGGAAGGAGCAAGGACACGAAGGAGGAAGAAGGCCAGGGCTAGGGAGGAGCGCCAGAGGTACTTACCTGGCTATGGTGGCAGCCATCTTCATCACCTTGGTGGGCGCTGCAGCAGGAAGGCCCCAGCTGGGGGTAGAGCTACACCAAGAAGCTTCGAGGCAGAGCTAGGCATGGCGGCCTGAGCTAGAGCAGCCATAGCTGCTTAGTGTTGTCCTTTGGACATCAGGGCCAGGCCCAAGTAGTCCTCCATAGCCTTGGCCTATGAGAGTGAAGAGTGAGGGAGGCGGCCATGGCTATGGTGGACCTCAAGTGATACCTGCAGTAGAAGAGGGATTCGGACTTTGATTCTGGTTCAGCCATTCAACATTGTATTATTATTGCTTGTGTGAATAAGAGAGGAGGAGATAAGGAGGAGGAGAGTGATTGGCGAAGAAGAAGAGCTTTCGCATTTGTCTATGCTGGTGTACATCATCTCCTTCTTCTTTCTTTCTTCTTCTTCTTCTCCTAAACCTCTCTCTCCTCTCAAGTTCATTCATTTCTTTTTTGCAATTGGACGGCATTGGACTATCTGATGAATGTCTATCTCGAGATTGGCCAGGATCATAACAACATTGCAAAATCATGAAGTAGCCCAGATAGTCATGTACCAAGCAGAGAGAAATACAATGAACTCGAATCTCAATGTCGACGCTCTCTGGCCACACCAACACAGTATCCAATGTCGCTCCTACTGTCTGGCGCCCAGCGCCCAGACTCTACTACTCAGCCTACCTAGCCTATCTATGTTCATGCAACAGGAGCACATCGAAGTTGAAGACCAATGTACATGACGTCATCACCAGCGCAGACCGCCAGCATACACCAGGTACATGCCTCTCTCTCCTCTCACATCACCCCTTGACTTCCCACAGTGTGCATTCCACCAGCACCCAAAGATGACCATCACCAGCCTCCGCCGAGCAAGCCTGGCTATGGCTGCTCAGCGCCCCACACCACAACGCGCCCGTGTGCGCCTCTCCCAGCCAGCGCTCAGGCAACCTGCCAGCGCCACTAACAAGCAGTGTGGCCGCCCACTTGCCTCCAGCCAGAATGTCCCTGGCTGCCGTGCTCACTTTCCTTTATGGAAAGTGAGCCCTGCTTTGTCGAGCTCTGGGCGTGGCTGGACGAGCTTCCAGTAGCTTCCAGTTGGGCTCCAGTGTCTGCGCCCAGGCCCCCAGTTGCTGCTACGGGCCTGGGCCCTTTACAGTTGGGCACGCCCAGGTAGCCCACAAGGCTACAAGCGTTCGCTGCAGTCTCATTGGCTCGTGGCAGGTGTGTAACATTGATACTGCTTTCTCATTGGTCCGCGGCTGCCGTGTGATGTGTCGGCCTCTGGTTGCACAAGCCCATAGCCCCAACCGAATGTGCCCTGGGCTCAACTGCCCATGGCTGCTGCTGTTTCCGGAATGAGCCAGGGAAGGCTCACATTGCTCTGTAACGAACTGGCGTGACGTAACTGTCTGAAACCCCACCTGCAGAAATGGCAAAAGTTGGCCTCACACGAATACACAGGCCTGCCTTCACTTAGGGCAGGCACAAATCTTGCTGGGGGCTTGGCTGGGGCCTAACCCCAGAATGTGTGTGTGCCAAGTAGGGCCCCGCAAGGGCTCAATCCTCGCATTCACAAAGAGGCCACGTCGAAGATTCAGGCCCGCATATAGATTCCAACAGCCCTTTAGCGTGACACACTGGCCTGTACTCAGGCCTTGGCACATGTTTGCAAGACCGCCATCGCTTAGGGCAGGCAAGGCTTTTTCCAGCACTGCCGAGGTACTACGTTCCTCGCATTAATAAAGAAAAAACACGTCTTTTCTCTCTCTCCAATTCTTCTCTTCTTTTGTGTGTTTCTGGAGGCTCGCTTCTCATGCTGAGTGTATTTGAGTTGGTTTGAACTTGTCTACATCAGTGGGTTGTCTCATTTGAGCGCGTCATTGAAACTTGCATGATTTCATTGCGGAAGTTTCTCATCACGACTGCGTTCATTACAATTTATTTTAAACAACGAAAAAGACATTCACTGTCTACTGTCTCTTTTTTGCTAACCCTTCTGTCTCTTTGATTGCGGCCTCACCTCACCGGAAGAAAGCTTCCCATCAATCCCTTCTTTCTTTTTCTTTGTTTTTTTTCCCCAAACATCCACAGGGGCGACTACTGGGGGAGTAGTGAAGCTCTCCATCAATCCCCTCATGCTGCAGTGTGAAGTTGATACACCAAGAAAAAGTCTTCTTCAAGTTCTTCTGATTTGAAACTTAGAATACATGACAAAGGCGGTCAAAGATTGAAAAAAACATCAGGTAATTGCTCAAAGAGTCGAAGGGTTCAAATCTCCTTTCTGCCCTACCAAATTGAAGTTGATTGAACCCCCGTCATTTACATGATGGGTAATTCAACCGTACCTACATTCTTCACTATCACACTGAAGTTGATCTAACCCCTTTATGTACAAAGATGGATCAAAAGTTTGTGGTTCAAGAAGGGTTGAAAAGAAAAGTCCCAGTCCCATTTGGCTGAATGGTACACACATGTAACAAACAGATTGACGATTTGGAATCCCGACTGTGAAGCAGATGGACACAATCAGATTAGGGGTTACCCCCTTATAAAAATAAACAGAGGTTGAAAAGAAGTTGAAAAGTGAAACAAATTCAAATAATCAAAAGGGGATTACCTCCATGATCGACCGGCAGAGCAGGAAGGGGATCCAGTTCCACCATATCTTTTCCACCTTAGCAAGTAAGCATGGATCCCACCTTCAAGCCAGGTCAGCATTGAGCTTGTCATTCAGGATCTGCAAGACAAGGATTCAGGATGCTTCTGCCACGTGAGCTTGCTTATTGGGGTCCCTTCTCCCTTTCTCCCTAGCCACAGAAGTTGAGTGAAGCTACTCTCTCTCTCTCTCTCTCTCTCTCTCTCTCTCTCTCTCTCTCTCTCTCTCTCTCTCTCTCTCTCTCTC